>JAKSZT010054478.1:1217488-1665564 GCA_026826555.1 Tolypeutes matacus
GGGGGGATAAATGAATAAATAAATAAAATCTTAAAAAAAAAAAAAAAGCAGCAGCAGACATGGTAGGTCACTGAGGCAGTTTGAGTTATTTATGAATTCCAAAAAGAGAGATTATGTTTGTAAACTGATCTGTTCCTCGGGGTGTGATCCCCTTTATTAGATTCAGCTGAAATGTCTTTGATTAAATTATGTTACGATTAGGGCTTTGATTCAACCACATCAGTAGGGCGTGATTCAGGGTTGAGTCCCTGCCCCCTTGATGGGCTATATAAATGGACACTAACTCAAGAAAACACACAGAAGAAGATACACAAGAAAAGACAAACAGCTTCATAGATGCCAGAGGAGAGACCCTTGATCCTACGGCCCCAGGAAGAGAGACAAGCCCTATGTCAGCCTACAGCTGAAATTGGAAGAAGCTAGGTCCGGGAAGCCTTAAGAATAAGGAAGGAGAGACCAAGCAGAGACGGCTCGCCATCTTGCTTCAACACATGGCAACTGACTTGAGTAAGAAAGTATCTCTTATAGTACCTGAGTTGGACTCTTTAGAGCCTTGTAACTGTAAGCTTTTACCCCAAATAAAGCCAACAGATTTCTGATACTTTGCATCAGCACCCCTTTGGCTAATTAATACTGTCATATAATATACATATAGGAGGACTTTCGGGAAGATGGTGGACTAGTAAGACACGGGAATCTCTTCTCCAGAAAAATAGCTAGAGGACAAGTGGAAACAGCCCCAAAATAGATCTTCTAGAATTTAGGACGGCAGGTGAAGGCTGCACACCACCCAGAGGAGAGAGAGACAGAAGAGGGAAATCGCGACAACAGAACCGTGAGTTGCAAGTAGCAGCTTCTGCTGCTGCCGGCACCCTCCTCCACACTCTTCAAAATTATCGGGCCTCTGGGCCTGCGACCCACAGACAAAGGGGGCTTCAGGGATCCGCCACTCCCGGAAAGGGGAGAAAGAGGGACACAGCCTTAGGCTGACTCAGGTTCTGACCTGAAATTTGGGCTGCGGAGCCCCACGGACCCTTCCGCAAGGCGGTTTGCCTTGAGAACCTAGAAAGGACTGGAGAAATCCGACCCTCCCAACCTCCCTCTCTTTTAGCCTGGACTAATTGTTGAGAACTCCACGGGAGAGGGAAAGAGAGCCTCGGGCTGACCCTGCTTTGGACTCCCAGGTTTGGTCTGCCCTGTCCCGAGAGCCCTTCTAGGCTGGGTGGTGCTGTGCCATTGTTTGCCTTGGAGCCTGCAAGGGGCTAAAGATATACAAACCTCCCAATCTCATTCTCTACTAACAGGGACTGATTGTTGAGGATTCAGAAGGGAGTGGAAATATTTCCTAGCTGGGAAAAGGGGGGGGCTACGAGAGAAGTCTGGAGAACTGTCTCAGAAAGTCTGAATCACAGGGCTCTTAGCCCCCAGACAGGAAGCTCTATCACATTGATCTGGTCTATGTCACTACAAATACGCTCTGACCAGGCATTGAATTGAGAGCTGCCAACAAGCGCCATCTCCTGGCAGAACAAGGAAGTGCACATAAGAAAATTAATGAGAAAGGCTTTTCCTAGCCTCTATAGCCTCCCTGCTCAAGGCCCTAGGAAACGACTCTACAACCAATTACTGGGTCCAGTGCCCAGTTTTGAGCAACCAGCAGAATAATCCTAACAATCAAGGTTGAGCCAAAAATCAAAGAGCTGTGGTAACTCAGCCTCCTCCCACTAAAACCCCATAAAAGAGAAAGAGATAGAGCATCTAAGTAAAATACAAACTAACCAGATGCCTAAGCACCAGCAAAAAATTACGGGCCATACTAAGAAAATAGAAGACATGGCCCAAGAAAAGGAATACAGCAAAATCCCAGAAGAGATGCAGAACTTGAGAGAACTAATCAGTGAGATGAGCACAAATTTCCAAAATCAAATTAATCAAATGAGATGAAAGAGAATATAGTTAAAGAGATCAATGACATCAAGAAGACACTGAGCGGGGGGCGGCTGTGGCTCAATCAGTGGGGCTCCCGTTTGCCATGTGGGAGGCCCCGGGTTTCGGTTCCCGGGGCCTCCTGGTGAGGGCAGGCCCGCCCGCACGGCGTGGTTGGCTGACCCAGCGAGCACAGGCAGCAGGGGGGTGATGAATGAATGAATGGATAAAATCTTTAGGAAAAATAAAAAATAAAAAAAAAAGAAGACACTGAGCGAACGCAAAGAAGAATTTGAAATCCTGAAGAGAAAAGTAACGGAGTTCATGGGAATGAAAGACACAATAGGTGAAGTCAAAAATACATTTGAGGCATACAACAGCAGACTCGAAATGATAGAAGAAAGAATAAGTGATACCGAAGACAGAGCAGATAAAGTTGAAGAGAGAACAGAGAGAGAAAAGAATGGAAAAAATTGAGCAGAGGCTCAGAGAGTTGAATGACAACACAAAACGTAAGAACATACGTGTCATGGGGGTTCCAGAAGGAGAAGAGAAACGAAAAGGGGCAGAAAGAGTATTTGAGGAAATAATAGCTGAAAATTTCCCAACTCTCACGAAAGAAATGAACTTACATGTCCAAGAAGCACACCGTACCCCAATGAGAATAAATCCAAATAGACCTACGCCAAGACACATATTATTCAGAATGTCAAATGTAAAAGATAAAGAGAAAATTCTCAGAGCAGCAAGAGAGAAGCAAACGATCATGTACAAAGGACATCCAGTAAGACTTTGTGCAGATTTCTCTTCAGAAACCATGGAGGCGAGAAGACAGTGGTATGATACAATTAGGAAACTGAAAGAGAAAAACTGCCAGCCGAGAATTCTTTATCCAGCAAAACTGTCCTTCAAATATGAAGGTGAATATAAAGTATTCGCAAACAAACAGAAACTAAGAGAGTTTGCAAAAAAGAATCCACCTTTGCAGGAAATATTAAAGGAAGCCTTAGAACCTGAAAGAAAAGGACAGGAAAGAGAGGCTTGGAGGAGAGTATAGAAGAAAAGCAGAAAGGATAACCAAAAGAGTAAAAAGAAAGACAAAAATAAGATAACATATGAAAACCAAAGAACAAAATGGAGGAAATAAATAGTGCATTTTCAGTAATATCATTGAATGTGAATGGATTAAATTCCCCAATCAAAAGATACAGGCTGACAGAATGGATAAAAAAACATGAGCCATCCATATGCTGCTTACAAGAAAATCACCTCAGACACAAGGATACAAGCCAGCTGAAAGTAAAAGGTTGGAAAAAGATACTCCATGTGAATAGTAAACAGAAAAGAGCAGGGGTAGCTATACTAATATCAGACAAAACAGACTTCAAATGCAAAAAAGTGATAAGAGATGGGGAAGGCCATTATATATTAATAAAAGGGACGATCCTCCAGGAAGATATAACAGTCATAAATATCTACGCACCTAACCAGGGTGCCCCAAAATATATGAGACAAACTCTGGCAAAACTGAAGGGAGAAATAGACATTTCTACAATAATCATCAGAGACTTCAACACCCCTCTCACATCATTAGATAGAACAACTAGATAGAAGATCAACAAGGAAACAGAGAACTTGAACAATATGATAAACAAGTTAGACCTAACAGACATATACAGAACACTGCATCCAAACTCAGCGGGTTATACATTCTTCTCAAGTGCCCATGGATCTTTCTCCAGGATAGACCACGTGTTAGGTCACAATACAGCTCTCAATAAATATAAAAAGATTGAAATTATACAAAGCACCTTCTCAGATCATAATGGAATGAAACTAGAAATCAATAACAGACAGGAAAAAAGGAAATTTGCAAATGTGTGGAGACTGAACAACACACTCCTAAATATTCAGTGGGTCAAAGAAGAAATTGCAAGTGAAATCAGTAAATGTATTGAAACAAATGAAAATGAGAACACAACATATCAAAACTAATGGGATACAGCAAAGGCAGTCTTGAGAGGGAAATTTATAGCTCTAAATGCCTATATTAAGAAACAAGAAAGAGCTAAACTCAAAGATTTAACTGAACAACTTGAGAAACTAGAAAAAGAACAGCAAACCAATCCCAAAGCAAAAAGAAGGAAAGAAATAATAAAGATTAGAGTGGAAATAAATGAAAATGAGAACAGAAAAGCAATAGAGAAAATCAACAAAACCAAAAGCTGGTTCTTTGAGAAGATCAATAAAATTGACAAACCCCTCGCTAGACTAACAAAGAAAAAAAGAGAGAAGATGCAAATAAATACAATCAGAAATGAAAGGGGGGAAATTACAAATGACCTCATAGAAATAAAAAGAATCATAAGAGGATATTATGAGAAACTATATGCCAGCAAACTAGACAACCTGGATGAAATGGACAAATTTCTAGAAACTCATAACCAACCTACACTGACACAACAAGAAATACAAGAACTTAACAAACCAATCACAATTAAGGAGATTGAATTCCTCATCAAAAATCTCCCAGCAAAGAAAAGTCCAGGACCAGATGGCTTCACAGGTGAATGCTACCAAGCATTTCTACAAGAATTAACACCAATCCTGTATAAACTCTTCCAAAAAATTGAAGAGGACGGAAAATTACCCCACACATTTTATGAAGCCAACATCACCCTAATACCAAAGCCAGATAAAGATTCCACAAGAAAATAACAGACCAATCTCTCTCATGAACATAGATGCAAAATTTCTCAACAAAATACTTGCAAATCGAATCCAACAGCATATCAAAAGACTTATACATCACGACCAAGTGGGATTTATTCCTGGTATGCAAGGCTGGTTCAACATAAGAAAATCAATCAATGTAATACACCACATTAACAAATTGAAGGGAAAAAAACCACACGATCATCTCAATAGATGCAGAAAAGGCATTCGACAAAATCCAACATCCTTTTTTGATAAAAACACTTCAAAAGATAGGAATAAAAGGAAAATTCCTCAATATGATAAAAGGCATATATGAAAAACCCACAGCCAACATCATACTCAATGGGGAAAGGTTGAAAGCTTTCCCCTAAGATCAGGAACAAGACAAGGATGCCCACTGTCACCATTGTTATTCAACATTGTATTAGAAGTTCTAGCGAGGGCAATTAGACAAGACAAAAAAATTAAAGGCGTCCAAATAGGAAAAGAGGAAGTAAAACTCTCACTGTTTACGGATGACATGATCCTGTATGCAGAAAATCCTGAAGTATCCACAACAAAGCTACTTGAACTAATAAATGAGTTCAGCAAAAGTGGCAGGATATAAGATCAACACGCAAAAATCAGTAATGTTTTTGTACACTAGTACTGAACAATCTGAGGAGGAAATCAGGAGGAAAATTCCATTTTCAATAGCAACAAAAGGACTCAAATACCTAGGAGTTAATTTAACCAAGGAAGTACAGGACCTATATGCAGAAAACTACAAAACAATGCTAAAAGAAATTTTAAAAAGACCTAAACAAATGGAAAGACATTCCGTGTTCATGGATTGGAAGAATAAATATCGTGAAGATGTCAATCTTGCCCAAACTGCTTTATAGATTCAATGCAATACCAATCAAAATCCCAACAGCTTACTTTACAGAATTAGAGAAGGCAATTACCAAATTCATCTGGAAGGGTAAGTGCACCCGAATAGCCAAAAGCATTCTGAAAAAGAAGAGCAATGTGGGAGGAATTTCACTGCCTGACCTTGAAACATATTACAAAGCTACAGTGGTCAAAACAGCATGGTACTGGCATAAAGATAGACATATCGATCAATGGAATAGAATTGAGAATCCAGAAATAAACCCTCACCTATACAGTCAACTGGTTTTTGGTAAACCTACCAAGCCCACACTGATGGGAAAAAACAGTCTCTTCAACAAATGGTGTTGGGAGAACTGGATATCTATAACCAAAAGAATGAAAGAGGACCCCTATCTCACCCCCTATACAAGAATCAACTTAAAATGGATCAAAGATCTAAATATAAAAGCCAAGACCATAAAACTACTAGAAGAAAATGTAGGGAAACATCTTCAAGACCTTGTAGTAGGTGGTGGTTTCTTGGACCTCACACCCAAAGCACGTGCAACAAAAGAAAAAGTAGATAAATGGGACCTCCTCAAAATTAAACACTTCTGCACCTCACAGGACTTTGTCAGAAGGGTGAAAAAGCAGCCAACTCAATGGGAAAAAATATTTGGAAATCACTTATCTGACAAGGGTTTAATATCCAGGATATATAAAGAGATGTTACAACTCAACAATAAAAAGACAAATGACCCAATTAAAAAATGGGCCAAAGACTTGAATAGACATTTCTCCGAAGAAGAAATACAAATGGCAAAAAAAACACATGAAGAAATGCTCAACATCACTCATGATTAGGGAAATGCAAATCAAAACTACAATGAGATATCATTTCACGCCTATCAGAATGGCCACTATTAAAAAGACAGAGAACCACAAGTGTTGGAGAGGATGTGGAGAGATAGGAACACTTCTTCACTGTTGGTGGGAATGCAGGATGGTACAACCACTATGGAGGTCTGTTTGGCAATTCCTAAAGAAGTTGAATATAGACTTGCTACGTGACCCTGTAATACCACTACTGGGTATATACCCAGAAGAACTGAGAGCAGTGACACCAACAGACATCTGCACACCGATGTTCATAGCCACATTATTCATCATTGCCAAAAGTTGGAAACAACCCAGGTGTCCATCAACAGATGAATGAATAAACAAACTGTGGTCTATTCACATGATGGAATATTATAGAGCTGTAAGAAGAAATGAAGTCATAAAGCATATGGCAACATGGATGAACCTGGAGGACATTATGTTGAGTGAAGCAAGCCAGACACAAAAGGACAAATACTGTATGAATGCATTACTATGAACCAAATACATTGTTTTGTTTTGTTTTGTTTTTTAAAGATTTTATTTATTTATTCATTTATTCCCCCCTTGCTGCTTGTGCTCGCTGGGCCAGCCAACCACGCCATGCGGGCGGGCCTGCCCTCACCAGGAGGCCCCGGGAACCGAACCCAGGGCCTCCCATATGGCAAACGGGAGCCCTACTGATTGAGCCACAGCTGCTTCCCTAAAGGATATTTTTTTTTTTTTTTTTTTTTACCGGGAGGTCCCGGGGATCGAACCCGGGTCCCTCCAAATGGGAGACGGACGCCCAACCAGTTGAGCCACATCCGACCCCCCCTGAACCAAATATATTGTGTAATATATTGTTTGATTCACCAAAAAAAAAAAAAAAATTTACATTTCCATTTAATTGAGAAATGTATATATTTATTCATCTGTGTTTAAATATTTATTCATCTGTGTTTACTTTTTAGTTTTTAATTGCTTATGTTTTCAATTATTAAATGTACAAAATAAAGTTAAAAAAAAAAATAGATGCTAAGGAGAAGCAGATGTATCTCAAGCGGTTGAGTTCCCACCTACCACATGGGAGGTCCCAGGTTCAGTTCCCGGTGCCTCCCGGAGAAGACAAGCAAGACAGGAAGATGGCACGGCAAGCTGATGCAACAAGAAGACACAAAGAGGAAGTACAATGAGAGAGACAACAAAAGCAAGGAGCAGAGGTGGCTCAAGCAACCAATTGAGCACCTCTCTCCCATGTGGGAGGTCCCAAGTTCAGTTCCCGGTGATTCCTGAAGAGAAGATGAGCAGATAGAGAGAGCACACAGGGAATGGACACAGCGGACAATGAGCACAAACAATGGAGTGGCAGGGAGGGGAGGAAAAAAAAAATGATGCTAAGAACTAACACTTGTAGGGAACAGAGGTGACTCAAGCTATTAGGCGCCTCCCTCCCACATCAGAGGTCCTGGCTTCATTTCCCAGTGCCTCCTAAAGACAGTGCATACAGCAAGTGCAAAATAACGAGGGGATGGGAAGGGAACAAATAACGAGGGGGTGGGAAGGGAAAAGTAAATAAATAAAAGAACTAATACTTCTCACATTGTAAGATTAAAATCATCTTTAGGAAAAAAAAAAATAACAGCTTTATCACACAAATCTTCCACAAACACACTTTGGGTTTCACCGATTCCTAAACTACTAGTGCTGTAAGAAACTTTAGAAATGGGCTAGGCCAGCAATCCCCAACTTTTTGCGTCTGACGACCTTTATGTAATGCAAAAGATTTCCTGGAGCCTTACAAAATAATAGCTTATACACTTATCTTTTTGGGGAGAAAATACATAAAGATAAAACATTTAAGCTGGTCAAGTTTGAAATGAATCTGGAGTTTACTAACTACACCAGCACCTACATATACATTTGAAAAAAATTATAAAAATTTGTAAGGTATTATTATGTAATTTACAGATAACTGCATGGATTCTAAAGTTGCCTTGCAATTAGTCTGCACTGGTCCATTGTTTGACACAACAGTATAAGACTACTATCCTTATTTTACTGAAGAGGTACTAAAGATTAAGATGACTTACTTGGGAAGCAGATGTGACTCAAGCAGTTGGGCGCCTACCTATCACACGGGAGGTTCCAGGTTCAGTTCCCGGTGCCTCCAAAAGATGACAAGCAAGACAGCAAGCTGATGCGAAGAGCTGGCACAGCGAGCTGATGCAACGAAGAGACAGAATGGACACAAAACAAAGCAGGGAGCAGAGGTGGCTCAAACGACTGGGCACCTCCCTCCCACATGGGAGGTTCCGGGTTCAGTTCCCGGTGCCTCCTAAAAAAGAAGAGAAGCAGACACAGAGAGCACACAATGAAAAGACACAGAGAGTAGACAGCAAGCACAAACAATGGGAGGGGAAAATAAATAAAATAAATCTTAAAAAAAAAAAAAAACTTATTTAAGATCACAACACTAATTACAAGTCCTAAAATCTAACTCAGGACTTAATTTAATGATCTTTTTGCTACATCACATGGGTTTAGTGTTGCATTTCATTTCAAGGCCATGCAGAAAATTAATGAAAAAGGTGATAGTGACATACAAGCAATATAAATATAACTGAAGAGGCCATTTACAATAGCAACAAATAGATTAAATATTTAGGAATAAGCCAAATAAGAAATGTGTGAAATCTAAATGAACACTTAAAAATACTACCAAGGGACATGAAAGATTTAAATAACATTCTATGTTCTTGGATAGAAAAGCTATCATAAGATATTAGTTCTCCCGAAATTAATCTAAAATTTAATGCAATCTTAATTTCTTAAAATACTAAGAGAATTTCCTTGGAACCAGACAAACCGATTCTAAAAATAAATAATGAAGCGGGTGTAACTCAGTGGCTGAGCACCTGCTTCCCACATACAAGGTCGCAGGTTCAATCCCAGGTACCTCCTTTAAAAAAAAAAAAGTCAGTGAAATGACATACTCAAATACACAACTGCCAACTTCAGCCTTAATGTATAAATGCAGAAAATGTCCCCAGTTTCTCAAGACATTAACTAGACTAACCCTTGCTTCAACAAATGGGAAAAAAAATATTAGAATGAAATATAGTATGGTAAAGAATAAAAACCTAATCTTCAATTTCTTTATTCCAACTGACAGCCTACTTTAAGCCTCTAGCAATGCTCATCTTCCTGGCAGGCGAGACTCACCATTGTTGTAACGATTGTATTTTTGGTCTATTAAAACTGCTCAAGATTGATCAGACCACGGCTACTAATAAGTTTACATTAATAAGTATTTACTGGGAAGCGGCTGTGGCTCAATCAGTAGGGCTCCCGTTTACCATATGGGAGGCCCCGGGTTCGGTTCCCGGGGCCTCCTGGTGAAGGCAGGCCCGCCCGCACGGCGTGGTTAGCTGACCCAGCGAGCACAAGCAGCAAGGGGGGGATAAATGAATAAATAAATAAAATCTTTAAAAAAAAAAAAAAAAGTATTTACTGAAGACCTAGTACAATATTGGTATATGAGACCAATAATGCAGAAAAACACATACAATAATGAGGTTTCTAGTCAGAAGCACAAGTCAAGTTATTTCACTACAACTAGCAACTACAAATAAAAAAGAAATGGGGAATCCCAGTGGGTTCTGTGCAATATTTTGGGTAATCTAAGCACCTCTTAAAATATATGTATATATATATATATATAAATAACATTTTTGTAAGCAAATACACATATTTGCATATATATTTATATATCATTTTGCAAATGTTTGTATGTATTGTGAGAATTTTGATTTTTACCCACAATTAAAAAAAAAAAAAAAAAAAAAAAAGAAATGAGGGGAAGCAGATGTGGCTCAAGTGACTGGGCTCCCATCTACTATATAGGAAGTCCAGGGTTCAATTCCTGGGGTCTCCTGGTGAAGGCGAGCTGACCCACATGGAGTGCTGGCCCGTGCAGAGAGCTGGCACAGCAAGATGATGCAACAAAAAGAGACACAGAGGAGAGAAAATAAGAGACGCAGCAGACCAGGGAGCTGAGGTGGCTCAAGAGATTGAGCACCTCTCCCCCACTCCGGAAGGTCCCAGGATTGGTTCCCGGTATTGCTTAAAGAGAAGACAAGCAGACACAGAAGAACACACAGCAAATGCACAGAGAGCAGACAACGAGGTTGGGGGGAGAAATAATTAAATCTTGGAAGAAAAAAAAAAAAAAAGAATTGAGGAGGCACACACAAAAAATGAATACATAAATAAACTTTAAGCTAGGTGCTAGATATTTGGGTATCAAAGATAGATATTGCTCCTGACTTATTCAGGGCTTTAAAGAAAAGGCAACAGAACTTCAGACAAGTGACATGATTAAATTTGTGATTTATGAAGACAACTCTAGTTGCTATGAGAACAATGAATTGATGGGAGTCAAAATTGGATAGGGGCATATTGATTAGGGATATATATACATATGAAGTAAAAGTATAGAGAAATGCAAGGAAATAATATATTCAAGCAGGTGATTATACTTGGTAAGGAGGTCCACAGTGGGGTTGGAGGATGCAATCAGGTAGATAAACACAGAGGACATCAACTGTACTGGTAACATTTTATTTCTTAAACTGCAAGGCTGGCATACTTTTATTACTTTTTCTGTCTTAAATGCCCCATAATACATTCTTCAAAAGAATGAATGAGGGGAAGCGGACGTAAGCTCAAGCAGTTGGGTACCCGCCTACTACATGAAAGGTCCTGGGTTTGGTTCCCACTGCCTCCTAAAGAAGACAGCAAGATAGCGAGCTGATACAATAGGCTGGCACAACAGGCTGGAATGGCGAGCTGATGCAACAAGTGGACGCAATGAGACGACGCAACGAAGAGATACAATGAGGAAACACAATGAGAGAAACAACTAGCAGGAGTGGCAGTGGCTCAAGCCACTGGGTGCCTCCCTCCCACATGGGAGGTCCCAGGTTTGGTTCCTGGTACCTCCTAAAAAGAAGACAAGCACACACACGAGCACACAATGTACAGGCATAGCCAGCAGGCATCAAGTGCAAACAATGAGACGGGGAGAAATAAACAAAATAAAATAAATCTTAAAAAAATAAAGAATGAATGAGGGAAGACTTTTTAGAAATGATGATAATCTTAGGAAGAGGTGGCCTAAACTAGGATGGAGAGATTGAAGGTGGGGAGTAATCTCAAGAGTCTGGCTTTAGTAAGTAGTTGATGGAGCCACTTATTGAGACAGACATTTTAGGTTTGGAGCCAAGAGTTTTCAGGTTGATAACTCAATCTGAAGTGCTTCTGAGTATCTAAAAGGAGATACTGAGCAGCAGCTGTGTTCAGGAAAGGGATCTGGTCTAGAGATAGAAATTTGAGTCTTCAAAATGTAGATGAAGCCAAAGAAAGGATTTAAGATTAGAGTGTGTAAAATGTAAGACTAAAGACCAAGACTTGAAAAAAAGAGCATTTCTGTGAATCAGTTTATCTGTAAAATGTGGGTTACTAAAATACTCCCCGGGGGTCGGATGTGGCTCAACTGGTTAGGCGTCCGTCTCCCATATAGAGGGACCCAGGTTCGATCCCCGGGACCTCCCGGTAAAAAAAAAAAAAAAAAAAAAAAAAAAGATTGGAAAAAAAAATACTCCCCAAGACTGTTAAAGGGTTAAACGAGTTAGTTCGTGTAGAGCACTTAGAACAATGCCTGATACGCAGTAAATGTTAGCTACTTCCATATCATCATCACATATACTTGCTCTCTTATTCTTTCTTTTATCTGATGTTCACTGACTTCATCAGAACTTGTTTTTCTAATAGGGGGTATTCTCATATTGTAAAATCCTGGTAAGGGAGGAATTCTGAGGGGCAGGAGAGTCTTAGTACTCATTGAACCCAAGATTAAAGCGGCAAAAGAATGTGGAGGAATGAAATTCAGTCTTTGAGAAGTATCTGAGGAGATGGGGATGGAGGGAAATTATTTTTTAGCTTTGAATTAAATAGCCATTTCACACGATGGCATATTATGCAGCTGTAAGAAGAAATGAAGTCGTGAAGCCTATGGCAACATGGATGAACCTGGAGGACATTATGTTGAGTGAGGCAAGCCAGACACAAAAGGACTAATACCGTATGATTGAGCTACTATGAACTAAATATATTGTGTAACCTCACTGCATTAATAACTTGAATATGGATCATCAGAAAATAGAATGAGGTAAAGAATGGAAAGCTGAGGGTTAACTTGTACAGAATTGGTAAAAAGGATGTGTGTTAATCTTTGGAAATGAATAGAAAAGGTGAAAGCACAACATAATGTTTGTAACTAGCGGTACTATTATATGGGTATAACAGTGGTTTAAAGGGAAAGTCTAAGTTCATGAATATTACTAAAAGGAAAGCTAAAAAATGTAACATGGGACTGTATAGCATAATAAACTGCATGTAAAATACAAATATGGATAAAATTACATATATAAGACCGTTTTTCTTAGAAACAGAATCTATGTTAACACTACAAGATGTTAATATCAGACAAAAAAAAAACACGTTAACTGAAAGAAATCAGACACAAAGTACTACATATTGTATGATTCCATTTATATAAAATGTAAATATAAATCAATTTATAAAGATGAAATTAGATTAGTGGTTATGTAGGGCTGGCGAAAGATAGAGGGATTGAGAGGTGACTGCTAAGGCGTGTGGAGTTTTTCTTTTGGAATAATGAAATTGTTCTAAAATTTTTTGTGGTTATGAATGCACAATATTGTGATCATACGAAAACCTACTGATTATACACTTTGGATAGATTGTATGGTATATGAATATATCTCAATAAAACTGCTTAAAAATAAACCAATAACTGTGCAAAAATAGCCAGAAATCACAGCTATGTATGGCAGGGGAAGCACAGAGAGATTGCGAGGTGAAGAATTTTCTTGTCAGTTTATTATTATTGTTGAAATAATGAAAATGCTCTAATAATGACTGAAGTGATGAATGCACAACCATGTGATTATAACAAATAACACTGACTGTACACTTTGGATGAATTGTATGCTTTATTAATATGTATTAATAAAACTGGTTTAAAAAAAAAAAAAAGCCATTTCATGGCATGCAACAAAAAGGCTCCCTTGTCCCCATTTTGAATACTTGCTATAGTGTGTCATCTTTAACCATGTCCCCCAGCATGTCAACCCTTTCACTTTTACTTATAAATCACAGTCAGATGATCTCCTCAACATAAATATATTATCCTTAAAAATATAAAAAGAAAAAGATGTTAGAGGAAGGGAGGGCCAAGCCTAAAGGAATAGCCAGAGAGGAATGTGGGAAGATTAGAACCCAAGAGAAGTGTATCTAAGGAAGGATACTTCCTCAGAGTATCTAAGGAAGGCCCAGCTCCACTTCACTCTGAAAATTTTCAAAAGGAATTTTATAACTCAGTAGTTAGTAAGTTCAATTAAACTGATAAATCCTCCAAAGACGTAGATGAAAATAATCTTTATGACTATTTGAAAGTTGAATACAATTTAGAGATTAAAGGATAAGAACAGGGATATATGAAGCTTATTCCATGTCTATAGAGAGGAGAAAAAAAATTAAAATTTACTCTGGAATTCTATACATTTCTTTTGTTTCATAAATAATTTCCAGATGACTAAACTTTTAGCATGTTAAACCATGAGCATTTTGAGAGCAAAAACTATCTTTTTATCTTCAGCATACAGCTCAGTGCCTGACAAATAAGAAGTACTTGATAGCAGAGTGGGTGTGTACCTGCAGTGGTTGAGCACCTGCTTTTCACATACAAGGTCCAGGGTACAATCCCCAGTACCGCCTGAAAAATAAAAATAAACAAGAAGTACTTGATGAAAAAAAGTTCACTGAATAAATGACTAAATGGGCACCAGAACTCTTTTGCCCCAATTGTACTGGTGCTCCACCAACAGAGCCCAGAACAAGCTATAAGTGAGAGCTCTACTCATTCTACAGAGCACATTTCTTTAGAAATTAAGAGTTATCTGCAGGGGGATGGATGTGGCTCAAATGGTTGGGCATCCGTCTCCCATATGGAGGAACCTGGGTTCGATCCCAGGGACCTCCCAGTATTTAAAAAAAAAAAAGAATTATCTGCAAAGAGATCTTGTCCTTGTCTTGAGAAAAATCCTTTGGGTAACACATTCCACAGGTATGAATCATAAAGGCTTATTGTCGGGATGAATGCCAGTACTGACTAATTGGCCACTCATTCTGGAGTTGTGGAAAATAGCAATTCTCAGAGTAAGAGAGTAAGACAATACATTTGAAAAGTCCTTACTTCCACACAAGCCAAATGATGAACTTGTAAGTTGTACCATGTTTGGAAAACAATTGTTGGCACTGAGCTGATATTAACAGTTGGGAACTGTTTTCTATGTCTAAGTTTCAGGTTAATGGATATCAACCAAACTCTATACCAAGTTTCAAAGGAAAGGTCTTCAAAAGCAAAAAAAAAAAAAAAGTAGTCATTACTTTTTTGTCTAAATTTTTATCAGTAGATGTTTTTGACAGGAGCCACACTGTTTCTATAAGAAAAGTATGAATTCATTAAAATAAGTAATTATACCCCCAGTGCAACTTAACTATCCAGATTCATTTTTAAAAGTGGGGAGAGGGGTGACCTATCTTGTTAATGTTGAATTGTGAATAAACTTCAAATAAAAACAACGGTCTTCTGAACGTTTTTGGAACTCATCACTTTCCCTAAATTGGGCATGGAGCAAATGCTATGTACTTATTAAGAGAATGATGCTCTGAATTTTAATTATCTTATATTTTAGGATACAAATTATTGAATTGATAAGTGAGCCTGGAGCTAATTGCGGTAGAGAGCAGTAATCAGAGACAACCCTGCCTCCCCTCCCTTTGGTTGGCTTATACAAATATGCTATTTTTAAAAATTATTAAGGGGAAGCGGCTGTGGCTCAATCAGTAGGGCTCCCGTTTACCATATGGGAGGCCCCGGGTTCGGTTCCCAGGGCCTCCTGGTGAAGGCAAGCCCGCCCGCACGGCGTGGTTAGCTGACCCAGCGAGCACAAGCAGCAAGGGGGGGTTAAATGAATAAATAAATAAAATCTTTAAAAAAAAAAAAAATTATTAAGGACTAACAGCACTGAAAAGTAAGACTGCTATATTGGAGATAAGCTAACTTCTTAAATCCTTTGGATTAAAGACTGAATATTCCACCTCCACACAGAACAGAGAGAAAGTTACTGGGTCCTTTGCTCCTCTAAGAGAATTGTGATCACCTAGAGCAAATAGCGAATTCTGAAGTCAAACAACCTAAAATGAAGTTAAAAGTGTCCACCTTTGGAAAGAATGCTTGAAATGTTTTGGAAAATTGAGTAACGGCTTAAAACAAGTCGTATATAATATTTAACCATTACCAATTAGGATAAATTTTAAAAGGTAACTTCCATATAACTTTTACTCTCTTTCAAAATGCCCTTTGTCTACTACTCTCTTGCTTAGACACAGATTTGTTTGCCTGAGCTTTTTACCTCTTACCCAAAAGAATTAGTTCGTATTTAACTCTGCCATTACATAGCACTTAAGAAATCCAAAGCAACTGCAGTATGCAACTCTATGCTAAATTCCAAAAATAATCAGCAAATTTAACCACAATTCACATCATTTTTAGTCAGGAGTCATGAAATTAAGTTCATTTTTTGCATTCTTATTCTGAATGCAAAAGACTTTAATCCCCAAATTACATTATTAATCCTTTTTTTCTACAGAAAAAAACAGTACTGGAGATACGTTGCTCTCTGCTTATCAGAAAATTAAAATTCCTTTCATTTATGTACTTTGAATTTATAGCGCTATCACAGATTCACTTGAACGTATACACAACACAAACGTGTCTATAGTACTTTTTAGCCTTTTCAGGCTTACAGGGTAACATCCAGAACAACTTATTCTAACTTGATTTACTCTATTCCACAAACTATAGTGGTGATACTAATAAAGCGTTAGCTCAATGAAATCTGTACCATCGTCAGTTCTTAATCAACAAGAATTCCTTCAAATGATAAAATTAAACCCGCCCATTTCAGAAGAGTAATCCCAACCTTGTAAACAATCGCCAAACACACACACATACACACACGCACACCAACTCTAAACCACACATTGCCGTAAATCTTTTCAACTCAAACCTCCAAACGCAGCCGCTAACCACACAACTGCCTACATCACAGCGTTAGCGCCTCCAGATTTTTTAAATCTGGAGACTTAAGGGGAAAAAAAAAAAAAAAAAAAAAGAGCCCTCTAAAGTTTCACAGAACAGGGGGGGCGGGGGGTTCATTTTAAGTAAAGAAAACGTATTAATCAACAGGCGGCTACCCAGGCTCCCCACCCCCGCACACTTTCCCCCTTCCAGCCCCCGAACAAAATCGTCTCTGTATTCACTGGAGGAGGGAGTCCTGGCGGGGAGAGGTTACAAGAAAGAGTAACACAAACCCGCACGCCGCACGGAGAGATGTCAGTGGCCGAGTGTCGGGGAGACAAAGACCAGCGGGCGAAGCGACCAGGCGGCGAGGGGCGGCCCCGGCGCGGCCCTGCGCCCCTAACCGCCCGGAGGAGTTGCGAGCATCGCCTGAGCGCCGCCAAAGTGCGCGCCGAGGGTCCTCCGATCTCCCGCCCCGCCGGCCGCGGGTCCCAGCACCCGCGCAGCAGCCGTGGCCCGGGCCCGCCCCCGAGCCGTTTTCCTCCCAATTTGGGAACCGCGCGCCTGGGGACAAAGGGGGAGGGCGCGCCGGGGGCGGCGGCCGGACGCAGGCAGCGACGCCCCTCCGGGCTCGGCGGGAAACCCTCGGCGGCGCCCCTCTACTTCTCCCCAAACCGCGGCCGCACTCCTCCCCGGAGCCCCGTGCTCCGCCGCCCCTCTCCGGGCTCCCCACAAGTTCTCTCGCCTCCCCCTCGGACCCCGCCTCTCTCCCCCGCCCCAGCCCGCTTCTCCTCAGCCAGCCCCGCGGCCGCCCCTCACCGGGCGGCGGGGTCCCCCGGAGCCGCCTCCTCCGCCGGGCCTCGGCCCGTCCCGCCGGCGGCCGCCTCATGTGCCCCACGTCGCCATCGCCTTCGCCGCCGCCCTGGTCTCTCCTCCTCCTCCTTCTCCGTCGCTGCCTTCGCCTTCACCTCAGACTCCAGCCCAGGCTGAAGCCGCTCCCGCCGCCGGGACCCGCGGGGAGGCGCCTGCGCACTACACGCCGTGGTGGGGGCGGGGGCGTCCTGCCGCGGCCTGGGAGCGGGGGGCGCGGGGGGCGCGCGGCACGTGGTGCTCGGGTGGGAGGGGGCGGCCCGGGGCGCGCGGGCGGCGGCGCCAGCGCCCAACTTTCCGCCGTCGGGCCCGCGCGCGCTCGGGGGCGGTCCCGGATGCGGCAGAGGCGCGACGCTTGCAGGACCGATCCGCAGGGATACTGCGCGGGAGGTGGGCGCGAACCCGCCTGCTGACAACCATTTCTCAGCGTGGTTCTCGAGCCAGGAATCTGCCGCGGGCACGCCTCAATTTGAGCGCGTGCCACCTTGTCCCGGGTTGGTCCAAACGAGCCCCGGAGTTACTGTCTGTGCGCGCGGCCAGTCTTGGTCCAGTGTAACGCGAGATGCCGATGCCCCTCTCCAGGTTCTGCTCCAAAGTTACCCCAGGATCCTACAGGCCCTCGGTGGGTCAGCCAAGCAAACCCTTTTTGAGTCATAGCTTTTAGAAGCTTTCTAGATGCTTTGGCGGTCCTGGACTTCTCGGATTAGAAAGACCCTAAGAGGCCATTTCCTCTTAATCCCTCGCTTCCAGCAGGATCCCATCCAAAGGATTTTCTAAAAATCTTGTATGCATAGGAATCTCCCCGTTTGATAGGAAACCGAAAAACTCCCTAAATGCTTTCTGTAGAGTGAGAACTTGCAAAACAAAGGAAGACCGTCCTGCTAAGGAGACAGGAGTGTACTTTATAGTGTTGGAGAGCTTCCCTGATTCTGAATCATGAAGCCATTACAATAAAAAAAGAATAGCCTTTTATTTTCTCTTTTTGACCAGAGAGGAAATTAGCTTTAAACTGAAGTGACCTGTGGCAAGGCATAAAACAAAACAAAACCTAAACCGGGACTAAACGGCTAGTCCAGAGATTGAAATATTGAGACCGGGCATCTGGCCCACAGACAAGTTTTTTGGCTAGGAAGTGTTTTCCAAATATAGGAGTTAACTGACAAAATTTAAAAATCCGAATTTCTGGTTTCTTTTTTAAAGTTCAAAACATTTGCTCACTTTGGGCTTCTGTTTTCACATGGCAGCTACTTCTGAGCAACATTTGTTTATCAGGCCAGGCACTGTTCCACTCAGCTGCTTGAATTTTTTTTTTTTTAAAGGAGATACCAGGGATTGAACCCAGAACCTTGAACTTGGGAAGCAGCCACTCAACCACTGAGCTACATCCGCTCCCCTGAATTGTTTTCATTACCTGCTTAGGCACTGTGGGTGTTAAAGTTCTCCACTGGCTATGTTTGCCATGCCCCATCTCTTCCCAATCTCATGGTACCTCTCTACAGATGTACTTAAAATGATAAATGTGAAGACCCTGTAAATATGTGAAAATGTGAAGAAAGAATACGTTAACTAAAGTAATGCAGGAGGCAACATCATTGCGCATGCTGATTAAAATACTAAAATTCACTCCCTACTAATGCAAGTGTAGATTGGTACCAATCACTTGGAAAACGGTTTGGCAGTATCTCCTAAAGCTGAACCTATGAATACGCTATGAGCACAGAAATTCCACAGAAATGTGTACAAATAAATGTTCAACAAGACACTTGTTTTAGAGCATTCATTGCAGCACTATAGCCAAAAAATTGGAAACTACCCAAATGCGCATCAACTCTAGAATGGATAAATCGTGTTATATTCACACAATGGTACATTATGCAGCCACCACAAGAATGAGCAATCTCTAATTACCACAAGAGAGATGAATATCACAAAAACTATGTTTCATTTATGTAGCCCAAAACAGGCAAATGAATTTCTGCTGTTAGGACAGGATAGTGGGTACCCTGAGGGGAGGTGTAGTGACCACTGGAAGGGAGAATGAGGAGGAAATTTTTTTTTCCTTCCCATGTTCTGTTTTTGATCTGGATGCTGAATAGGTGGATGTGTTCAGTTAGTGCATGGAGCTGCACATATTTGAAAGTGCACTGTTCTATGCATATTAACACTTCATTGAGAGCTTTAAAATGACATTAACATATACACACATATATATAATCAAATGTTCATTAGGTATTCTTTTCCTATAAATTCATGGATGAATCTGCCAGGAATGACTTCCCAGCTTTTATTATCACCCATTCTTCATGGAGATTGTGAACAATATACTTTCTTTGTAAATATGTTACTTCACCACCCAGCGTGCAGCCCTGTCTTTCTTATGGTAAAATCATCCAAAGGTAAAGCAATCATGACTTTTTTCTTTTTTTACGATTTATTTCTCTCTCCCTACCCCCTCATTGTTTGCACTTGCTGTGTCTGTTCATCTTCCTTGTTTCTTTAGTTGGCACTGGGAACTGAATCTGGGATCTCTGATGTGGGAGGGAGGTGCCCAAGCACTTGAGCCATCTCTGCTCCCTGCCCTGTTGTCTCTCATCATGTTTTTCTTCTCGTGCCTCTTGTTGTGTCAGCTCGCCATGACTGCCCGTCACGTCACCTCGCTGTCTTCTTTAGGAAGTGCCAGGAATCGAACCAGGGACCTCCCATGTGGTAGGTGGGAGCTCAATCACTTGAACCATATCCACTTCCCAATCATGATCTTTTAAAGATGAAACAATGAGACCCAGGGAAGCTAAGTTGCTTTGCTTGTAAATAATTAGAAAACCAGAAATATAAGCAAAGTCTCTTTTTTTTTTTTGATGTACCAGGGCTGGGGATTGAACCCAGGACCTTGAATGTGGAAAGCTGGCTCTCAACCACGGAGACACATTGACTCCCCTGAATTGGTTTTCTTGTTTATTTGCTTGTTGTTTGTTTTTAGGAGACACCAGAAACCAAACCCGGGACCTCCTGGGATGCAGGCGCTCAACTGCTTGGGCCACATCCACTCCCAGACGAAGTCTCTTGTCTTCTAGTCAGGTTCTTTCTCTCCCCTATTA
This sequence comes from Tolypeutes matacus, assembly GCA_026826555.1. NCBI lineage: Eukaryota > Metazoa > Chordata > Mammalia > Cingulata > Chlamyphoridae > Tolypeutes > Tolypeutes matacus. Next base: position 1,238,042 of record JAKSZT010054478.1, read on the forward strand.
TCTTGCCAGCTAGTAACATCTTTTAATATCATTACCAGTGGAGAAACTGAGGTCAGAAGCCTAAGCCTGAGGCTCTGGGGCACTGCTAGAGTGTCTGCTATTAATAGAATATGAACTTCCCCAAGACAGGGCCTCTGCAACTCACCTCCTGAAACAAAGCCCAGCTCATAGTAGGTGCTTGGCAAGTATTTGCAGAGTGAATGGGTAAAGGATAATTTGCCATTCCTAGCACATTTAGCTAATGGAGTGAAGGGAAAGAAAAAAAAGCCCCTTGATTCAAACGGGGGAATGGGTCTGGTTTCTAGCCTCTGGCAGGGAGTAGAGGAACCTGTGCTGTGAGAACCACATCACATTTTATTCACATGAGGCCCAGGCAGGAAAGGATCAAAACCCAGTTTGAGAACTTGAGAGTCGCCCTGGGGATGTGCGGTTTGGGAACTGTAGGGTCAACTTGAAGGCTGGAGTGTGTCACTATTTCCATTACACATTTTCCAGGGTCTCGACTTGGCTGGTAAACTCAGAGCAGATTCCTCTATCTTGGGGGTTGGGAGCAGAGGCCCAGAGAGGTGGGATTCTGGAGAGCTGCCTGCCCCTAGACGACTGAATAAGGAAGCCTTGTTCAGAGAAGCTCTTGATCACTTGTGCTGATGGGAGAAGAGCGTTTATAGCACAAACTTCCGATAATCCCTAGCTGTTTGGGTAACCTCTGGGGCACATTATACTGCTTCACCCTGCCTTCACCCACAAGGATGTTGGCTGAAGCAGACTTTCTCGTTGTTTAAAAAAAAAATTTAATAGGTAATACAAGTAGTACAGAAAGAACAGTAAGACCACGCCCGCCAGATATCTCCATAGGGCCCTGTTAGCAGTTTCTTGAGTATTAATGCTGGATTTTAGTTAATGTCAACATTCTTGAGAATGAGGGGTGGGCAAGGTATGTGTAGGAATAGGGGGCGGGGAGTCAAGGAGACCTGCTCAGGTGCCTCCCACCAAGTGAGGACTTCTGGGCACACCCAGAATGCAGTGCGCTGGCCTGGAACTGACCCTGCCTTGGTGGCCTTTGAAGTGTGAAAGCCCTAGGTTCACACTCTGCTCAGCTGTTTGCATTCAAGTTTCCTTGTATTTCTAAAAGAGTTGTGAGAATGAAATTAGGAAGTATACATGAAATCACATTATAAATTGTTATATGTTAATTATGCATTTAAAGTTTATTGTTTATCATTACTTGGATGGCTCAGTCATTTTCTTGCTGTGTGATCTGGGCAAGTCACTTAACCTTTCTGAGCCTCTGTTTCCTCATCTGTAAAATGAGGATAATGAGATCTACCTGTTTGGACCATTGTAAGGATTAAATAAAATAATATATATAAAGTGCCCAAATCTTGTAGGCTCTCAAGACATTAATTACTTTAGAGGAATCCAGGCAATTTAGGCATTCAAAAACACCCGACACAAGGACCTTAACAAAACATTTCAAATCTCTTGGAGCACTTGTTATTGGAACCAGTGTCTAGGTTCTTGGCTTCATCACAAGAAAGAATTCAAGGACAAGCCACAAATTAGTCAGGCAAGCAAAGAATGTATTGGGGAGTAAAACAAGAAAACAGAAATACACCTTTAGAGTGTAAGGCAGGCATTTTCAAGGGAGAAAATGAGAAGTTCTGTCCTGGGGTCCCCTGTTTTATGGGGGTGGTACAGGACTCCAGGGTCTACACTGATTGGCATATTTGAGACAAAGCAGGGAAGCTCTGTTGGGTGATTTGGTTGTCTTAGGGGGTTAGGGATTACTGTCCAGTGGTGAATGGCTCCTGGCTATAGCTCCCATGAGGGGCTTATGAAAATGGGTGGGTAGTGTGCGAATATAGGGGATTTGAGGCAAGATAGAATAGGGACTAAGGAGGAAAGGCAGAAATCCCAATAAATTTCCACACAAATACTACCCAGTAGAAAAAACTAAAGCAGCATCCTGCTAGACTCACATAGGCAGGTTATCAGCCTGCTGACATGATGGGAAGGCAGTTTATACCGTTCGCCCATCAGCTGTGGAAACACCAGCAGTGTGTGCCTGCCGACTGCATAAACAAGTCATAGGAATGCAGCTTGCAATGCCCAGCCAGCAGAAAGTAGGAGAAAAACAAGATATTCCCACTCTACCCACCTAATTTCATAAGCCCCTCATGGGAGCAATAGCCAGGAGCCAATCATCACCGGACAACAACCCCTAGCCCCCTAAGACAACCAAATCACCCAACAGAGCTTCCCTGCTTTGTCTCAAATATGCCAATCAGCATAGACCCTGGAGTCCTGTACCGCCCCCATAAAACAGGGGACTCCAAGACAGAACTTCTCATTTTCTCCCTTGAAAATGCCTGCCTTTTAAGGTGTACTTCTATTTTCTTGCTTTACTCCCCAATAAATTCTTTGCTTGCCTGACAAAATTTGTGGCTCGTCCTTGAATTCTTTCTCACGACAAAGTCAAGAACTTAGACACTGGTTCCAATAACATACTCATTCGTCATCTGAGACAGGTTCCCTACTGGAATTGTGGCCGGATTTCCTCTAGGTTCTTGGCTGTGTTACATAAAAGAATTTAAGAACATGCCGGCTTAGTTAGGCCACTAGTTTATTAAAGAAATGAGAGAAGAGGTTAGAAATGGGAGAAAATAACAGATTACGGGTCCCCAGGTGCATTTGCAAGGTAGTCCAGACAGAGAGTTTTAGCCTGTAAGCTTGCTTTTTAAACCATTAATTATTCCTCCCCTTGCTAATGATCAGGGGAAGGGTCCCAGCTGTTTGCTATTGTGGTTGATTACCCCACTGGTCAATTTCAGGGGGGAGGGCAATGATAAGGCCCTTTGAGAATATCTAGGGCTTTTCCTTAATCCTGGACAAAATCCATTCTAAATGGGGGCTTCTCATGGGGTTCTTCCAGCAGCCTTCTGCTGGGTGTCTTTCCCAACGGGGTTCCATGGCCATGTGTTTCACAGCCATGTTTTTCTGCCAGGTTTTCACATTCCTTCGGTATCTTCTGTTCTGTTCAAAATTGGTCCTTCACAAGACATGATTCTACAGTGTCAGTATAACTACAGACCAATTCAGCCTTCCAATCACCATTATCCATTCCGTCTTATAATTTAAAAAAATATGTGAGCAGAGTCTCCCCAGAAAGAAGAGTGGGTACCAAAGGCACTTTCCTGGCCCCAGGCCTGTGGCTCTTGGGGCTGTCCTTGGACAAATGCTCCAAGGCCCTTGGAACCCAGTGCCTGTTTTCAGAAGGGGATGGGGAGTCACACCCTCCCTGCCACAGGAAACTCCTAGAGGCTGCCTCCGCCTTGTCATGTCTTCTGGAAACTTTCATCACCCCTATTTGTTCCTGTCACCCCACTCCTTGCCCCTCAAGTTCCCCCAGGCACTACTATAGGGCCTAGTGTTTTTCCCACTGTGATCCCCCAGCCTTTCAGCCTGAATCTTTCCCCTCCCAACCCCAACTGGGAGCATCCTGTTCGTTGTTCAGTTCATTCTTCATCCCCTATCAATCAGTTCTCTGTGGATGTTAGCCCAAGGCAAAAACTACCTATCCCTCTCTTCCGCTCAAGTCACTCAGCTCCCCTGGGCTAGCTATAGCACAGCTGTGCCTCAGATTGTGCTGAGCGCTTTGGGCTTTGGGTCCTAATCCCACTTCTCCCTCCCTCCATCCCTCCCCCAACACAGCCAGGGTGGGCCCAGCAGGGTCAGGGTGGGAATGGGGAGGGACGGGTATGCTGAATACGGGACCACCCAGAACATGATTACCTTCCCGTCTGTTACAGGGGCTTTCCGCTTCTCCCCGAGCCTACTACCATCCCCTGCCTCTTGCTCATTCTGGAGGAAGAGGTGCAGGCAAAGTAGAGGGGAATTCTAACCATCATTTTATCTAACCCTTACAATATTTCTGCGGGTAAATACAACCTCCCTTTTACAGACAAGGAGATGGTTTAAAAGAGCTTGAGTGGTGTCAGATCAAATATTTAGAGCACGGTGGGCAGCTAAACTGATCCCTTGTCCATCTCTGGCCTATGCTAATTCACTGCCTGCATCATTCATCCCTCTAAATTAGAATTTCTATTAATGTGACCTGACCCGGAAGAAATGAGGTTTACTAAGCAAATCCCTAATGCAGAAATGCCAATTTATTTTTCATTTTTTACTTTTTGTCTCTTTTTTTGAAATGCTGATTAAGAAATGAACATTTTAACAGAAAATGGTATCAGGGTTGTATCTTATCTGTTTATTAAACAAGACTACAGAAACCTGTTCCTGGAAGTTACAATTAACTAACTATGTGTTCTCAGCTGTTTTTGAAATAAAAAGCAAGTTTATTTCTTCTATCTCAAGACTTTCCCTCTACTTTACATATATTCTTCCATTAGTCCATAGCAGTGGGATTTTTTTTTTTCCCAAAGACCCATCTATCCACTTCATCCATCTTTTTTTTTTAAGATTTTATTTATTTATTCACTTATCCCCCCCTTGCTGCTTGTGCTCGCTGTGTCCATTTGCTGTGGGTTTTTCTGTGTCTGCTTGTCTCCCTTTGTTGGGTCGTCCTGCTGCGTCAGCTCACCGTGCCGCGTGGGCTGGCTTGCCTTCACCAGGAGGCCCCGGGAACCGAACCCAGGACCTCCCATATGGTAAACGGGAGCCCTATCGATTGAGCCACATCCGTTCCCAACACTTCATCCATCTTAAACACCCCCCCATCAGCTGTTCTGCGTCCACCCGCTGGGCAGCTCCCTATGCCTGCCCCCCGCCATTCCCTCCACCCACCCCCTCCAGGCCCCACCAGGCCCCACCAGGCCCCGACCCCAGGGACCTCCGATGCAGGAGAGAGGTGCCCCGCCACCCACGCCACCTTGGTTCCTGGCTTTCTGAGCATCTCGTCCCCCCCATCCCCACCCCCACCCCCGCCTCTCCCCTGCAACGCCATCACCTCGCCGCATGGCCCCCGGCGCCCGGCAGCCCACGCGCCCTCCACACACCTCTCTCATTCTACCACGACGGGATCGAACCCAGGCCCCTCCACACGGATCCCCAACCATCCGAGCCACACCCACCCCAAGCAGTGGGATTTGATTTTAGGATTGGTTAGAAGCTGTAATCTGCTGTACTGAGGGCAAGATATTTAACCTGAGCCTGTTTTTTATCTGTAAAATGGGATTAATAATAATACCTACCTTATAGTCATTGTGAAGATTAAAGAAAATATGCATAAAGCACTTAGCACACATTTGGGCCCATAGAAGTTGCTCAGTAAATCACAGTAACTGTTATGACTTTCTCAGCTCTGGGCCCTGAGATCAACATAGTTGCTACAGGGAGTTGAACTTTGCCCTCCATAACTGGGCCCCTCTTCCCCAAAGGACCTGGAGTTGATCCTGAATCCTGCACTGTCTCACCCAGACATTTCCATTCCCCCATCTCTAGAGAATTTAGGCCACTGTTGGGAGCAGGAAAGGCAGCATGGGAGGGAGTGAGAAGGACTGGGAGAGTTCCCATGGACGCTGGGGACATGTGAAGGCTCTGGGGACTAGCTGTGACCCTGGGTCTCTTCCCAGAACAGTGAGTTTTGGGGAGAGAAAAAAAGACATCAGCTGCTGGACAAGCTTCCAATGCTGAAAAGCTCCTTTAGGACAGACAACATTGAGACTGAGGGTAATATAGGGAAGGAACAACGGCCTGGGATGGAGCAAGGCTCTCATTTCTCTTTGCTTGCACAGCCAGCAATTGATCAACATCTCTAAACTTCAGTGTCAATACAGAGAGGGATTCTGTTTGGCCAGCCCCCCCCCAGGAAGCAGGTTACTATTGCAGCTGAGTGCAAACTTCGGAGCCCACCAGAGCAGGGTTCAGATCAGGACACTGCTGTCTCCTTGGCTAAGTTCCCTCAACTATGAATAAACTGCTAACTTACCTTAAGAGAATAGTTGAGAGTTCTGGACTACGTAATTACCTAGGAAAGAGTAGGTGCTAGCACTGGTCATTCTCATCCTGTAACCTGAGTGAGCATTGCTCCCACAAGCAGTATAGAGTCGAGAAATGGGAGGCACAGTTGTTTCGCTCCTTGACAAATCGCCTTAGTCCAGCAAGCATCCTTAAAGGGATCATGACCAAGACCAGAGGGCCTGCCTCCTAAAACTGGGGTCTTTAATTTACATCCCACATTGTTCCTAAGAGTATCTGAGGCAGTATAACTTGAGGGAGAACGCAGGATCTCTGCCCATCTTGCCTATATATTCCCATCACAGCAAGCCCCACCCTGCTCCAGCCATTTGCATCCATGGACCTGAAGACTGGATCGATCCAGTTCAGGGCTCCCCTCCATCTGATCTCCCATAACTTCCCAGGGCCCGGAGCTCCAGCCTAGAACTCAGCAGATGGGGGGTTAAGACTGATGCCCTGTCTTCTCTCCTCCCCTCCTCATGCCTGACTTCAACGTCTCCATAAAGCCCAAGTCACTGCTCCCCTGACCCCATAGTGGCAGCTCCATCCTCAGCTCTTGGCCAGTTCAGAACAGCAGATGCTGAACTCTGACTGCCTGCTCTCCACTTTGCAGCCATCTCCTAGGGTAAGTACCAACATGCTGAGAACTCATGGGGCCAGCAGTCCTTGCTCCTCCAGGACAGAAAGGCAGACAACCAGGACTAGAATTTGACTCTATCAGGGAGTGTTTGTCTCATGGTTAGACTTGCAGAACCACTGGGTAATGATCCAGCTAGTGTGTAGAATAAGAAGTAGTACCCTGCATTTAGTCGTTCTGCTTCATTTCCCCTCTCAGGGCTAGAACTGAGGCTCTTTCTTGTTTGTGATAAAAGACACGGACAGGGACAGCAAGGAGAGCAACAGGGGTCAACTGCCCAGTGGTAGGGGTGGAGCTGGGTAATTGTGATAGACTTGGAAACATGGGAGCAGCTCAGGAACCAGAGGTAAATTTGTTAGCATTAACGTGCAAACCTATGCTAAACGGCACACAAATCAATGCCCAGTCATTTTAATCTCTGGCTCCCTTGATTTCGTTACTAGGGATATAGCATTGTCTGGGATGGCTCTGGCTCCCTGGGGCCACAGGGATCAACCTCACAAGCAAGCAGTCACAGACCAGTCCCAAGGCCAGTAGGGCCCTAAGGATCAAGGGCTGTTCCACCCACCCTAATGGAGAATTTTTCAGCCAGCTTTTCTTGGCCCTGGAACCATCCCCATAGGGATGTGGATGGGGGAGGGGGAAGCAGAGAAAACAGTGAAGAGAAGTCAGAACAAGCTGGCTAAGAGGCAGATGCTAGAAGTTAGGAGATGGAGAAATGGTGCTAGAGAACAGCTTCCTGAGACAGGACAACCGGGACACCGATGCCAGCAGATGCTATGCTGGGCATGGTCAGAGGATCTAGCATAACAGCCCTCCCCTCCACCTGACTGGGAGGAATCAGGTTCTGACTAGGGTCCCTCCTTCCAGGACTGGGCTGAAGCCTAGGAGCCCTACTGCTCACACCTGGGTCCAGGACCATGTCTACTAATAAAGACTGCTGGGTGCCACCCGAGGGTGAGGACAGTGTGTCTGAGAAGCTCCTGAAGAAGACCAGGGAATCTCCTCTGGTGCCTATAGGTGAGTGGGGAAAGGAGGGAGTGTGTGTCGGGGTGGGGGGGAAGGGGCTTTCTCTCAGAGAGAAAAGTTCTTTCAAAGGAGTATGAAGCAAAGGTCAGAGAATCCAAGTGTCCTACCCACTGAACAATCAACAGCTAAAGAGGAGTAAACAGAGGACAATGGTGACAAGGGACATGCCCTGACAACGAAATGAGTCTGGATGAGTCAAAGCAGAGGCTGACAGAGTGGGCTAGGGTATGGGAAACAGGAAGCTTGGTGCTCCATCACCAGTGCTGGGACGGGAAGGTCAGAGGAACAGCAGTTTGAAGGCCTCCAGGGCTTCCTTCCTCAAGGCGCTGGGAGAGAAGGAAAACAGCTGTACCAGGAAGGATGTGGGAGCCAGCAGTGATTGGAGAAGGGCCCAGAGCAGAGATAATGGTGTGGTGGGGTTGTGAGGATGGGTTATTTGTATACTGCTGGGGTCAGGGAGGGCATCAGAAGAGAGAGGCAGACACTTTGAAATGCCAGTGAGGGGAAACAACTTAATATTCCTGTGACTACCCCCAAGTTGCACTAAAGCAACTGTTCCTCCAGGGCCCAGCTTGCCAAGAGAGTGCTCTCTGCAATGAGTGCTTGCTTGTGCTTGGTTTGTTTGCTTGGCCGCTATGTTCTCTGCCTGCAGGCTTAGGAGGCTGCCTGGTGGTGGCAGCATACAGGATTTACCGGCTGAAGGCACGTGGTTCCACCAAGATGTCCATACATCTGATTCACACTCGAGTGGCAGCTCAGGCCTGTGCTGTGGGTGCAATCATGCTAGGTGAGTAGCTTAGTGGGGCCACAGGAGATTGTGGGCAAAACAGACCAGGTAAGATCTGGTTGAGGGCCCATGATTTAAGTCCCTGTTCCCTAAACTCCCCATCAAGTCCTTGACAAAACCCCCATACCAAATCATTTTCAGGGTTTCTTGTCTGGTTTCCTGCCCCAGGCCTGTGGGCATGGTGCACAGTCTTGTTGCATGATAGTCTGCCCGAGAGGTGAGAAAATGCATGCATCAGAATACATGCTGAATTTCTTTTCCTCTGGATCAAAAGGCAGACAGGTATCTGCTAGCCATGAGACCCTGGGCACCTTCCTCTCCCTGAGCTGCAGTTGCCCCATGTATAACATAGTCAACCACACCGGCCTTGCCTACCTCACAGGCTGCTGTAAGTTTTCTCAGATGGATAATACATGAGATGATTTTTATAAGCTGTCAGGTGGTGTCTGCCATGTGTTGCCGGTCAGGACCTGGGTCCGTGAAAACGGTGCCGCGGACGAGAGGTCCTGGGATGTCTCCCCAGGCCATGTGGTCAGATGCCTGGAGCAGTTGTTGGGACCCAGGAAGAATGATGGAGGGAAGTTGGACCCTCAAGGGAACAGCTAGAGTTGAACCCCTGGGACTCTGCAGCTGTCATCCTCCCGACAGCCAGGATAGAAAGAGGACAGGTGAAGGGTTTGATGCCAAGAAGCACTTTTCCTTCTCCTTCACACAGGTGCCATGTACACAATGTACAGAGACTACAAGAGAACAGCACAGGATGTGAGGGAGAAGTAGGATCCCTCTAGGGGCTGCGGCCATTGGATGCCTTAAATCATTCCCTGGTATGCTAATAAAGTAGTTTTGAGGAAAATCATCAGTCTCTTCATGTCGGGGAGAGCACATGTGGTAAGGGATTGGTGGTGGCTGGTGGGAGAACTTAAGAGTGGAGGTCTGGAAATCAAAGCATTCTGGCACTCAGCTTTAGGGCAAGGGAGAGATTCTTCAGGGGCATGGTCCTGTGAGGAGGTGTTAGCCCTAGCAGACCTCTGACTCCAGAAACCCAACAACTCCCAAGTCACCTCAGGTCTGACCCAGAGAGTATGGCACAGAGAGGACAAGATGCCAGGAGTGGGAGTGGGAGTGGAAGGGTGGGGACAGTAAGAAGCCTTGATGCTCATGGGAACACTGAATTAAGAGGCAGGCATTCCTCCCACCATGGGCTGCTTCTCTGGGGACCCAAGCAGGAAGAAGACTCTGCAGCTGGGAGCAGAGACAGTGAAGCCTCATGGGAGATATACAGAGCTAGACTGTGCTGGAGGAAGCGGGTGAGAGAGAGGGAGTAGGGATGAAAAGAGCAAAACCAGGCAGAGGTCAGAATGTTCTGTTCACTTACAAAGTATGTCTAAGGTCAAACTTGTAAAAAATAAAATTTCACATAAATCCAGAAGACAGGGCCCCTTGAGGTTAAACACTTTCATCCTCTTCTTTCCCTGAGCCCAAGCTCTTCTTTGTTCCTTGGGAATGAAGCCAGGCAGAGGCCACAGAAGGAACCAGGAGGACAAATGCTCCTCCCTCACTGAGACTCTAGGCTGGAGGTTTTGGGTTGTTAAAGAAGGCAACTGCAGCTTCTCGATACTCCCTGACAACATGAAGTCCAAGCCACGCTGGGTACCAGCTTCAAGCACAGGCCCAATGTAGGGAGCTGGAGCTGCCAGAAGTCCTTGCACTCACATGGGGTAATTGAGCACGACATCTTGTTTGGCAAGCTCCAGCAACATAGGATCATCGAAGAACTTGCTGATGCTCACATCTTCACTCAGGCCCTGCAGAGAATGGGGGCAAGTGCAAGAATGAGTCCTAAGTGGCAGATGCTGAGCTGCGGGCCAATCCGAGACCCGTACTTGAATGGGAGGCTGGTGCAGGGTGGAACATAGGTTGAGCTGACTTCCAGGAACTGTGCCTTTTGGTATCATCACAAGAGAAGGCCCTCCTTTCCCAGATTGGGTCTCAGGTCTACTTGCCAGAGGATGTACAGGTCACATCTCTCTATACTGTGCTATAAACTTCTGTCTGTTTTCTGTCTAGTGGCTCTTGGGGGATGGGTTCAAAAGAAAGAAATGAAGAGACCCAACGCCTGCTGAGACCTCTGGGGGTAGAGAGATGGTAGTGGACCCGAGGGACACATACCTTCCTTCGACGGGTTTTGATCATGAATTCCCGGGCCAGGTGAGGAGCTGGCTGTGGCTCCAGGGGGCGGATGACAATGCTCTTGTCCAGAGGATCACCAGGTACAATCTGAAAGGCAAGAGGGTTTCAGGCAGCAAAGGCAGACTTTTCCTGGAGGATTCAGGATAGAAGCAGGACTCTTCTCCAGAATATGGAAATCTCACTTGGAGTTGCTGACTATACAGCTTGGAAGGTGAACAGGTCAGAAGGTGACTAGCCCTATCGAGGTGGGAGGTCAAGCTCGCCAGCTTGCACCATTTTCTCACCTGCCAATGGTGGAAGACAGACAGAGAAAAAGCCTGTCCCTGGGTGTGAGTCCGCAGGTCAGTCTCAAAGCCAAAAGAGTCGATGGCCGGGATGAAAGCTTTAATGGTGTAGAGAGGGGAGCCTGGGATGGGTGCATCCTGAGTCACATGCCCCCTGAGAAAGAAAAACAAAGGCTGAGTACCTAGCCCTGCAGAGGCCAAAAGCTATGAAGAAATCTGCCCCAAATGCAGCCCAACCCAGAGTCACCATCAAAGAAAGAATAGCTACGAGTGCTCTACAGAGGGCAGAAAGGATAGGGGCTCTCAGAGTAATCCCTGTGCAAGTCAAAGGTGCAGTAATCCCTGGGCAAATGACAGGAGTTGGAACATGGATGGGAGAGGATCCTGCAGACATTCCCATTGTTGACACACTCAGCACTTTCCACAGGACCTCTCTGATGAAGAGGGGCCCAAGAAAGGAACTTCAAATTTTAATCTGTGATAAAGCTGGGGATTGCCTTGTTCCTGTCCCATGTCCTCCTGAGAAATAAGCTCACTAAGGTTCGGGAGTGGAAAGGGTGGGGGAGGTCAATCTCTCCTTCACCACAATAGCTAAGTTACCTCTTTCTCACTCCTGCTTTCAGCCTCCCCTTAGTATGACTGGGACTGCTCACCTGCGCCTGGCCAGGACAGTATAAACAGCGGAGACACAATCTGCAGGGGCCTGTACCTCTACAAAGTAGTAAGGCTCCATCAGACGCGGGGTAGCCTGCAGCAGAGCAACAAGACGGGATCCCTCAGCTTGGGGAAGGCTGGGGGTTGCTGCCTGAAGGCCCCAAGCGCTTGGTCCTCCACTCAATCCCCTGGAGCAAGACTGTCCCCTATGTCTCACTCTCTTACCATGAGGAAGGCGGAATAGACGACTCTCCTGGCTGTGGGGATGATTTGGCCCCCGCCCCGGTGCAGTGGCTCCTGGGCAACCACTGCATCCAGAATCTTAAACTTGACATTTCGGATCACTGAAAAGGAGATGGGGGCAGCTAAGGAGCGGTTCTAGTGCTGGCCAAGGGGTCCCAAGCAAAGCAGTGAGGAGTCTCTTGCTGTACTTTGGTGGTCTTTAACCACAAAGAACATGGTACAAAATTACACCTGAAGTGGGAGTTCTAGCAGATGATATGCAAGGCCTGTAGCAAGGAATTCAGAAGTTAAGCACACACATTCAATAGTCTTTGATTCAGACAATAGTGTCTGATATCATAAAGCTTTCCTAGCAGTTTATGTGCTTTTTCTACAGATACTTAGTGATTTTTAGATGCAGAATAAGTTCCAAGAATTGCACATTCTGTCCTACAAAATCCAAATTCAACCCTGGTCTATAAGCCACTCCAATCCCATCTTCCATTTGATACCCCTCCTCAAACACCCAAAGCCAAACCCTTCTCAGGAATGAAGAGCAAACGTTGGTCTAGAAACAGCTTCATTTGTAGGATGCACTAAGTGGCGGCACCCGGATAGGGAGGGAGGAGACAGGACGAAGCTGGCCCAGGCCATGGGATGGCCCTGTGTACCCCACTTCTGCCAGGTCCCAAAGATGGTGGGCCCACCCCACCTCCTACGTCGGGGTGAGAGGAGTCTAAGAGGATGAGACAGGGAGGCACTGGGGGACTCACGCTCATCACAGAGGGGGCCTTCTCTGGTTCCCCACTGAAAGCCTTGAACAATGCTGTCCTTCACTGAGCCAAGAAGAGCCTTGTCCACCTGCATAGAAACACAAGGGCTCCTTAGCAGTGACCCTGGTGATAACCCAAGAGTTTAGAGGGAGGAAAAGGTAGATAAACCTGGAACAGAGATACTGTTCATCAGAGTACACAAAATACTTTTGGGAAAAGGGGAACATGTTGTAGTTTCTTCCACTCAAAAGCTAAGAGACCACCACATGGTTCTGTTGTACCTCAGAGGGCAGGGTATCATCCACCAGAATGTTGGGGCCAGTGGCATCAGGGCCAAAAGCCCAGATGGAACGGGCAGCTAGCAGATCCCAATCGTACTTGGTTTGGAAAAACTCTCCCAGCTTCTTTCTGGGAAAAGGAGGAGAACATGGAGGTATAAGATGCAGCTCTGTGACTGCTGGCTCCTGGGGCCAAGGACAGTTACCTCATCCTACCCACCCTGAGCCCAGAACAACAGTAAGGAGGAAGACAAAATCTCTTCCCAGGAGGACATGTGGCATTGAGGCCTGGCAGGCAGGCTACGGCATCCCTGTCTCCCTTTGGTCTGGAAGCAGAGCCATGCTCTCACCTGTTCCATGTGATCTGGACCACCTCGTTCTCTATGTCCTCAGCAAGGCCCTTCTCAAGAGGCTCAGCAATCATGGTGATCTTGTTCCTGTTCAGAAAGGAAGTGAATAATGAGGAGGGTTATCAGGACAAGCAGAAAGGGCATTCCTGAAAAAAGGGGACAAAGGGAACAGCTAAGGCAGTGACGTAAGTGAGAGCCACCTGGGCAGGGTTGAGCAAAAAGACCTCATATTTCTTCTTTCATTTGAATCTGTCTTAAAAAGTAAGGTCTGGGGCAAATGGTCATATTATACAGAAGTGACAATTATGAAACTGCTCTTGGGAGTACTTAAGGCAAAAAATCCATAGAACCTTGCCCAAAATCACAAGAGATGAGAGGGTGGGAGTGAAACTCAAGTAGTCTAAGTGCCCCCATCCCAAGATGCAGTGGTTTAAGCTTTGCCTCTGTCCCTCAGAGTTGGGGTGTTACTGGGGAAAGGGGGTACGAGCATCCTTGAGGCATTCAGTCCCAGGGCCACTATGACTTCTCGGCTTACTTCTTATTGGGTGTTTCAGCAAAGCACTTAAGGGAGGATGTTTCCACCACCGTCTCACAAAACGTGACCACTGGGTCAGCCACCTGGGAAACAGAAAAGAAATTGTTGAGGCAAGGTCTAATTTAGTTGGAAGGGCAACCTTCTACCAAAGCGAATTCCAAAGTGCCCTCGACACTAGTTCCTCAAGAAACCCCTCTGCCTTAATTAGCGTAAGTAACAAGTACAATAGCAGGTAAAATCAAGCTGCCCAAGAGTCAGTGAGGGGACCAAATTAGGATCTTAATTATAACCCTTCAAGGTATCTTTCAAGATGCACCCAGCCATCCCACCACCATTCCCCGAACAACTCCTGTGGGTCTGATGAAGCTGGCGCTAGAGACCCACTGGTGAGCCCCATTCCATTCTCAACAATGTCTGGGTAACACAGCTCCTCACAGAGGCTCCCACATGGACACCTGCCGGAAAACCCAGTGTCTTCCATAGCACCATTCCTAGGTACATCAACAGAAGAGTCGAAGAGGGGTACTTGAAGGCACCCATCACCATCACCATGGGGCCTTGGAGAAAACATGGATCTTGACTAGGAGGCTGAGGCCAGACAAGCAATGGGCCGTTTAATCAAGGGATGACTTGATGACAGATCCAAGAAAGCCAATCCCATTCTCTGCTTAAAACCATTCACTCTGAGCTTTTGTCACCACAGATGGGTTAAATGTGCCAACTTTCAATGCACGACACTGAGAATTACCCAGCAGAAAGGGGCATATCAGATTTTAAATACCTTCTCATAAACCAGCTACAAAGCATGCTTTCCCCAAACAGGTCTCTTCTTCCCTTGGAGCTTCCGAGAATCAAGGTTTTGATTACTTGGCAGGGGTTTAAGAAAGGGGGCCACTGCTTTACCTTGATGTCTATCTCTGAGTACATCTTCCGCAAATCGTGCATCACACAGTCCAAGTAGAGCTCCCCAGTGCCCAGGATCACGTGCTCACCGGACTCCTCCACCTGGAACACAACAGCCCTGGTAGTCCCAGTCTGCGCACTCTTATGCCAGCAACAGAAGATATAAACAAAATCAAGGCCGGAGCGTGGCAGGAGGTGCCTGAACCATTATCAGAAACAGCACTGTCCAGAGTCTGTTCTAGCATCTGCAAGAAGGTTCAGTGGGGATCAGTGACCTATGAGTCAGTCCACAAGCCATCTGGGTCACTCAGCACAGTACTGTTGGGTCTGAGGTCACTGACTGAAATCCCATCTTAGTCATTTAGGGAAAACCCTGCCCTATGTCCATGCATACAAGCTGACCCTTTAGTCCTAGCCAACTACTAAGAAAGGCATGCTGACAGGCTCAAGAGTGTAGAAGGATCAGAGTAACTCACTTTTCCTTCTATCTTTCCTGGAAAATCAATTCAAAATATGCACTCTAAGGAACTTCTTTATCCTATCTAAAGACACTTGGGGAAAACACACACACACACACACAAATCCCAAATAAACATGAAAGAAGGTCTTGTCCTGCCTTCAAACGACAGCAACAGGCAGGAAACAGCCCTGAGATAGGATGGCGGAGGAAGCAAACGAGAGATGCCTGAGGGACCTGAAGTAGAGGGCAGCACAGACAAGATTACTGGGGCAAGTAGGGCTGAAAAGCTGCTGAGGGTCTCAGGCATACCTTAGTAGTGAGGGATGGATAGCTCTTGTTGACCTTGCGCAGGCCGTCAAGCATCTTGGGCAGCTCTGAGGGGTTGACTGGCTCCACGGCAATCTTGATAACAGATGTGGTATTGAACTTCAAGGGCCGGAAAATCTGAGCCTGAGATCCAAAATGCAGAGGGGTAAGGGCACGTAGCCTGAGTAGGCACAGAAGAAGGTGCAGAGATAAAAGAGTATGCTTAGGATCAGACTATTTCCCAACCAGGAGCCAAGGTGCCACTTAGGGGCAATCCAAAGGGCCATTTATTCCCAGAGAGCAAAGAAAGAATAAAAGGAATCCTACTTCCTAGCCGTTGAGCCAAGCACAGGGAGATCCCAGCAGGATCCAATCTAGAAGGCTGAGCCCCTGCTGGGGACTGGATCTAGGAAGCAGCAGGGACTATGGGTTCTCTCAGCTCTCTCAGCTCTCTCCTCAGCTCTCTCTGAGTTCTTGTTCACTGTGCTGTGGTTCCCTGCGACCCTCTGGCTTAAGCCAATCCAGTGGTTCTTCAGAAACTTTACCTCCTCGTTGCCTCGGGGTTCAGTTATGGTTGCTGTCTTCACAATTGGTTGGTCAACACCTTCAATCAGAACCCAGTTGCCAGCAGGAACACGGTTCACCTCGATGTGATACCTGGAGCAACATCCAATGGGCAGCAATGGAACTTGGGCAGAGAATTCATTCCTTGAAAATTTACTGAGCACCTGCTGTGTGCCAGGCACTGAGCTTGGAGCAAGGTGAGCAAAACAGATATGCTTTAGCAGGGGAGAATACAATAAATAATCATACAAACACACATATATGTGATTACAAACTGTGACAAATGGAAAGAGAAGTACAATCTTTATTATAACAGCACAGAACAGGAAAACCTAATTCCAATTGGAGGTTCAAGGTAAGCAAGCTGCTGCCCAAGGAACAGAATTTAAGGGGATATCAAAAGCACCACAAAAGTAGCAGATACTTGAACTCCTCTAGTTCTTCAATCTTACTCTACCTTCTAGGGAATGGGGATAGATTTGGAGGAGGGAAAAGGGACCACTGGCCAGACACAGTAAAGTGCCAGAAAACAGGCCGGCCTTGGTTCTGCCTGCCAATGGAGATGCCAAGACTATGAACTGACAAGCAGCCTAGAAGCCCTACCTAAGTTTTGGCTCTGTAGATTGTGATGCTACAAAGAATCCACATAAACCTTCTATCTTGGTCAAAAGATAGATGGTGTAAATGGGGAAGCCATTTTTTTTAAAAAGAAACATGAAGATTATTACTTAAGGAACACAAAAGAGGAGATAAAAAGAAGATTGAGATAGTAAAAATGGAAATCCTGCTATAAAAATTCATACAAGACACTCAAAACATAAAGGAAAGGCACTTGGCTTATCCCAATAGTAGCTGCCTTCTTGGCCCTAGCAACCTTGGGTAGTAAGAACTTGAAAGCAATAGATCCGTTCAGGGAGTGTCATCTTGACTCCTATTATAAGGAGATAGACAACTTATTTCCAAGGGAAACCACCACTTCCAGCGATTCAGGGCAGTCCTAGTGTGGAGGCCACAGCATGTACCTACAGAATCTTGTTGCCGTACCTGGCCACAGAGATCCAAAGTCGGCCCACGGTGCATATCTGGGAGTCCTCCTCATCCTCCAGGGTGTAGTTCTCTCCTAGAACCTTCACGGGCTGCCCAGCATGGATGGTGCCACTCAGCACCCGGCCAAAGGCATGAAATTGAACTCCATCATCTGTGCTGTACATCTTGGTAGTGTGGCACATCAGGGGACCCTGGAAGAAGGGACAGAGTGCAGCCTCATACACACATACCCTCTGGGTAAGTATCACGATCTCTTTCCACTTCCCTCAAGAGCAATGACATGAGCTCTATGAAGAGGCAGCGAGACCTAGAAGAATATGTGGAATTTGCTGAATCTTTCTATCTGCCAGGCACCATGCAAAACACAACTGTAAAAGAGCCTTAATCTTATTTCTTATAACAACCACTTAGATGTTATTATATCCACTTCACAGACCAAGACCCTGAGACTCAGAAAGAATAACTAATGTTCCCAAGGTCAAGCCACAAACAGTGGCCACATCAGGCTCTGCATTCAGGTCTGCCTGCCTAGGCTCTTGGCAGGGGCATGAAAGGATGAGAAAGCTGAAGGCCTTACTCCTACAACCAGAAAACAATTTCCTCATACAGAAGGGGAAAACTAGAGAACTGGGGGGTCATGTTCCCTTACATCAGGGTCGCAGTCGCTCATGGCCTCGCCAAGGTCGGAGTCCACACCGCCAGTGTAGGTGTGCTCAATCTTGGGCTTGGCACCCACCTTTGGAGAGGGGATGTGCTGGACACACATGTCCACGAAGCCTGGAGAAGCAGAAGAGAAAGCTGTTACTATACTCTCTCATGGAACGAGCCACCAGTGAAATACTGATCCAACTATAATCACCAGAAGGCTAAAAATGAGGGGGCTGATTTTCAACTCGTAAAAAGCCATGGTTCTAGGATTGAAGGGAGGAAATGAGAACCTGTTTCCTGGGAATATGCTGCTAAAAGATTTGGAGTCACACTGATGGCAGGGAAGAACAAGATGCTAGTCTCAGTGGAGACTTGGAACTTCAGCTGTCAAAAACTTTTAAGTATCTCTTATAATCCATGACCTTTTATTGAATATAAGCATTTACTGAGCACTTGAGCTAAATAAGCACCCCATCTCTTCTTTCTATTTGTACTTAGAACAATCTCGGAATTGATTCTCTCTCTTTGGAAAACAGTGTGTTTCTGTTCAGTAAGTTACCCAATTTGCCTAACAGACAAAAGCCATACAAGAGAAAACCCTCTTTAGCACATTGGGGGAGGCAGGACTGCTTTTAATTGGTGTCAGATTCATGGTCAGGCCAGAATGAGCTACTAAAATGATGCACTTTGAGTCTGAGACACCTAATTGCCTAAAGTCTTAAGACTCACAGATTGCTGAGAGGGCCCTTAGCGATCTCCTTTTCCAATGCCCTCATTTTACAGATGGGAAATCAGAGTCACAGAGGAATGAGGTGGCTGGTCTAGAGTCACCCCATGGAAGTGTTCTTTCTAATGCTTCTCTTGCTTTCTGTGTAACTAAAATAGGAGAGAAGAGTTCAGGTAGAGAGATCCACGGCTCAAGTCTCCCGAGTCCTAGCCTAGTGTTTTGTTCATTATCTCATCCCACCCAGTCACCATCATCCTGACTAGCCCCTGGCAAATATATCAAAACTCAGAGTGTGTCTCCCCATGTCTTTATGTGCACACTTCTCCTGATAGGGAAATTTAATTGTTTCAGGTTCCCAAGATAGAATTCTTGGTACCATCCACTAAGAAAAGAAGCTAAGAAAAAAACCCAGGTGTTCTGTATTCCAACCTACAGTTTACTTAAAGGCTCAGACCCCTGAATACTACAAAAGGGCAGGGAAATGTTCCTCATGATATATGTGGCAGGACATGATGGTGGTGATGGTATGAGAGAATCTTAAGTTCTTTTTTTGTATTACCTGTGAACTCGCCAAAGAATTTTTTGCAGACCAGCCTGAGTAGAGGGCGGATGTTCAGCTTCAGCTCCTCCTTGGTCAGGTGAATGCCAAGTTCGTCCAAGGTCCTGGGGAGGCTGGTGTCCACGTCACCCACCACCTGGGAAGGTATATAGTGAGTGATAAGGGACAGAAGCCCCATGTGTGTAGTGCTATAGAGGAGGAAAAGGGAAGGCCAAAGGACAACTCGAAGAACTACTCCACTATGCTCTCTTCTACAAGCAGAGCTCCCAGTGAGGACAAGTTTGGATTCAGGGGATTATTTGGTACCTACCTTTCAAACCAACCCTGGGCCAAGAAGGCTTGGTTAAATCCCACACCAGCCACTGAAACAGGCACACTCAGACTGACTCCTGTCAGTGCTGCCCTCTGGTGTCGAAAAGCAGCATCTCATCCCACCCAAGAAATCCCTCACCTCTCCCTATTTAGAGACTTCTCGGATTTAGGAGAGCGTTGTACTAAAACAACCAAAAAAGGTCACCTTAGCAGTCCATCCCCTGCCAGAGCAGGGCCAAGCTAAATCATCCTCACCAGACTCGAGGTCTCTACTGAGGCAGACTCTATAAATTTCTTTTATTAATCCATTCCAGTCTAACATGAGATAACCAAGTAGTTTTTATTTTGTCTTGTTGCTATGCTTTACTATTTTGTCAGTTGGAATGGCCACATTATTTTTTTGTATTCATTGTGCACAGTGCTTATTAAATACTTGTATCTTGGGAGAAAGGCCCTTAGGAAACATTACAGAACAACACTATTATCTTCTTTTAGTACTGCTTTTTATTTAGATAGTACACATTCATTGAAACAAAGCTCATACAGTCAGTCTTTTAATGATTACAAAATACTTAATTTTATAGGTTGTAGCATAAGTCATTTAGTCAGATTCTCACTGAGAAACATTTAAGTTACTTTCAGCTTTTGTTTTTCTTTTCTGCTGTTATATAAACAATGCCAAATATATTTTATTTTTTTATTTTTTTTTATTTTTTATTTTTTTAAATTATGTTTGTTTTTTGTTTTTTTTTTTAAAGATTTTATTTATTTATTCATTTATCCCCCCCCTTGCTGCTTGTGCTTGCCGGGTCAGCTAACCACGCCGTGCGGGCGGGCTTGCCTTCACCAGGAGGCCCCGGGAACCGAACCCGGGGCCTCCCATATGGTAAACGGGAGCCTACTGATTGAGCCACAGCCACTTCCCCAAATATATTTTAAAAAACCTGGAGGATTTTCGTATTTCTATTAGTAAGCTAAATTACCCTAACTCAGACTGAAATGATTAGTTCTAAAATGTCACGTTCTTTTAAACAGTCAAGATATTTCCACAACTTTCTCGAGATTGTGCTTTTCTTTTGCTTATACTTCTTTCCTTTGCCCTGATTTCAACAGCATTTAGAAGACTCCAGTGTTCTAGTCTCAAAAGAAGCTTCATAAACAATTGGGTGTCCAGACATTCTCATACCTAAGGACTGAGCAGTTTGGGGGCAAAGAGAAATGAGTTCACCAGCTTTTCTACCTTGTGTTTAGAAAGGTAGATCAGAGCCAGGTGGCCTGACACACTCACCTGAGCAAGGATCTTATAAAGGGGCTCCAAGATAAACTCCACGAAGCTTCTCTGGGAGCTGCTGGTTGGGGCCTTTTTTGTGAACTTTCGCCTGAAAAGAGGAAAAGGAGCATTAGGAGTGATCCCAGAGGGAGAAGGCTATGTTACTGACAACAAGAGCATAATTCCTAAGTTCTGAATCAGTGTAGGGGAAGGAATGATGAGTGTGTCCTGGTAAAACTTCAAATAGAGAGACTCCTGAGAAGACACAGGGCTGACTCTCCGGCATCTCTGAGCTGAGCTGTGAAGACCTCAAGAGAAACAGCCTCATTAGCATTCATGCAGCCAACCCACTGAGAGGAGGAAAACCGGGAGTTCACGTCTAAGAAAAGGGCAGGAACATTTTCTCGATCTATCCTAATAGGGTAAATGTATCATCCCCCCAGAGAGAAACACCCTGCACTACTTACGTTTTCGGGTTGAAGTAGATGTCACCCCAGAGTCTTTTAGCAAATTCCTGGTAATTAATGTCACCTATAAGAAAAGTAACACCATTATAATCTACCTAAGTGTTGCTCTAAATTCTGTCCCAGCTGCCACAAGGGGTCATAACTAAAGAATTCTAGCACCTTCCTCTCTAGGGTCCAGACATTTCCTTCTAACCAAGTAGGCAGACAAGGATATTGAGGCACAGAGGATAGGACTGGCCCAAAGTTGACAAAGCTGTGCTGGAGCCAGGTTTCTCCATCTTCAGCAAGCAACAGGATTTGGTTAAAGACAAGGGGCATGGTTTATATTCTTTTCTTTAATGGAGGTTCAGTTGCCTGTATGTTATCCTCTATCTGTGCCTTAACCCCGTCCCTTCCGTAGGTGGAGCTTGGTGGGTCCCTTGTTCTGCCTTCACCCACAGAGAAGCTCTACTCTGCTGCCAATGTGGGTAACCTTCCCGCTGGAGCCTTGTTGGAAGGCTTTGACTAGTCCTAAGCCTCAAGGAGGCATCACCCTGCCCTCTGGAGAGAAGACACGAAAGCCTAACCTTCCTCTCATTTTACCAATGTAATATTTTAAATTTGGCTGCAATCCTAATCCTGGTCAGACTCAACTAAGGAACTATGGCTTTTTAAATTCACAATCTACTGAGTCAAGAGCACCTGTCACATTTTTTTTTAAAGATTTTATTTATTTATTCATTTATCCCCCACCCCCACCCCCGCTGCCTGTGCTCGCTGGGTCAGCCAACCACGCCGCGCGGGCGGGCCCGCCCCCACCAGGAGGCCCCAGGAACCGAACCCGGGGCCTCCCACATGGTAAACGGGAGCCCCACAGATCGAGCCACAGCCGCTTCCCCACCTGTCACGTTTGATTAGATCACAGATATCTCCAACTACTCCCTGCATATTTCTACCCAAATGTCAAACTGTTTCCTCTCACTTCAGATGTCACACAGGAAATTCATCACCTTTTTCTAAAGCCACGTTTCCCTTCAGACTTTTTTTATCAGTGAGGCTACCATGTGCATTTCATACAAGCTCAAAATCTTTTTCTTCCCCACTTCACTGATTACCAAATCCTTCTCTCTTTCTCACATTAGTTGCTGAAACTTCTCCTCCTCTGTGAACCTCCAAGCCTTTGACATACCATTATTGCACTTGTCACACTGTTATGCGCTAATCCTGGAGAGAGTTTTCTGGAGGGCAAGGACTGCACCTAGCACGGTTACACAGAAAACCCTGATCCAGCACTCACAATCTTGTATGTGAATACTGGTAAATGTATCTTAAAACAGGTGACCCTTCCTGCTTTTTGTTCTCCTCCTGCTCTATCTTTCTAGAGCCTTGCACATATAACCCACCCCAATCTTTTTTTTTTTACCGGGAGGTCCCGGGGATCAAACCCGGGTCCCTCCATATGGGAGACGGACGCCCAACCATTTGAGCCACATCCGTCCCCCGCACCCCAATCTTGAATATCTCCTAACTGCCCACAGGATCAAGTCTAAATTCCTTATCATGGCATTCCTAACCCCCCTCACTGTGGTCCCAACCCATTCCGCCAAAAGGTGTACCTGAACTATTCTCCTTGGTGAAACAGTCCCATTACTTGGACAGGCCATGGCCGCCACCACCTGCCATCAGGCCTCCTCTCCCAACCCTCTGTGTTTGGAATTCCTGGCTCCCTTGTCTAAACCCCATTCCTTCACAAAGCCTTCCCTAACCCCAAGGTCATGGGAGCCAACTCTCACTCTGGATCCTCTCAGCTCCACCTGCTTACAGCAGCTACTTGGCACTCAGCCCACATGACAAATTGCCATTCATCACTCGGTGGAATTTTGTCTATCCACTGAATGAAGTTCCTAGAAATCAGAAGTCATTCATCAAGCCTTGTGGTTTTCTTAACAGTTTTGGTAATATGATCTAATGGAAAGAGCAGCAATGGATTCTATTCTAGGTCCAGTTCTATCAATAAGTTCTGTGAACTCGGGCTTAGTTTTCTCATATATAAAATGAAGGGGAACAACTCTATGATCTCAGTATTCCTTCAGTGCTGACTTTCTCCTGGTTTCTTCTGATGAAGAAGGGCTCCTTCGTACACTAACAATGGGGTAAAAGGATGAGTAACAATCTCTCCTGAGGCTCAGGGCCATTTTCCATCAGAAACTGAATCATCTCTACATTATAATTACAGAAAAGGTCCTGGGTTTTGCTTGACATGCTGATACAAAGGACATTCAGAAACACACACTTCTGGGAAGCGGCTGTGGCTCAATCAGTAGGGATCCCGTTTACCATATGGGAGGCCCCGGGTTCGGTTCCCGGGGCCTCCTGGTGAAGGCAAGCCTGCCCGCATGGCGTGGTTAGCTGACCCAGTGAGCACAAGCAGCAAGGGGGGGATAAATGAATAAATAAATAAAATCTTAAAAAAAAAAAAAAAGAAAGAAACACACACTTCTACCGCAACCCTGTTCACATCTCACTGTTCATCTACCCTTATTATTACTATTTTTAAAGAGCCATCTAGAAAATGGTTAAATTATAGTACATTATATAGTGGACTAATGGGCAGTTATATAAAATGATGAAGACTTTTTTAATAAACTAGGCAAATTCTTATAATTCAACGTTGAGTGAAAAACACAAGACAAAATTGCATATACAGTATGATCTCAAATATGCAGAGAAGGAGTAAACTATGTAACAAAATGTTAACAGGGCAATGGTAATGAGATTATGGGTAAATTTTGCTTTGTCTAAATTTTTCTGTATTTTCCACTTTTCTACAAAGAACATGTATTATGTATGTACATATTAAAAAAAAAACCATGGGAAGCGGCTGTGGCTCAATCAGTAGGGCTCCCGTTTACCATATGGGAGGCCCCGGGTTCGGTTTCCGGGGCCTCCTGGTGAGGGCGGGCCCGCCCGCACGGCGTGGTTGGCTGACCCAGCGAGCACAAGCAGCAAGGGGGGGATAAATGAATAAATAAAATCTTTAAAAAAA
The DNA here is from genome assembly GCA_026826555.1 of Tolypeutes matacus. Classification (NCBI taxonomy): domain Eukaryota; kingdom Metazoa; phylum Chordata; class Mammalia; order Cingulata; family Chlamyphoridae; genus Tolypeutes; species Tolypeutes matacus. The sequence continues at coordinate 1,262,045 of JAKSZT010054478.1, forward strand.
AAAAACCAAGTTTACAATGCCCCCTCCCCCCTTTTTTTCCCCACAAAATCAAACATACAGAGAGTGAGGCTGTATAGTTGACTGATGAAAAGAGAAACAATGGAGCTCCACTGCCTATCAGCTGTGAGGTATCCTACAGAGCCTGTCTTCCTGGATCGAAAAATGGGGGTAATAATGACTCCCCTGCAAGGAAGTAAAGAATTTGAGCCTCAGAAGACTCTCAATACATGTTTCCTATTGGAATTTGCAGTAACAGGGAAGGCACAGAAATGGAGAGTCAGGGAGCCCCTTGAGTTAGGAAGATGATCCCAGGGCCCTAGTGTCAAGGCTTCAGGAACCCATAAAATCAACCAACCAGGCATGTCAGAGGAGGCTTGTGTGTGCTGACTGCAAATCCAATAATGAGTACTCAAAAAGACCTATAAAATTTATACGTGTCTTGATATGTTTGGGAAGGCAGCAAGAGGCCCTAATAGTGAGAAAGATTCCATCTTTAAGAAAGGATTCTGAAAGGACTTTGCAGGCATAGATAATTCATATTTTACTAAATCTATCTCGCTCTAGGAGAGTTCTGTTCCTGAAATGAGCTCATTCTTCTCCCATTTCTTCCTAATAACTTCTATTTTTCCACCTCTTAGAACCCACTTAGCCTAAAGAAAGGGCACTGAGGCCAAAAAGAGCCCCAACAGTGGACTCTAGCATGAAGTCAATTTCTAGACCATTTAGCAGCAAATGCACATACGACTCTGGGGAAGCTGGTGAGACAGACGGCCAGCCAGAGCTTACCAAAGGTGTCAGCATAGATCTTGGCAAAGGAGCCCAGTGTGAAGCAGATGCTGTACTGGGAGCTGGAGAAACAGACGTTGCCCAGGAGTGGGGAAAGGATCAGGTTCTCATCAGTGGAATACATGCTGCAACAGAGAGAGTAGTGAGCACCGAGCCAGGCTGGGAAGCGCAATATTGACTTACCACCAAGGGTAAAGGGCAAGAACTTAATATCACAGCCTCTCTCCAACCCTCAGAAGGGGCTTACATAATATGCTCAGCTTTGCCAATGGCCTGGTCCAAGAAAGTGACATGATGGAGTTGTTCCCTAACTCCCAGTACCAAGCTGATTTCCTAGGGCTGGGAACATTGTGCACGATCTGGAAAAGTTAACTGTACCAGATAGACAAGGGGAAACTTCGAGGATAGAGACAAAGACCTTGGAACACAGGAAATGAATCTAATATGATAAGATAGGAATATATTTTAGAGAAGACTCAATTTTGGAAGTACAAGCAGGCATAAGCACCAGTAAAAATAAAAGCAACTCTTCTCCCCTCTCTTTGCTGCCACACTCTTTACATCGTTCTGTTTGGCTTTGTTTTACATATTCATGTTGGAACTTTAATTCTTAAATGCCATGCGGATGTCACAAGCATCCCAAACTCACTAACATTTGTAAGAAAACCACCATTGTCATGAATAAGGATAGACTATACAGCCCTAGCCATATAATCATACAGTTTTTGTTTTGTTTTGTTTTTTACCGGGAGGTCCTGAGGATCGAACCCAGGTCCCTCCATATGGGAGACGGATGCCCAACCATTTGAGCCACATCCGTCCCCCAATCATACAGTTTTATAGCTCTCTTACTTTATGTGTAAAAGTGCTGGTTTCTAAAGAGCCGCCCCCTCTCCCACTCAACCCCATCCTTAGGTTATGCTTCCCAGAATCAACTACTTTCAACAATTAAAGATGGTTTTAGAGCATTTACCTTCACATTTTTAAATACCCAGGTCCCTCCATATGGGAGACAGATGTCCAGCCATTTGAGCCATATCTGCCCTGATACTGTATTCTAAGGTCTTCCAACAACACGCATACTTATCCATTTTGTTGAAAAGCAGTTATACCCACAGAAGCAACAGCAAACAGTTCCTGAGTATTACTGAGCCTGTATTAATAATAATAAGATAATAACAGCAGCTAACATTACTGACCGACCATGTACTGTATGCCAGGCATTGGATTAAGCATGTTATGTGAAATATCCATCTAAGTACTCACAGCATCCATTAAACAGAAATTATTATTTGCTTTTTACAGAAAGGGAAACTGAGGCTCTAGTAGCTTAAATAATTTGCCCAAATTTACAGGGTTGGTATGTGGTGCAGATTAGATAGATTCTAGAGCTCAAGATAGTGACCACAATACTAAACTGAAGATCTGGCTGAGGCACAGAGTTAATACAGCCAAAGCTGTGAAGTTGATCCCTAAAAAACCCTGAAATGGGCCTCTAGCCCTGCCTGACAAACTCTTCAACACAGGCCAAGAAATGGGTCATACCCAGAGGTGTTCAAAAGTAAAATTCAAAAAAAAAAAAAACCCAAGAATCCTCAAGGTGAGGAAACCCAGCCCCAGGGGTCCCATACCTGATTAATCCATTGACCTCATCCACAATGTGGCGCAACTTGTAATAAGCATCAGTTGGAGGCAGTTTCAGCTCCAGGATCAGCCGGTCAATCTTGTTGATACACACAGTGACCGCCAGCCTCTCCTGCACTGCATGCTTGATCAGCCGCTCTGTGTTCAGCATCACCTGAGAAACAGAAGGTGCAGAAGGTGGTGACAAGTGCAAAAAGGTCAGAAAAGGCCAGGGGCAGAGCCAAAGGGGGTATTATTTCAACATATGATATCTGAGGGGAAAAGAAGACCTGGAAAAACAGATTATTCAGTGGAAGGAGAGAGCACCTTGTAGGACGGAGAAATGAATAAATACACTGATGATGTTAGGAGCTGGAGAAGGAACAGAGGAAGCCTAGGAAGAACCTGTGGTGGTGAATGGATCTGGGGATATCATGATGAACTAATGGTTTTTAATACATATGTGTAGAAATAGATATAGCTCTCTGCAGGTGTGTGTATGTGTATTATCTAGCTCTGTTCAATGATAGAGCCTAGAGGCAATGCACTCCAGTAGCAACGAACATTCACAGATCTTTGTTTCTAAACATCAGTTTTCACTGAAACGAATCAGAGCTCCTCAAGAGAGATGGCTGATTCCAGGACTGGGGCAGGTAAAATACAAGATGAGTCTAAAACATCTTTTTGTTCCTGTAAGTAAGGGAGTGTTAAAAAAAAAAAGACGGGATAAGTCAAAAGGACTTGTCAGCCTGAATGAGCACTCACTAGGCAAATCTAAATCAACAAGAACATCAAAACAATAAGGATAAATTAAAAAAAAAAAAAGTAAGTAAGAAAAACAATAAGGATAGTAATGGATTATAACCCATTGAATAAAGTAAGAATCCATGAATTCATATTGATAATAAATAAATAAGCAAATGGAGGAGAAAGGAAAGATCTTCTTTACAACAGAATCCCAACTAATAAATACAAATGGAATAAACAAGAGTTAGAAAATCACCATCTTGGAACTCTATAGAAATAAGCTGAGAATCATCAACAGATGCTAAAACTAGTGGGTGAAATTTGATAAGGAATAGAAAGCATACATAGACTCAAAGCATCTCCCCAAAAGAGGAAAATAGTAACTTTACACTGGGGAAACGTGGGAGACCCACCTTAACTAAGTAATTGAAGTTAACATCACCAAAAGTGGTGTATGATATCCTAACAAGAATAAAACATTACTTACGTAATATTCCTGCCCCAAATAACCTGAATCTAATCATGAGGAAACATTAGAAAAACTCAAATTAAGAGACATTTTATAAAATAAATGGCCTTACTCTTTCAAAATGCCAATGCCCTGAAAGACCAGGAAAGGCTGAAGAACAGTTCTGATTAAAGGAGGCTGAAGAGACAAGAAAGGAAATGCTATGCAGCATCCTGGATCAGGATGGGGTGGGGGGAAGGCTATAATGGACATTATTGGGACAACTGGTGAAATTGAATAAGGTTGTAGAATAAGACCTGTACAACAGTATTGTATCAGTAATAAATTTCCTGATGTTGGTAACTGTACTACTGTCATATAAGTGAAAGTTCTTGTTATTAGGAAATACATTCTGAAATATTTTTCTTTGAAATGGTTTGGGGAGTAAAAATAAAAGTGTATGTGTAGAACTAGAGAAAGAGAATTATGAGGAAAATGAAGTTGAGTTCTAGGTACTATTCTTGCAACTTTTCACTAAGAAATTATTCCCAAATGAAATAAATTTTTTTAAAAAAAGGAAATTCTTGCTCTCTCTGCTGGCTACTTCATCAAAGACAACACGAATGAGGTCAGAGTTGCCCAATCTTCTAATTTAGAAAAATGAAAGATGCCCTGGGCTTTTTAACTTTAATCTCTCTCTATTTTTGAAAAATTCATTAACATGTTAAATCTTACAAATACATTCTCCTCTTAAGTTTTTCATTTTATCTTTGTGTTTCCTGAATGAGGATGGATCCTACTACTTTGAGCATCACTGGGGAAATAAGGGGGCCCACGTGGAGGATTAATTTTGAACTGCATTTACTGTCGTAATTTTAGGAGTCTGAGCATTAATCCCACAGATTCTCATGTTTTCTGGCTCCCAGCTCACTCGGTGCTCTACGCATTGTGTGGGGGCAAACAAAACAGGGGAAAGGTTCTAAGATATCAGAATCTGACTCACCCCCTCAGCAGCATCGATGAAAAGGACCACTCCATCTGAGATGCGCAACCCAGCTGTGACCTCATCAGAAAAATTCACATGTCCTGAAAAGCAATACCAAGTAAGCTGCCATTTGCGGAGGGGCAGGATGAGACATAAGTAACTTGCAGGGTGATTTGAGGGGCACGGTATTCCCTCTCCCTCCTCCCCACAGCTCCCTGCAGTGTATAAAATTCTACCATGAGATTGAAACATGTTAAATTTCTTGAACTTGATAACGGTATATAAGTGAATATCAATAACCTTGTTCTTAGAACTATACATGGAAGTATTATGTATTCAAAGAGCATAATATATATAAAGATAGAAAGCTAATTCTCACATGCCTAGAAAATAGATATATTGATGGACTGGTAGAAGGATGAACCGATGAATGGATAGATGGAAAGGCAGAATGATGTGGCAAACATGGCAAAATGTTAAAAGTTGATGGATCTGGCTATCTGGGTGGAGGGTATGTTGGAGTTCTCTGCATGGATTTTGTATTATTTTTGCAACTGTCCTATATATTTCAAAATGTTAAAAAAAATTCTGTCATTAGAGACATATCTTTGGATTAAGCTTTTATACAGGAGGCTCCCATACGTAAAACGAGAGAAGTGTTTTACCCAGGAGGGTGTAACACAGTCACACGAATTCACATACCAGCTGAGTCTAATTAGCAGTAAGCAGAGTTCTGTGGGACACTGCAAAGGAAGGCCTGGAGCATGGTGTGCAGCTCAAGGAAGACTGTTCCTGGCAAGGTGCTGCTGGTGGAGTGGGGGCTGAGAGGTGTGGGGGCATTGGGCACCTAAGGGTGCAATGAAGGCCAACCTGCCCAAACCCAAATTTTCCTATTTAAAACTCTGCCTTGCATGTGAATGTGTTCAAGTGTTCATGGGGCATTGTCACAGTGGGTGGAGATCCACACAATAACTGAAAGAATATCAAATTCCCATCCTCAGGAGCTCTGCCACATTCTCTAATGGGACGGCAAGAATCCCCCGAATACAGGAGCAGTGCCTAGTGGAGGAGGATGGACCACTGCGATGGGCCCTTGATATTGATGACTGTACTTATGAACCTTTTCTTTTGAAATTGAAACTTAGCCTAGTACTATATGTTGCCTAAGAGTTATCTCCTGAGAACCTACTTGTTGCTCAAATGTGGCCTCTCTCTAAGCCAAACTCAGCATATAAATGCATTACCTTCCCCCAACCCCCGACATGGGACATGATTCCCGGAGATAAGCCTCCCTGGCACCGAGGGATTATTACCAAGCACTGACTAGCAATGCACCTGGAAAAAGACCTTGACCAAAAGCGGGAAAGGGTAAATACAAATGAGATTTTATGGCTAAGAGATTTCAAAGTGAGTTGGGGGGTCATTCCAGACGTTACGCTTATGCATGTCTGAGCAGGATCTCATGACTGCCACAGTAAATATTGCCTCAAATAGCAGGGCTCCTGAGGGCTCTAGAGACATCCAGACACTACAGGCAGGGCAGACAGCTCAGGAGTTTGGTGCCCTGCCAATGGGCCCTTCTTTGGAATTTACGCTTCCCAGTATGAGAGAGCTGGACTCATTTGTAGTTTCCATACACATGGCTCTTCTGCCCCTTCTATATGAACCTATAGTTAGTACTAGACTTGATAGGTGTATGTCCAAGAGACTTAAATCTTTGGGCTGTCCACGTGCCAGTTGGGCCCTGAATCGCAACAGAGTTGCAACACCTACTCTCCAGTTCATTGGATTCACCCAGGACAACTATCAAGGAGATAATGATGGACAATGCCCATCCCAAGTCTGCATCTGCAAGCAAGATAGTCCCATCCATCAGCCCCATGGGATCTTAGCTCCCTCTCAATTAGAGGCAGAGTAGGCATCACCATGCCAGAATCCTCAGAATTAGGAAATGAATGATGGACAAGAGTAGACTTATGGTTATTATACTATAGACTTATTGTTATTCTAGCAATGGAAGAACTTTTATTATTGATATGGAGGCAGTGGCCACTGGAGGTTCTGAGGGGAGGGAGAGGGAAAAACAGATGTAATATGGGGGCATTTTCAGGACACTGGAATTGTCCTGAATGATGTTGCAATTATAGATACAGGCCATTATATATTTTGCCATAATTTACAAAATTGTGCGGGACAGAGTTTGAACTATAATGCATGCTTACTGGCAATGCTCCAATATTTGTTCATCAATTGTAACAAATGTACCGCATTAGGAAGGATGTTGTTAGTGTAGGAAAGTGTGGGGGGATAGGGAGCGGGGCATATGAGAATCCCCTATATTTTTTATGTAACATTTATGTAATCTAAAGTGTTTTAAAAACTTTTTAAAAATTATTAAAAACAAAACAAAACAAAAAAAACTCTGTTTTGGGTTGGTTCTTTCAATGGAGAAAGAGTAAGTCATAAGGCAAGGAGAGCTGCTCACATGCTAATCTGTATGGTCACCTCGTGGTTGGTGTGTCGCCTCCATAGTCTCCCTCAAGAGATTCAGAGTGCCTAAGGCCGGGGACCATGTCTGATTCACCTTTTCCCCCAGGGTCTAACATGGGGTCTGACATATTTTGAAATGAATCCACGAATCAAATTCCCTAAAATTTAAATATTCTAGAGCAGTACAAAGAGAGGAGTGACATAGCCTGCTGCCTGTTAATTAAATAGTCAAAAGCATGGGAGATAGTCACAAATGAAAATTATTTCAATGAAGGTAGAGGGAATTAAAAAAAAAAAAAAAAAAAAAGATGTACTGCTCTGTCCTGCACTGGAAAGTGGGAGCACAAAAAACAAACAGGACAAGGTTCTCATAGTAAAAGGTCAGGTACTACCTGGAGTGTCCATGACATTGAAGAGATATGATTTTCCTTTGGTATCTGGCAATACCACTGTCACAGGAGTGCTTTTGATGCCAACACCTCTCTGAAAGTCACAAAGAGAGAGTGGTCAAGATTTTCTTCTACACAAGAGGGGTTCATTCTGCTCTCAGGCTTACCAGTTAATGGTATATTACTCTGATGTCATTCTTTGTAGCAGGTGTGATTTTTATATAGGCTGCTATCAAACATGACCTTGAAGGTGAAATATCTCAGTGTTAAAGAGGATACTTTTTTTTCCCTTTGTTTTGATTCTAATGCAAAAACATAAAAGTAAAAATGAACAAGCAAGCAAAGTAAGCAAAGCTTAGCAGAGAATCCAGGGTCCTTGAATCTTACTCTCCCTTCAGTTACTCACTCATTAGAAACAAAAATAATAACTGAGTATCATATAAGTAAAAAGAAACAATTTGGGGCATTTTAGTTTTTTAGTGTTTTTTTTTTTTTTTTTTTTTTTAAGAGAAATATTATAATAGCTGTAACAAGAAATAAGTATTTAAAAAATCTCTAGTCAAACAAATATATATATTTTAAAAAAACAGCAATAGCTAACATTCATTGTTTTGCCAGCACTTTTCAAAATTCTCGTATGTTAATCTACTTATGTACTTAAGCTTTTCATGTGGTCATTTAGGAAAAAGAGACAGAAATAAGGGAAGGGGGAAAGAGAAGGGATCAGAGGGGAGGATGACAGAAATACAGAAAAAAACAGAATGGGAAGACAGAGACATACACTCATTCCTTGATCCAGAAAGAGACACACAATGACACACAAATCCCTTCTCAAAAAGAAGCTAGGGGGAAGCAAATGTGGCTCAAGTGATTGAGCTCCTGCCTACCACAAGGGAGGTCCCGGGTTCAGTTCCCGGTGCCTCCTACAGAAGACAAACAAGAAAGCAAGCTGGTGCAACAGGCTGGCACGGTAAGCTGACGCAATAAGATGACACAACAAGGAGACACAAAGAGGAAGACACAATGAGAGACAAAACAAAAGCAGGGGGAGCAGATGTGGCTCAGTCTGTTGGGCACTGCCCTCTCATGTAGGAGGTCCTGGGTTCGGTTCCCGGTGTCTCCTGGAGTAGGCAAGCAAACAATGAGCAGACAGATGAGAGAACCATCTCAGGGAGGAGGGGGTAAATGAAGAAAAATAAAGTAAAAAAAAAAAAAAAGCAGGAAGCAGAGATAGCTCAAGCTATTGAGCACCTCTCTCCCACATGGGAGGTCCCAGGTTCAGTTCCTGGCGCCTCCTGAAGAGAAGACGAGCAGAAAGAGAGCACAGAATGAACGGACATAGAGAGCAGACAGCAAGTGCAAACAATGGCGGGGGTGGTGGTGATAAATAAAATAAATCTTTAAAAGAAAAAAAAAAAGAAGCTAGGGGAGCCAGTGTAGCTCAGTGGTTGAGCACTGGTGTCCCACATACAAGGTCCTAGGTTCAATCCCCGGCCCCAGTACCTCAAAAAAAAAAAAAAAAAAAAAAGAAGCTACTCCTAGAAAGAGAGATCATGATATGTGCAGAATCATCTTATAGATTTTAAGGATGATGCCATTTTTATTTATTTATTTATTTTATTTATTTAATTAATTTATTTATTTATTCATTTATCCCCCCCTTGCTGCCTGTGCTCGCTGGGTCAGCCACCCACGCCGTGCGGGCGGGCCTGCCCCCACCAGGAAGCCCCGGGAACCGAACCCGGGGCCTCCCATATGGTAAACGGGAGCCCTACTGATTGAGCCACAGCCGCTTCCCAGGATGATGCCATTTTTAAAATCATGCTGAGCTGCTATATAACTTAGAGCATAAATGCAGACATCACCTCTTAGGATTTCCCCTATTAGGCCAAATTAAATCCAGTCAATGTCAGGAAGGTCCCTACTCTTACACTACTTCTTGCCTACCTAGCTCTCTTCAAGTTACAGATCATGGGATGATTGGGAGAAGCAGGGGAGATAAAGAGGGTATAAGGCGGTGGTAGGGCACAGTACAGACCAAAGTTCTATCATAAAGATTTCCTCACATTCCCTACAAAACTATTACAGGTTGAGTCTGGTGTGGACAACAACCTGATTTCCCCAAGACATACTTACCTCCTGCTCAGTGAAGAGGATATCAGTGTAGCAGAGCTGAAAAAAAAATTAACCATCATTACCACCTGTGTTCATATCCCTCTCTCACACACAAACCATCAATCACTCTCACTCACCACCTTCCAATTCAAGGATTTCTGCCTCAGGAGAACAAACTGAAGACAACAGCAATCCCCATAGCAATTCCAGACAATGAGACCAGTGCCAACCCAGTTGCAAACTGCTCTGGATGTGGGTGGAAGGGGCAGATTGGTGGGGGAGTGGGTCACTGAAGACTAGGTATGGCTGGAAAGCTAAATTAGATCAAATGCACTAAATTCTTAGAGTGGAAATGGGAGTAACAGACCAGCCTTCGTGGAACCCTCACATGTCAAAACGTCGATCTGGCAGAGAATGAACCTTTATTGCACTGAGACTTGTAGCCACTTGTAGTCTTATGCAGAGGCATTTAAATTTGCCATGAAAACAACAAGGTTCAACTGTATCATATTTATAGAGCAGGCTATTAATACCATGACAGGTAAGAATAAACTATAAAGTCAGGATATATCAGAACAGAAGAGGGATCCCAAGAGCAGAAGAGATCATCCAAAAATACCAGAGAAGTTGGTTATTCTCTATGCTCCTGAGAAAGATGAAATTATTTTCTTAAAGGCTATTAATAGAGATTACAATTATAAAGCAGCACTTTGTAGACATCATTATTTATAAAGCGAGTGGGAAGGGTGAAGGAAGGGGAAGGAGAGAGACACCTCTGTATATTATGAATGGTTCATCCTAAACCCTCAACAGCAGTTCTACTTACATCTTGGTCATAGCGTTTTCTGATTTCCGGATGAGTCTGCTCTATTAAACAATCTACAAAACACGTCTGAAAGGGAAGAGAAGGTTACGATCTGCCAACTACAAATGAAAATCTACTGTGCTCTCCCCCCCATGCTCCCAATACACTATACAATTTAGGGGTAAGGAGAGGAAGAGGAGAGCAAAGAGGATTATGGGACAGCAAAGGATTACCACTGAAGCCATAGGATTATTTTCAAATGAAAGATGAACTCTTTCTTGGACAGGCATCCCCCAGGAAATAAAAACTTAAAAACTTATAAAATCAGAGTGAGGCTCATTTCCTCTCTTCTATCCAGATGTACACAAGGCTCAGGTACACAAGTGGCTTAGGAACAGACTCCAGTCACTACTCAGGAGAAGCTAGATTTTCACAGGATGATTTCACAATAGGCATGGAGTCTTGGAGGCCTATAACCTCAAACCTCAACTCGTTGACTCTGAGGGCAGCAAGCAGGAACAAAGAAGACTCCTGTTCTAAGTAGCTAAAAGCTCTCTCACCTTGCCATGGTGGAGATGGCCACAAAGGGTCACATTTCTGATGAGCTCTGAGTTGTCCATCAGATCTGCCAAGAAGCTGAAAGGAGAGAAAAGGGACTCTGGCAAAAGTTTTGAAATGGTGAGGGTGCCCAAAACCCTAAAGGTGTTTTAGATATTTAGGCCAGAAATAACTTTCAGGCTAACTGGAAAACTGCTCAAAGGCAGACATGGATTTTCACTTTGACACAGTTCTGGCTTCAGGAACGGAATAGACTTACCCATGAGATGATAAAATCTGGGTATAAAATGTATTGGGGGTTCTGACAGTAAAATAATGAGATTTAAAAAGAAAGTAAGAAGGAAAACAAAACCCAAAACAAAATAAAACCACAGGGGGAGGGGGTGGGGTATATGGGAATCCCCCTATACCCCTATATATATATATATATATATATATATATTTTTTTTTTTTTTTAAAGATTTTATTTATTTATTCATTTATCGCCCCCCTTGCTGCTTGTGCTCGCTGGGTCAGCCAACCACGCTGCGCGGGCCGGCTTGCCCTCACCAGGAGGCCCCAGGAACCGAACCCGGGGCCTCCCATATGGTAAACGGGAGCCCTACTGATTAAGCCACAGCTGCTTCCCTACAAAATCAGGCCCTTGTTTTTTTGTTTTTTTTTTTTTCTTTTACCGGGAGGTCCCGGGTCCCTCCATATGGGAGACAGATGCCCAACCATTTGAGCCACATCCGTCCCCCTTCCCCCTATATTTTTGATGTATCATTTATACAATCTAAAGCTTCTTTAAATTAAAATAATAAAATAAGATAACATAAAATAAAATAAAATGAAAAAGATATAATTGCTAGAAAAAATAAATTAAAAAAACCACATCTACATGAGTCAGATCCCTTTCAAAATCTTTAGGCTAGATGCTATACATTTACTTCATTGATGCCATTGGAGCTTAAAATCACTTCAGGAGCCTCTTTTGAAACAGACCTAGTTCACAAGGCGTTCAAGAAAACCCCATTTTATTAATGATGTTGAGCAGAAAGGACCTCCGTCTTGATCAAAACCAGGACTGTCTTACTTGTGGCAAGTAGCCTTCAGATGACTTTGGTTCTTTTAAAAATCAAGTCGTCTCTCAAAGGCAATCTTTTAAAAAAATCACCATTGAGAACACAAAGGAATATGAAGCAATCCTAAAGACAAGTGAACAGTTGCTTCAAAAATATCTGGATGATGGCAGACAAACTGACCATTTAGGAAGGGACCCCATTTTTTTGCATATACAAGATGTGGACAAGTTTAGAAGTTTCATTATCTAATAATGAGCCATAAGCACTTCAATATATGAGAGCTTTACAAGTACATTTCATGAGTGAAAATGTTTTCACAAACAAGTTTGCAGTATGAAAAGCCTAAGTGATTCAAAATAAAGAATTCATGTTCCTCAAACACTTAGTATCACCAGGTCAAAAGAGGCTCTGTTAGCCCCCAAACTGATAATTATATTCTCCAGTTCGTTATGAAAGGCTGGCTTCCAATACAATCTAAAGGTTTGGAAAAAGAGAAAATGGCTAAGATCTCTATGAGAACCAAGAGAAAAGTTAAGATTGGGCCTAAATATCCCAATGGCCATATAAGCTGAAAGAATTGTAGGGAGAAATTTTTGCTCTCACAATCTACTGGCTACATCAGCCACAAACTATGTCCTACCTCTACATAAAGACAAACCCACACTATCCTTGCAGAAAGACTGAGAGACTTTATAACTTACTCCATTTCATATACCGTGACAGGTAACGTCTGCTCCATTAGAGTGAATTTCTTGGTTTTCACTGGTTTAATAATGGGTTCTAGAAAAGGAAAAAAAAATGTGGCTGATGAGCAAGTAGGCATAAAACATAAAAATACACAGCCTGTTCCACTAGATGGGGGTTTTAGAATGTATGACATATGGCAATTTATTTTATTCTCAGGGATCACTCACATGCTGAGGAAGTTCTGAGAATGAGGTTTGACATAAGACAGTGGACAGTGAAGAATCTTGAATTGTAGACTGAGGAGTTTGGACTTCATTTTGTGGGCAGGTAGAAGGAAGAAGGAGAGAATGGATACATGCTGAGGTCAACGTCAGTTCAAAATCTCAGCTTGCATTTATAAAAGGCATACTCAATGAAGAGTATGAAAGAAGTGGAATATCAAAATAAGCATTGTGAGGATTTGTTATAGAGGCTGGGATTATTTGGCCGGGCACATCAGACCACAGGGAGACTTAATAACATCCTCTAGCACATAAAGAAATGTTGAAGAAATAAATTATTTATTTAGTAACAAATTAAGAGTTTTACTGACTTTTTTTTTTTTTTTTAAGATTTTATTTATTTATTCATTTATCCCCCCCTTGCTGCTTGTGCTCGCTGGGTCAGCTAACCACGTCGTGCGGGCGGGCTTGCCTTCACCAGGAGGCCCCGGGAACCGAACCTGGGGCCTCCCATATGGTAAACGGGAGCCCTACTGATTGAGCCACAGCCGCTTCCCTTTACTGACTATTAAAACAGGGTTAACTGAATCTTAATCCAGATATAATACCTGAACGTAGCAAAGAAAAACTGACAAATTTATTTACTGAACTTTCAGGATGGCTGATGGCCACAAAGTAGTTTCCAGTTTGATTCCACCTCTCACAACACAAGCCTTCTGACTTACCTGTGAGAGGCTGTGTGTCTTCCTCCTGAACTATGGTCTCCACCTCAGGACCATACACTTCCTCGGCTGTTGGGTAGTATTTCTTGTCCTCATGCAACACCACCTCCATGCCAGGGTGATCGTCATCGTGATCTCCTATGTCATCGTCATCATCATCGTCATCCATCTGAAAACAAGGGAGGGAAGGAGGCTGTAAGAAGCACACACTTTTCCTGCTCAGTGACTACTAACCACAATTATGTAAAAGCACTGACTTCACACGCCTGACAGTGCTACTGGCATCTAGTGGGTAAAGAACAGGGATGCTGCTAAACACGCTATAACTCTCCACAACAAAGAATTATCTGGCTCCAAATGTCAATAGAGTGGAGTCTGAGAAACCCTGCTCCAGGGGTTTTAATCAGAGAAATCAAATGATCCGACTTTTGTTTTAAAGGAATCACTCTGGTTCCCATGCTGAGAATACAGTGCAAGGGAACAAAGCCAGAAAGAGGGAGATTAGTAAGGATGCTTCTGCAATCTGCAGGAGAAACTATTCTCCCTTGCCATACCAACTCTGGGCCCCTGCTCACTGCACCCCTTCTCTCTGGAATGTCCTTTCTTCTTTCTTGTCTCTACTGTAAAAAGCCTATGTCTCTTTACTATCATATACATTAATAATTTTTTTTTTTTTTATCTAGGCATCCCATGTGGACTAGTAGGCTAGAAGCCTCATGCTGCTGTTAGGAGCCTAGACTGGTGCACTTCACGCAAATGGAAGAAGAGCTACTACAGGTAAACCAGTGCTCAGAGCCCAACACCACTTCATCAGTGAAACTATCTTATATTCCCTTCTGGAACATCAGTAGCTAAACTTTCTTGGGGGTTGTCTTAAGACCTTATAACATGTCGTGTTATAAAAAGAGCAATGTTAGAGATGCACACAGGGCATTATGGGAGCACAGAGGTTCAGTATTTTATTGCTTTTTAATAAAAGAAATTGAAAAAGTAAAATATTTGTCACCTCATCAAGATCTTTGGTCTCTCTGCCCAATTCATCATCATCTTCATCAGAATCAAGCTCTGGTCCAATATAATTCCCAAACTCATCATACAAGTCTGTATCCATGATGCTAAAATTCAAGAGAAGAAAAGAGGTAGATTCTGGCAAGAATGTCTCCATGACATGGCCCCACCCAATCCACCTTTCTAGCTTTATGGCTGACCATGTCCCTTCCCATACCTCCTCTCCAGTTCCATTAATGTATTGACTGCTCCCCCCAAAGCTCTGTTCTTTACCCTCCTCTCTAGTCTATTCATTAATTCTGTTTACATGCCCTCCCCCTACTTCAATACTAAAGAAAAATTTTATTTAAAAATAATTTAGAACAAGTTTGTTGAAAGAATAATACAAATAACTTTTTCCAAAATGATTTGAGAGTAAGTTGTCAGAACAATGCTTCATTACCCCCTAATACTTTAGTGCCAGATTGAGCAAACAAAGAGTGGCCAAATTTGCTTTTGTTTTTGTTTGGTCCACAAGCTAAGAATGCTTTTTACATTAAAAATTTTTTTAATGTTTACTGAGGTAACAAATGCAATGTAAAATTTCACATTTTAACCACTTTCAAGTATGCAATTCAGTTTATGAATTTTTGGCAGGAACACCACAGAATTAATGCCATGTTCTCTTCAGTGCACCCTTTCAAGTGGTACCTGACTTCAATTGGTCCCATTAGAAGTGATGTTAACTTGATTAAGGTGGTGTCAGCCAGGTTTTTCCAATGTAAAGCTACTAGTTTTCCCTGTATGATTAACAAGAATTTTGTGGCTTTTTTCCCCACTTCAATTACTGAAATTCTATTCAAGGAGCAGTTCAAATGCCCTTCTCACAGTGAGTCAATTTCTTACTCTCCTATGTTGCTACAGCACAGTGAACTTTTGTCAGCATTTATTTAATTCTGCCTTGAAGGGCAGTTAAAACCATACTGCTAACTACTCTCACTGACAAAGTTACAAGCAATAGACAAAAGAGCACGGATGGGCTCTGGAGCTGGAAGACCTAGATTCAAATCCTGACTTTGACACTTAAAAACTGAATAATTTCAGGTAAGTTACTTTACCTCTTTTCTCAACTGGAAAATGGAATGAATAATCCCCACTGAGCAGTGTTGTGAGGATTAAATAAAATAGTTGCATATAGAACTTAGCACAGTCACAGGCTCAATAAAATTAGTTTCTTTTTGGCCATTCTTGAAAATGAGAATCCTGTATTTCTTGTGCCTACCTGCCAATGATCTAGACAACACCTTGCATAAGGAGAAGCTGGGTAAATGTTAACTGAATAGAATGTTTAATTTTGAGATACATTTCTTGCATTAGGCTAATTCCTCCACCTCCCTCAATGCCACATGCTGAAAGATGATTGTGGATGAAATAAAGAATTGAGTCCTAAGAACTGTTAATTAAATGTAAAATATTATAAAAGCATCCATATGCATATATATTTTTTACTTCCAAAGAGCTGTCACATCCGTGCTCATGTCATCCTCCCAAGACCCCCATGAAGTGACAGCACAGTTTATACAAGGCTGTTCATGGAACAAGCCAAGCTCATTTCTGCCTCAGGACCTCTGTTCTTGCTATTCCCTCTGTCTGGAATGCTCTTCCATTGGATATTTATACCTTGTTCCTGCACTTCATTCAGGTCTTTACTAAAATGTCACTTTCTCTGAGAAACCTTGCCTTGTCACTCTGAAAGAGTCCCCCACATACTAACTTTCCACCCCTCACTTTCACTGTTTTAGTTTCTTAACATGTACCACTAGCTAACTTCTACATCTATCAATCTGTTTATTGTTCACTTCCCCAACTACAATTTGTTTTCTTCACTTATCACAGTGCCCGGCACAAAATAGGCCCTCAATATATATTTAGGAATGAATGACTCCACCAAGGCACAGAGACACTAGGTGACTTGCCCAGTTGCACAAAGCTAGTTGATGACTTTTGGTGCCAGTCATCACTGCAGTTTCCCGCTATAATGCATATTCTCCAAAGAAAACCAAATAAAGAAGACGTGAGGCGGTCCAGACGGAAGATGGAGTGTGCGTGGAGACTGAGCAGTTACAGCACGACCCCTGCCCAGGGATGGAATTTGATGGATGAACGATATCGAAGGAACCCCGGAATCTGACGGGGGAGCGGGGGCCTCTCTGGATCGGTCCCTAGGTCCCTTTCACACTCCGAGCCTCAGTTTCTCCATATGTAAAGTGAAAGGGCAGATAGCACATAACGTCTCCCCCAGATCTGACGTTCCTTAATTTCCCATCCCACCCAGAGCAACTTTCCCAGACCATTGACCCCCGCCAGCTCACCTCTCGCCTGCTAGCCAGGAATCCCAAGTCCGCCACCGGCCACCGCGCTCCCGCCCCACGCAGCGCCGACGCCTGCGCCGATCGTTGGGAAGGACCCCGCAGACACCTTGGTCGCGTTTCTCCCCGGAAGACAGCCCTCTGCCTGAGGACTGGCTTGGAAGACTGCCGGCCGCGGAGACAAGAACCTGCGAGGTAAAGTCGTGGGTCCCCAAACCAATGCGCGGACTGCCCCCAAAGATAGTGAGATCTGAGGAAATGTGAATCCGGTCAGGCGCCTACGGACCACCCTGAAAGGGGGGCCTTCAGGCAGATCACGTGGGCAGGCTGCTTTGGAGCAGTTGCTAGGCGAACACCGCTGCTGGGCGTGGTCTGCGCTGAGCTGCCCTTTTGTCCGGGTGTATCAGGGTAACCCCAAAGAAAGCAAGGGGTCTGGGGCCTCGGCTGCTGGGTTGAATTCCGGGTGTCTGAGTCGGGAGGTTGGGGGTGGAAGGGTTAGTTGTTCTATCTGTTCAATGACTGGGGAGGAGCCAGAACGCCTGAGTTCAGTTTCAAGCTCAGTCCAGTCCTTGACATTCTGCTTCCCTAAGTTGGGGACGGGAGTAACTTTGGGGTTGGATGAGGACCTCCTGCTTCTCTGCCTTAGGGCCCGTTGATAACTTCCGCCACAAAATCTAGCTTTACCTACCAGGACGTTCAGGGAGGTCTCAAGCAAATAAATGTCAAAACCAAGACTAGAATCCATATAGATGACTTTCCAGTAGAAAGAGTCGATCAGCCTCAGATACTCGAAGGCTGCAGAAGTACAGTGGGAGAACAAAAGCGTTCACCCGAATACATAGGAACCTGGGCTCCAGTCATGGGCTGGCCAGAGGGATTTGAGGGCGGGGATCATTGAGCCCTTCCTCTGCCACTTCTTGATTTCCTGCTCAGTCGTGGCATCTCATTTGGGTGAAAAGCACCCCTCCCCGTTAAAAACATCTCATGAAAGATGAGATCTTACCCTGGGCTCAAGAGTGGTTAATATTTCCGCTTTTGTGTGAGGTACTCAATTCCAACAACTCGCCCATGTGGAAGACTGATCCAATGCCTCCTCAGAGGAAGCACGCAATATTAAAATATTTTTAGAGGCAGAGAACAATTAAGATAGGGCTCTAGGGAGCTGATGTAGCTCAAGTGGTTGAGCACCTGCTTCCCATACAACATCCTGGGTTCAATTCCTGGTACCTCTTGAAAAAAGATAGGGCTTCAAACTGAAAATCAGGACTCCTGTTTTTAGTAACAAGTCCCTACTGTGCTATTTAGGTCCCCTCCTTGTAAAGTAGAAAACTAGATTTTTTGGGGGGCGGCTGTGGCTCAATCAGTGGGGCTCCCGTTTACCATGTGGGAGGCCCCGGGTTCGGTTCCTGGGGCCTCCTGGTGAGGGCAGGCCCGCCCGCGCGGCGTGGTTGGCTGACCCGGCGAGCGCGGGCAGCAGGGGGGGGATAGATGAGTAGGTGAATAAAATCTTAAAAAAAAAAAAAAAAAAAAAAAGAAAACTAGATTTTTGTAATACTCCCCCCTACAGGATAAGTGGCATGATACCCAGAGTGTTTTGGGGTTATTTTGTGGGATGGCAAAGAATTCAAAGGTCCCCTCCTTCCCCTGATATTGAACATCTGCTGATGTCCATATCCTTTGCCTCCCCAGGCACAGGCCATGGAAAGGAATGATGTCATCAACTTCAAGGCTTTAGAGAAAGAGCTGCAGGCTGCACTCGCTGCTGATGAGAAGTACAAGCGAGAGAATGCTGCCAAGTTAAGGGCAGTGGAACAGAGAGTGGCTACCTATGAGGAATTCAGGTTGGCTCACTGTCATTTTTCTGAGACCCCCCCCTTTTATGGTAGACCACAGGGGAAAAGGATAAGGACTCTGGAGTCAGAAAATTCTGGGCTTCAGTCCTGGCCTCACCTCCTACTTAGCTATGTGATCTTGTGCAAGTTACTTAACCTCTCTGAGCTTCAATTTCTCATATATAAAAGAGTAGCTATTGTTATGGTTAAATGGGTTATTGCTTCTAAGACTTGAGCACAATGCCTGGCACACAGGAAGTATTCAAAAACTCTCGGGGGGTCGGATGTGGCTCAACTGGTTGGGCGTCCATCTCCCATATGGAGGGACCCCGGTTCGATCCCCGGGACCTCCTGGTAAAAAAACAAACAAACAAACAAAAACTCTCGGTTATTGTTGCTGTTATTATCATGCTTGTCATAATGGTCTTTCTTTTTCTTTTTAAAGATTTATTTTATTTTACTTTTTATCCATTTTAACCCCTTGGGGCCCCCCCGAGGTGTGGCGGGGGGGGTGTGTGTCCATTCATTGGGCAATTTTCTGTATCTGTTTCCTGCCCTCTCTTCTCATCCTTCTCCTCCTGTCTTCACCAGGATTCAATCCTGGGAAACTCCAATGTGGGAGAGAGACATTCTGCCACCTGCGCCACCTTAGTTCCTGGTTTTTTGGCACGTCTTGTCTTGGCTCTCCCTTGTGTCACTCTCCTGTTATGTCATTATCTTGCTGCGTGGCTCAGCGGGGCCTGGGGGCTCACCCACTCATGGGGCCTGATGGCGCACCTGCACACCTTCTATATTTTTCTTTTACCAGGAGGTCCCGGGGATTGAACCCAGGTCCCTCCATATGGGAAATGGACGCCCAACCATTTGAGCCACATCCGCCCCCTGTCATAATGGTCTTTCAACAGATTCAGCAGTATTGTGCAAAGCGCAGCCTCACATCCACGCACACAGCATTAAGTTCATCCTTCAATCTCTGTCCTTTGCCCACAGGGGTATTGTCCTTGCCTCACATTTGAAGCCTCTGGAACGGAAAGACAAGATGGGAGGAAAGAGGAGTGTGCCCTGGAATAACTGTCACACAACTCCAGGACATACCTCCCAAGATGAAGCTACCGAAATCTTACAGGTTGGTGTGTGTGGTTGGGAGGGATAGGGATACCCAGCCTTTTCAGCCCAGCAAAGTTCTCTGCCCTAAACACCCAATTCTGTCTTCTTACAACACATACCTATTCGTTATTTTTCATGTTAGGCCAACAGAGGCAGGTTTCTGCCTCTGATTGCAGAAAGGAAAGCAACCAGCAGATGCTGAGGCCAAGTTGGTCTGGGCAGGTCAAGTTGGAAAGTTGGGCTCAGCAGGTCCCCTTCTGTCAGTCCTTTAACTTTCACTCCCAGATAAGGTTTGGATTTCTCTGCTACCAGGTTGTATTTTTTATAGTATAAAGATCCTGTGGCAGTGGTGGGAAGGAGACCCAGCCTGTCAGATACTCACTGAGTTCCTTTCTCTCTTCCTGGGATTTCCAATCATCCCCTACACCCTGAGATTGTAAAGCTTTTCTTACTTTTGTAGATTGGGGCTATGTCTCCATTCACCAGTGGGAAAATCTTGATACAACTGAGGGTCCTCTCTCCCTGTCCCCGTTCCTTCATCTGAAAATGAGGCCCACAGGGACCATAACCAGTGCTCAGAGAGCAGTACTAGAGTACTAGGCTTCCCTCCTTCTCACTGCCTCCAGAGCAGCTGGGAGAGATCTAGACTCCCTTTCCTGCCTTTATGTTCTAGGAGAAAACACTTCTCCAGCCTGAGACCTCAACAGAGTTCTACCGCAACTGGCGGCGACACTTGAGGAGTGGGCCAGAGCGCTACCAGGCCCTACTGCAGCTCGGGGGTCCCAAGCTGGGCCACCTCTTCCGGACAGACGTGGGATTTGGACTTCTAGGGGAGCTGTTGGTGGCACTGGCTGATCACGTGAGGCCGGCTGACAGGGCGGCGGTGCTGGGTATCCTGCACAGTCTGGCCAGCACCGGGCGATTCACCCTAAATCTGAGCCTGCTGAGCCATGCAGAGTGGGAGAGCTGCAGAGGCTTGTTTCAGAAGCTTCAGGCCATGGGTGCCCCCAGACCCATGAAAGAAGGGCTCAGCAAGGGGGAACAGGATCTGGAGGAGCAACCTGAGGGGCCCCAGGATGAAGAAAAGCTCCTGCAGGAGCTGCTGGGGCTGTACCAGATGGAGCAGTAGGACCAGCTACCCTCAGAGGCCCTGTGGGTCACTCGAGGCATTTAGCTGTTGTTCTGGGGCTCTGCAGGACTGTAATGAGAAGCGTACCACGAATTCCCTTTTCAACTTGGGATTTTCAGGGTAAGAGCAGGAGTCAGGTCTTCCCCACTTCTCTAACCTCTCAGGGCCTCTATATTTGGAACTCTGTGAAGCCAAAAGACGGTCAACAGCCCAAGAAGTTGAAAGCAGTTTTGCTTCCCACCCTTAGAGCCTGCCAAGCCTTTACCCACCCTTGCTCTGCGAGATGCCCCAGTGATGCCCTCCACACACACACACACACACACACACACACACATACACAAAGAGCAAAACCATTAATCTTCCACGGTAAATAAGTCATCTCCACAGCTGTGAACAAGAATATCTATAACCCCAAACTAATGAATGGACAGTTAATTGACAAATGATCAAAAGCTACCACATTTGGGGTATAGCATTTCTCCCCAGGGACCAAGCTCCTGTGCAGGTTGGTCCTAGGAAATTCCCAAGCTGTGAGCCCGGGCCTGGCCAGTCCCCCAGGCTTCTTCAGATGGCTAGGTGAGCTGGCATGAGGGTTTCCTTCATCTCCCAGACTGACAAAAGGAAAGACCCTTCCACCCAGCAGGCAGGGCAGGGCAGGGCAGGGCCTGGAGCAGTAAGGCTGAGATTTCCCCGTCCCAGCCGCTGGACCCTTGCTTTTCATTCCGGTTTCCCCTGACCCATTCTTGGATGAGTGCCAGAGTTCTAGAAAGGGGAGTGAGGGCCAGGTTCTAGAATGGTTTTTTCATGAGACCAGGTCTGGAACGTTAGAAGGGCATCTTGTACATCAACTGGGAATAAATTGCCTTGGCTTAGCCACTTCCTCTGCAGTGTAGTGTCTTTTTCTGGCTGCTGCATCTTTTATTCTTATCAGCCCCTGCTCCCAGCAGTGATTCTTAGAAAGCCCAAGGACCTTTAGCGCCTGCCTTGGTTTTGCCCCACCTCTGACCCTGCCCTCCTGCAGGATGAGCCTGGCCCACACCACTGTGCTCCTGTGGGCCTGGGGCAGTCTCCAGGCCTTTGAGATCGTGGAGAAGGAGAACATTTTCCAGAAGACCCCCTGCCCGGCCTTCCTGATGTTTGACAATGCAGCCTACCTGGCCGACATGAGCTTCGAGCTTCCCTGCCACTGCAAGCCTGAGGAGGTGTCGGCTGTAGTCTGGTACTACCAGAAGCACCCAGGTAGCAGCCACACCAAAGTGCTGACAGACTTTGACGGGCGGGTGCTGATGGAGGAGGCTCAGGTGCGTGTGGGCAGCGACATGCTGGTCCGCTTCAGCATCCGCATGTTCAGCCTGTTGGTTTTCCGGGCCCAGCCTGAAGACTCAGGCCTGTACTTTTGTGGCACTCGCAAGGGGGACTACTTCTACACCTACGATGTGGACATCCAGAGCAGTGAGGGAATGGTGGCCACCTTCAAGGACGAGGGCCAGGAGCCCTTTGAAGATGAGCACCGTGGGAGCCTCCGCGTCTTCACCACCTTCTGGGAGTGGACACCCTGCGACCGCTGCGGGGTGCGTGGGGAGCGGTGGCGCATTGGCCTCTGCTACCTGCAGAGCCCAGACCTCTCCCCACGCTACCACAAGACACTGCCCAATGTGGTGTCCTGTGGCTCACAGGCTGTGCCGAGGAGGCTGCGGGACACTGCCAGGGACCACACACCCGAGCTGCTCGTTCAGAGCTGCATGGTGCCTTGCGAGAAGAAGATCACCCAGAAGGGCCTGATAGCCATCTTCGACTATGTGTCCAAAGTGGGCAGCCATCCCTGGGTGCCCCAGGTGCCCATTCAGTTCCACCAGCAGAGGCTGGGCCACGGGCTCATCATCTCCTGCCCCGGGGCCCGGCCAGAGCACGCTGTGGCCTGGGACAAGGACCACCAGCACCTGTACCGCACAGAGTACCTGAAGGGCGTCAACAGGTCCATGAGGGTGTTCATTGACCACGGCAACCAGCTGCACATCCGCTTCACCCAGCTGAGTGACCGAGGCATCTACTACTGCTGGCGGCAGGGGGTGCAGATCGCTGGGTTCCGGCTGACTGTGACATCCCAAGGGCATTATCAGGTCTCACTCTCGGACCCTGAAACTCGCTCCGCCCTGCAGCTCATCCTGCTGGGTTACCTGCTCATCACGGCAGTCTTTGTCACCATTCACCTCTGTCGTTGCTGCTGTTTCTTATTTTGTTATTGTCCCAACTCCGCCCCCTGAAGACCAGTTGTATTTAAATGTGTTTCTTAAATGATACTGGATGCCTCTGAGTGGGCATCCAGGGCTGGGAAGTGTGGTAAGGAGGTGGGGACAAATCTGTTAGCTGCAACCTGCTCTTCAATTTCCTGGGCAGGTCTAGGGCCTGAGATGGAAGATGGGGAAGCCAGAGGTAGGGGGAACACTGGGGACTCAGGTCAGAATGGAAGTAGCCAGGGGGCACATGTCTTCTGACTTCATACTCAGATCAGAGAAGGGAGAAAGGAACCTAATTTTTGCAAGCGGACTATTCTGTGTTGAATAGTGTTTGAGACGCTTTACCTTCTTGCCTTTGAGGATGGGCAAGTGGACACTGGTTGAATTGGGGGTAGCAGGGGAGAGGATGGAATAGAAGAGTTGGGGGGGTGCTTAGTATATGTCCTTTTCAGCTTCTTCCTCAGCCTCATCCTGGGACTGGCAGGTAGTAATGGTGGGTTTGGGAAGAAAGGTAAAGACAAGTACAGGGGAATGGGTGAGGAAAGCAGGGCTTTCCTGAGGGAATGTGCCCAGGCTGGAGGATGGGGTTGGGTGAGAAGAACAGGGCTGCCATGGCAAGGCAGGGTTGGAGGGGGGATTTGTCATGTGCTCTCTGGCTGCTGCTGGGGGGGTGCGGGGGGGCTCCCAAGATGGTCAACGATAAGGCACAAGTTGGGTCTTGTCCAGGGCTACTTCCTGCCCTCAGGCCCACCCTCTCCTGGACAGATCAGAGTCCACTCTGGGGAAAGTCACGGCATTTGTCTTTATTTTTCCTCAGTGACTGAAGGCGGCAGTGGTGCCCTGTGGGTGAACAGCAGTGGTGGCAGGAGAGCGTGGGGGTTGGGGCACTAAGTCTTGGGAAAGAGGGAGGGGCCCCCACCTCTCCCTCCCTTTGACCTTAGAGGGGAGAGGGGGAACCTGGCGTGGCCCTCTCAGTTCCCGTTCTGGCACAGATAACACCATGCCCACCAGGCTGCAGGGGCACATGCCAATGTCTTCTCTGCTTGGGTCTCAATAGTCTGACTTATCAGACAGTGCTAACTAAAATACAGGAGCACATTCTGTGTGGGAGGGGACCACAAGGGGCCTTGGCTTAGGAAAAAGCAGCAAGTGACCCTGGGATGGAGAGGGTCAGAGGCAAAGGAGTGATTTCACCCAGCAGCACTTGTGATGTCAGGCTGCAGGAGCCCCAGGGGCTCAGAGGCCCAGGTGGATGGAGTGATCAGGGGCTCCACAGCAAGGAGGAGGCCTCTGGAACTGAGACAAAGCATGTGCCTTTCCCCTCCACCTCCCATGTGGGCAGCAGTCTCACTCTCCTGTTCCAGCATCTTCAAGAGGACAAGTCACTTCCTTGATTCCCACAACCCAGAGGCCAAGTATAACTGGTCACCTACAACCCCCACTCTGATGTCTAGCATCATCCCAACTGCCCCTACCATTGGTACTAGCCCTCCTCCAGCCTGTATGGGGGGAGACTTCCCTGGACTTGACCTCTCTATACCCACACCAAGGGGCCAGGTGGCCCCCTTTTAGTCCCTCCCAGCACCCTTTCCCTCTCCACTTACCCTATAGATCCCCCAAGTGCTGGGAATCAAGCTCCCACATGCCCACAATTGCCACAGCCTGGCTTCCCAGAAGGTGGCTAAGTGGGGCTGAGACACTTGAGTCAGCCTCACAGGAGGCCCCTCTGGGATCTGGCAGGCTGGGAATTCTACATGATGACTACACTAGAGAATAGGATAGTCCCACTCACTCTCAGGCTGCTCAGGGTCAGGGCCAGGGTCAAGCTAGAAGAATAAGCCTCTGGCCAGGGCAAACTTGCCTTTGAGGAGCCCCCCACCCACCCACATCCCATCTGCTAATCTCAGTCTTCCTCCAGCAGCCTGAGGAAACTCAAAGACCCAGTTCCCAGATACCCCCAGAGGCCTACAGCTCTGGCAACATTTGCCATAACAACAGGGAATGGGGATGTGGAGGGTGATTTATCAGGTCCCCCTGCCACCCCCCCCCCAACTTCTCTGCTCCCACCCAATTCTAACCAAGCTGCTGGCCTACCCCTCCAGACTGCCCCTCTGGGGGAATGAGTACAGTGCAGCTCCAGGCACTCGTGTCCTGTTAGTTGGAGCTGCTGGGTGCGGGGTGGGTGCTGTCTGGCAGGCCTAAAGCTGATGGAGCCTAGGGCAGCAAGCTGGCAAAGAGACTGAGGAGCAGCTGGGGTAGGTCTGGGGAAATTAGCTATCAGAGGAGGGACAACTATCCTGCCACCTGCTGCAGGCCCCACCTGCCATGGGGCAGGGGCCACCAGGTAGGTCATGCCTCACATCACGTCCTTGTGCTCCTGCTTGGACTCCTTAATGACCTGCAGGGGACAGGGAAGGTGCACAGTGCAACAGTTAGGCACCCACACAGTCCACCGCTGATGGGGGGTGTAACCTTGGGCACATCCCCAACCCCCTGGATCTTTCTGTGACCATAACCTTAACTACCTCCTGCAGTGGTCAGAGGAGTAAATGGGATAATGCTCTTAAAGGGTTTAGCACAATGCCTGACCCGTGGGAAGCTGATGGCTGTAAGTTTAGCTCTTAGAATTGCTGGTGTGAATGGGAAGGGGGGATGCCAAGTCCCCCCTTCTCATCCCTCTGGCAGGTTCCTTTTACCAAGCTGGAACTTGAAAGTCCCGGCCTCTCCCCACTCTCTGGGGTTGGGAGTGAAAGCCACTAATCTTAACTCTCTCTCTACCCCCAGGCATAGGGCTGGGGGCACCCGAGCCTGAGGGCAAGAAAGGGAGGGAGCCTGAGCCAGGACCTCAGCTCCTGACCTAGGCACCAGGGTCCCCTGAGAACCACCAGTGGAGGGGCTGGAGAAATTGAATCACATCCCCCTTCCTTCCCCTCTTCCAGGGCAGGGAGCTGCTGGGAGTTCCCAAGGACCTTCTCCACACCAGTCCCAGGCTTTCTTCCAGAGCCTGGCCTCGGGCATCCCCGGTCTGCCCTCCTCACCTCTCCATCCCTCATCTCCACAGTCTTCACCACAATGTTCCTCTTGAGGTGGCCTTCTGACACGGACTTGGTGTCCAGGCTGGTTTCTGCAGGCATGAGAGGAGGCCTCCCATGGGCTCCTGGTGCATCCCCAGCCTCCCTGTCACCCCCGATGCTGAGTGCAAAAGCCCATCCAGCCAGGCTCCCCTCCTGCCCCGAGGGCCCTACAGTGCTGGGCAAGGCCTGGCTGCCCTGTCCTGGCCCTGCTCTGTCTCCCAGCCTGGCTTCATGTCAGCCCTTCCATAAGTCCTTCCCTGGCACCTGGCTTTCTGACAACCCTGCATCGTGAACTTTGAAGTAAACCGGAGCTCGAGATCCAGCTCAGCCACTGACCAGCCAAGATGATCAGTGATCAAATGGGGGGGATGGTGTCTACTTCTCTCAGTGGGAGGGAGGAGTCTTAATTGAAATAATATATGTTAAGCCTCTGGAACATATTAGTACTTACTACATGTGGGTCTTTTTTCCGTTCCCCTTCCCCTTTCCTGCTGCTTCCTGCCACTCATCTGGGCCCCCATGACCCTTTCCTGCCTGGCACCCAGCAATATTCCCTCTGCCAGTCAGTCTGATGCTGAAGTGAGCCCTGGAACGTGCATTCCCAGTGTTCCTTAATTTGTTAGCTCAGAAGAGACAGAAATTTCCCTCCATCTAAGAATCATTTGAAAGTCATGTACAAGTAAAAAGTAATTTAGTTTTTGCCCCCCTCAGAGAGAAAAATATGACATGCCACACTCCCTAATATTTAACTTAAGAAGGGGGAGCATAAAACGTTCTTCACTACTAGAGCAGCAGTCCAGGGCAAAATAATCCAGGGCTGAATCAGCACCCATCTGAGCAAAGGAGCCTTGTGGATGGATGAATCAAGCAGAGAGCCTGGCTGCACCACCAGGGGCCTTCCCAGCGACAGGAAGACGCGAGGCATAGTCTGGGGTTTACTCAGAGGCCCCGGAACATCTCACCTGAGCACCCAAGGATATCCCACTGTTGGCACTGGCCAGTCTGCCTGTTTACCCTGCATTTACCCTGTGCCAGGTCCTGTGCTGAACAGAGCTTGCTGAGAAAATGACACCATTCTAGCCCTTTAGGGGAAGGCAGGGAGGAGGGAGCCCATGGGGATCAGGGCAAAGGGCTTTCCGTGTCAAGCTGAGAAAGTGGCAGCAGCTAACCGAGAGCCGGCGTGGCTCTCTTTACAATCTGGTGAGCCTGTATTGGTATAACTTGGATTGTGAGGCTTTTGAGGTGTCTTGTGACCTTGTGACTTTCCCCTTCTTTGGTGCTTTTGCCCCCTGTAGTGACAAGCAGTTAAAAAAAAACAACAAACAAAAAACAGAAAACACTCAGAGCTGGCTCAGGGATCTGCCAACAGGTCAGAGGTTGAGACCTTCACCCAGTCCTGCAGGGAATGGAGCTCAGGGAGGGGGAGCAGGACAGGAGCAGCTGGAAATCTCACCCCCAAAAGCCTGGAGAGGGTATGTTCTGGCTAGACTCAGCAGTGAGTTGTGAGCCTCCCCCCACCCCCGGCCCCCGGCCCCAAGGAGAATTCCAGACCCCTTTGCCCTGGTCCTTGGCACAGGACAGAGCAGCAGCCCACAGGTCTGGGGGAGGGGGCAGGAATCCAACACCCTTTCCACAAGGCCCTGCTCTACTGACCTCGGATCTGCAGGTTGGCGAAGGTCTGCACGGGAATGGTGATGCTGAAAGACAGCAGAGGGAGAGGGTGACCCCGCTGCCCCAGGCCACACACAGGGCCGTCCTGGTCTGGTGTCATCATTCCAGCCTCAAGGTCCTTGTCCTTGCTGGGAAAGGCTGTCTGCCTCCCAGCTTTCCGCAGGAGCCAAGGTGCTCCCTGGAACTCCAAGAGAGCTGGGAGGTTCCCTGTGAGGGGAGCATCCTCTAGCCAAAGGAAAGTGGATGCTTGGAGGATAGCAGTGGGGAGGGGAGAGTGGTGAAGAAAGTTCCTAGGAGGCAGAAGAGACCAGTCAGGAGAAAAGAAGCCCATGCTTTGTGGGGAGGGTGGAGAGCCGGTCACTTAGTTTGGGGAGGAGAGAGCAGCCTGTGATCTCATCAGTATTGGTTGACCTGAACCCATTCCTTCATTCCTCAAACACGTAGGGAATGCCCACGGTGTGGTGGGCAGGCCCACTGCGGGGCACACGGCTAAGACACAGCCCCCAAAGAGGGCGCGGCCTGCTCCGCAGGGGCCGCCCCGGGGGCAGGGCCAAAGGCCTGGGGCTGTGGCCGCGGCTCACCGGTTCTCCTCGCCCTCCAGCAGCTTCCGGTAGGTGGCGATCTCGATGTCCAGGGCCAGCTTGACGTTGAGCAGCTCCTGGTACTCCTGCAGGTGGCGGGCCATCTCGTCCTTGAGGCTCTGCCCGTCCTCCTCCAGCCGGGCCAGCGCCTCCTGGTAACTCGCCGCCTCCCGCGCGTGGCGCTCCTCCTGCTCCCGCATCTGCCTCTCCAGGGACTCATTCTGTGGGGGTGGAGTCGGTGGGTCTCTCCAGGCCCAGACACGCAGCGGGCCCCTCGGATCCCGAACCGCAAGGGACGTCGAGGCCCCGCGCCGGCCCCGGGCCCCGCCTCGCAGCCCACCCACAGGTCCCCGCCCCTGGGCCTAGGCCGCGCCTCCGGCCCCGTCCAGGAGTAGCTTCTCAGAGCCCCCGCTCTCAGCCCCGGGCCCCGCCCCAGGCCCTTCCTCCCCAGCAGCTCCTGGGCTGCACCGTCGGCCCCTGCTGCACCGTCGGCCTCAGCCTGCCCACCCCGCTCTGGCCGTGGCCGTGCCTGCGCTCACCGTGCCGCGCAGGGACTCCAGGTCACAGGTCAAGGCCTGCAGCTGGCGCCGGTAGTCGTTGGCCTCGTGCTTGGCCTGGCGGAGCAGCTCGGCGTTCCGGGCAGCAGCATCGGTCAGATCAGTAAACTAGAAGGAAAGAGAAGGTGGTAGGCTGTGAGCCCTGCAGGGGCGGCGGGCTGCGGGGTGGGGGACAGTTAGAGGGAGCTGCGTGGGCCCATGGGAGGCAAAGTCTCTTGGAAATCAGGAAGGTTGGCAGGACCCCCGGGTTGGTGCCCTGGTCACCCCCAGGATAGTAGCCCTGGCTGGGATTATTCCTGGGATCTGGGACTGGGCAGCGGGCCTGGAGCTGCTGCTGCACCTCCAGCACCTAACACAAGGCCTGGTGGACTAATGAATGTATGAACAAGTGTTTGCACAGCATCCAGACTCTTCTGCACCGGCAGTTCCATGCACCCGACTGAACCCTGACCTCCCCCACCAGAGCGCTTTCTACCCCAACTTGCAGTGAGACCTTCACAGCTCCATCAGGCCTCACCCCAGCCCAGAACCATCGCTGGCTCCTGCCGCTCTCACTCCTCAGCCAGGAACTCTAGGCCAGCATCCCTGCCTCTCCATGCTTTCCTGCCCTCATGCCTCCGGAAATCTGTGTCCTACACTTGGAATGCCTCTTCCCTCCTCTCTGCATGGCCGTAGCCTGACTGTCCTGCCCAACCCAAATGCCCCCTTCTCTTAAGTCTTCCCTGGTTCCTGCATTGCTGATAAACTGCCCTGTGGTGTTCTCTGTGGCCCCCACAGCAGCAGGGGGCTGGAAACAGGCATGCTGTGCTGGTTTGTGTGCACATCCTATCTCCCCAGACTCCTCTCTATCCTGGCCATGTCTGGTGCACAGCAGATGTGCAGTAACTCAAGACACAGACTGGCAGAGGGATTAAGAATGCAGGCTCCAGAGTGAGAGGGCCTAGGATTGGAGAGCCAACTCTACACTTAGGATCTGTGTGACTTTGGGCAAATTATTAACTTCTCTGGACCTCATTTGTCTCATCTATCAAAAACAGAGCCTACTTCAGAGCAAGATAATCCATGCAAAGCACTTAACACAGGGCCTGGCACACACAGTATAGTAGTGGTCATACTAGTACTAGTAGTAGTAATGAGTACTTGTTGAATGTAGTAGTGCTTGTGGGACTCTGAGCAAGTCACCTCACTTCTCTGGAGGTCATTCACCCAAGGAGGATCCTTTCCCACTTTCTCCTACCCTCCCTTCCCAATATTTCAGTAGGGAGAAAGGAGGGTTGCCTGGAGGAGGCTGGCCCACAGGGCTACCTTGGACCGGTACCACTCCTCTGCCTCGTGCATGTTGCTGGATGCCACTGCCTCGTACTGCGTGCGGATCTCCCTCAGGGCTGCTGTGAGGTCCGGCTTGGCCATGTCCAGCTCCACGTGGACTTGCTGCTGGGCCAGCTGCTCCTGGAGCTCCCGCACCTCCTGATCAGGGTGAGAGAAGGGGTCCCAGGGCTCAGGGGTCAGGCTGAAGCCAGAGCTTCATGCAGCACCGTGCCCTCTTCTGCCTGCCCCTCAGACACAGGCAATGGCTGAGAGGAGTGGGGCATCCCTCGTTGGAGGAAGATGCAAGGCCAGGCTGAGCGAGGCGGGGGCTGGTTTGGGGGCTTCATGGTGTCCTCTGCCAAAGCTGAACAGGCAGGAGCCTGGCACTGAGAGTGCACCTGCATTCTGCAGGTGAGTGTGCCTGTGGGTTCCACGGGGTCATAGATTCTGAATCCATGATCAGAGGTCAGAGCACAGTGGGCTCTCTCTTGTAAATAAAAAAGAGAGACAAATGGCAGAGGGGTGGAGTCAGGGAGACTAACTGTGTGACCTTAGCAAGTTCCTTAATCTCTCTGGGCCTCAGCGTCCTCCTCTGTTTACAGAGAGGGATGATACTGGAACAGTTCCTACCTCACAGGGCTGTTGTGAAGAAAAAATGAGGCAATGAGGCCCGTTTTAGTCCTCAGTAAATGGATTGTGTGTGCATGTGTGTGTGCATTTTAATAGGGGTCAGGAGTACTCTCTTGCCTGTCTCTATTTCCCCCTTCCCCTCTCTCTGTATCTGTTTCTCTCTGCCTCTCTTGATTCTCTTTCTGCCATTCGGTCTGTTTCTCTCTTTCTCCCACTGTCTCTTAGTCTCTGAGTCTCTGTCTCTGTCTCTCAGTGTCAGTCTCTGACTTGGGCTTTCCATCCTCTGCCCCGGCCTCACCTCCTCATGGATCTTCCTCAGGAACCTGATCTCCTCCTCCAGAGACTCAATCTTCCTCTCCAGATCCAGACGGGCCAGGGTGGCTTCATCTGCTTCCTGAAATGGGGAGGGGGCAAAGGGCCACTCTGACCCTAAACTCTTTTTCCCCATGCCGAGCCCTGTCTTAGCCCTTCTTCTGCAGCTGGGGAAAGCTGCATTGATCTGGAGGGCTGAGCTTGGGAACTCTGTTTGGGTGGACTGCTTGCAACCCCTTCCCCCCTCCCCTGACCTTCCCCTCCCTCTGCCTGACCTGTCGATAGGCAGCCAGGTTGTTCTCGGCCTCCAGCCTGAGGTTGCTTTCATCCTGGAGCCTGAAGTGGGGGGACACATTCCTGGGTCCAGGCCCTTCTGAGAACTGTCAGTTCTCTGTCCCCCTCTCCCTGCCACAGAGCCCCCCAGGACTGGTAGAGTGGCAGGAGGAGCAAGAGGCAGAGGAGTCCTAGACAGAGGGCATGGCCCGGAGGGTGAGCAGATGAGGGCCTTTGCTCTAACTCATTACTCAAGTGTCTTATCAGGGTTGGTGCACCTGCTCCTGCTCA
The DNA here is from genome assembly GCA_026826555.1 of Tolypeutes matacus. NCBI lineage: Eukaryota > Metazoa > Chordata > Mammalia > Cingulata > Chlamyphoridae > Tolypeutes > Tolypeutes matacus. The sequence continues at coordinate 1,294,043 of JAKSZT010054478.1, forward strand.
CGCAGACACTTCCTCCAATGCGCACTCGCTGCTGCATGTACAAATAAGTGCACACGCATCCCCCTGCATTTGCAGGGGCACACACATGCCCTGTCAGCTCAACAAAGCACCATGCCCCTGGGGTTTCCCTTGGCCCCGGGCAACTATTTCTTGCAGTGGATTTTGTGATGATCCCTGCTTCACAGCTGCACAAGTTGAGGTGACTTGCTAGGGTCACCAGCTGGTGACAGGCAGAGTGTGTTCTGAACCCAGGCCCGCCTATCCTTTTTCCCACCTCCTTCTCCCCTTCCAACTCCCCACCCACCGCCACAAGGTCCAGCAGTGGAGGAGACACAAAGACCCTCCCTGCTAGGTCCCTGCCTGCTCCCTGCCCAGCAGTGGGGAAGGAAACCCAGGAGCAGGAAGGCAAGACCCCTGCCCAAGCCCTGCAGGCCTGCGGGCACTCCCTCTCAGGGGCTCAGTCCTCCCTGCTATGAGGCCCCTCCCTGGGTTCCCTCCTCACTTCTGCCTCAGGGCACCCAGGTCCTGCGCCAGATTGTCCCTCTCCACCTCGAGCCGGGCGTTGCTGGCCGTGAGCTGATCCAGCCGCAGCCGCAGCTCACGCAGCTCAGCCTGGTAGACGTCAGAAAGCTTGGTGGGCTCCTTGGCCCGCAGCTGGTTGAGCTCAGCTGCCAGTGCCTTGTTCTGCTGCTCCAGGAAGCGCACCTTCTCGATGTAGCTGGCAAAGCGGTCGTTGAGCTCCATCATCTCCGCCCGCTCACTAGCCCTTGTCTCCTTGAAGCCGGTGTTGAGCGCCCCGGCCAGGGAGAAGTCCACCCGGGCTGGGAGTGGAGGGGGCATTCGAGCCAGGGAGAGACGGGTGCCAGCACCCAGGCGGCGCCCGGGAGCCAGGCCTCCCCCCACCATCTCCAAGGAGGAGACATAGGAGCGGCGAGCAGAGGTGATGTGTCTCCTCTCCATCCTGGCCTGGCTCTACCCACTCCTGGGACATGAGGGCTTTATGGAGGAGCAAGCCGGCCTGGCACTGCCTGGGTTGCCCCTGGCAACGCCCCCTGGCATAGCCTGAGGGGGTGGGTCTGGGCTGTGGCCCAGACATAGGGGGAGCTCCCCTCACCCCACTTGGGTCACTGTGCCCAGAGGCAGGGCTTCCCAGGCAGGGCAAGCCCGGCTGGATCTGGGACCCTGACCACGGGACAAGGAGACCCCCTCTCTAGAAAAGTGGGTCAGAAAAGCTGAGCTGATGACCTCTGACCGACCCTCCAATTCGGATTCCATGATGGTTCCAAGCCTTCCCTCACTCAGCACTCCTGCACCCAACCCAGTGCCTGTTCCATGCTGGGAATTCGGTGAAGAGCAAACCTGTTCTGTACCCTCAAGGGACAGCCTGTTACAGTTTCCTACGGAGCCCCATTCCTAACAGATCCCTGCACACCCTGTCCTCTGAATATAACCATCCTGCATTCCTGCGTTCTCACCTCTCCGTGGAGTTCTAGAATTGGGTCTGTGATTGGACAACAGCCCCTGTCCTGGATGGCCATATGAGGCAGACAGGGGTGACAGGGAATCTTTGGAGGTCCCGGTGGATCTGGTTGAAGGGGTCAGGCACTGCACTCTCTGGCCCCTCCCTCTGGGCCACTCAGAGCCCCTGCCTCTGTCCCACTGGGCTCACGCCTCCCCTGCCCGGCCTCCCTGCACCCTACCCAGAGCCCAGGCCTTGACAGTTCCACAAAGCAGTTATGAATGAGCTGGCTGTGCCCGCTCGCATCTTTGTTCCTGTGATGCCTTGTCGCCCTGGCCACCCCCTCACACTGCCCCTGGAAATACATCTCCTTTGAGTTTTTGAGTTCCCACACATCAGGCTGGGATGATGGGAAAGGCCTCTGGGGGTCGGTGAGTTTGGGAACCCAGGAGCCACTGTGTCCAGACTGGGAGCCCAGACCCCAGGCCCGATTGTCCCTCAAGCCTTCAGGTCAGTCCACCCACCTCCACCTTGGTCTTGAAGGGTCAGAGCTCCTCCCAGGCCCCTTACCGTAAATTGGTGTCCTCAGACTTCTGGGAAGTGGGCAGTCCTCCTCCCTCTCATGCCCTGCCACCCCTGCCCATGCCTGAGCCACTGATCCCTTTTCCCGGGCACTTGCTGAAAGGAGCCTTGTTCTCCACCGCTGGTGAGGGCGCCGTGTGACAAGGGCAGCCCCCAGGGGGCTATGCTGCTTTTATCCTGAGATGCCAGGCTGTCAGGCCAGGGGGCAGCCCGAGTCTCCTGCTCAATAGGCTTCTCAGAAAGCATCTGAGGGGGGCTGGGGTACAGCGGGAAGCGGGCTCTGTGCCCACCTCCAACTGTTGTGTCTGTGCCAATGTGAGTCATCCAGTGGGCACAGAGGTAGGCCCTGGGGAGCGGCCCAGCATGCCAGGTCCCCAGCTTTGCAGACCACCCCCTTCCCAGCTCTCAGAGCCAGCACAGGCCCCTGAGTCCCTCTCAGGGCTGCCACTGCCACCCCATGCCAGGGCTCATGCTCTTTGGTTGGGCATGTTCTAGGCTGCCCACTGATGTCTCCCCTGTGAGTCCCAGCACAGATGGGGTAGGTCCGTTCCTTAGTCTCTAGCCACCTCTGACCCTGGATCCTGAGCAGTAGTATGGGGAGGGGAATCTTGAGGAGGGGGCACCCAGTGATCTTTTATTCTGCTGTGGGTTGCTGAGCTGGGGACCAATGGGGGCTTTTAAGGAAGAGATAGACAGGGGACGAGCCCTTGTCCCAACCCTCATGTCTGTGGCCAGTTATGGCCTTCCCAGGTTGCCCAGCAAGTCGCAGCATGTGGGCTCCCCTTTTTGTCCAAGTGAAATCTAATTGGAATGAGTGCAAAGCAATCCTGGAGAGGAAAGACGTAACAAAAGTAGGAAGGGCTTGTCAGAAAAGCCGGGTGAATTGTGCCTATGTATGTGAGACAGAGGTCCATTTCAGAACCAGCAGATGGGGTCCCCCAGCCTTCACCCCCTTCCACACCTCACTGGGCCCCTGTCCCAGGCCCTGGCTCTCTCAGCCCTCATCCTCAACCCCTCATCTAGCACTCTGACCCAACCCCACACTCAGCCCATGACTTGCTAACGATATCCAGACAGAGAAGCAAACAGGCAGACAGAGTTGGTGGGGGTTGTTTTCCAAACCTTCAATTTTTTCTTACACATTCATTGTAGAAAAATTAGAAAACAAAGATAAGCAAAAAAAAATTTTTTTAATTAGCTGTAATTTTGCCACCTGGAGATAAACGCTACCAGATTTTTTTCCCCACACAAATAATTTTTTTAAAAAGTGGGCTTATGTTATACAAATTATTTTGTGATTTGCTTTTGCTTTTTTCACTCAACAATATGTTGTGAACATCTTTCCATATCAATAAATATTTATCCACATCATCGTTTTCACAGCTGCATGGTTTTCCACTCTACGCATTTATTTAACGGAGCTCCACTGCAGGACAAGTTATGTTCTCTTTCTCCCGGTTCTAAACTACCTCACTGTGATGCTCACCTGCCCCAGGCAGGCACAGCATGCAGAGAGGGGCGGGCCTGTGGCCCTAGTGGCCTCCACCCCAAATGCCATCCTCGTGCTCTGTCTCAGGCCGTCCCTTGGGGAGCCTCTTCTCCTGCTTCCCCAACCTGAAAGCCCCAACATCTGAAGCCTCAGGCCCAGCCCTAGCTGACCTCTAGACAGCAGAACGCTGCCAGCCACAGAGAAAGACTGTCTGCCTCCCTCCACAAGCATTCCGCCAAGCCATGCCCGCTCCCAAGCTGACGCGGGGACAAGATGGTCTCCCACTCCTTGAGTCTCTCCCTGCATCAGAATCCACCAGGCCGCCCTCCTGCTTCAGGCAAAGCCCAAATGCCTCCCACAACAGACCAATTCCAAACCCGCAGGCAAGGTGCCCAGTGTTTTCCAAAGATGCTAGCCTCTAGTTCAAGTGGCCCTTTGGCCGCTCGATTGCCACCTGGCTGGCTCTGCTCTTGCTGCTGCCCCTTTCCCAGGGCCTGGCACGGCATGGTGGTCAGCAGGCATGAGTGGGATAACAAAAGTCCCCCTGGATGACCCCTGAGTCCATCCCACGGCCCATGCCTGAGTGCAGGAAGTGAGCCCTGGTGGCCGCTAGATGGCAATGCTTGGCTGCCCAGGTCCGAGTGGCCATGGGCCATGGCCAGTTTAGAGGCAGGGAGAAAGCCAGTCTTGTAGCTGCAGGCAGGTGCTCTAAAACCCAAATTTATCTCACCCAGACAGAACACCCCTTTGATTCCCTACACTTGCCCCTGACTGCTGTGCTGTGTCCTCTAGGGGAGAGAGCAAGGCCTTGGTCATCAGTTAGCTGTGTGATCTTGCACAACTTCAGGAACCTTCTCTGAGTCTCCAATTCCACATCTGTAAAATGGGGGCTTGCCAGATCTACTTCCAAGGTATTTGTGAGTATAAAATCAGTGAAAGCCAGACACAGCAGATGCTTGATAAATCAGCTTCCACTTAATGACACCTACCTGGTGCCAGGGGTTTTACCTGGCCACAGGTTAGCACAGTCTCTAATGGGGTTGGCTGGTGGGGCCAGTCCCTCCTCAAGGCAGTTATCTGGCTGTCTGGACAGGATGTGGTGGGGGTGAGGTGGGTAGGTTAGAGGCCAGTGAAGAGAGGCTGGCAGTCAGCACTGTGTCTGTGCTTGTGGCTTCAGGCCTTCCAGGGAACGGGTGCCCTGGAAGAGGCTGAGTTCTTGCCTCCCTGACCCCCCAGTGGGCTCTGCTCCCTCCAACCTTGCCCTTCTCCCGCTCCTGACCTAGAGGCCTACAAGTCCATCCAGTCTGCGAAGCTCTTGGTGTCCCCGACACCTCCTGTGGGTGTGAGTCTCATCTGCATTTCAACCTGAGGCTTCCCAAGGAGGGGGCCTTGGTCTAATCCCTCGGATGGGAGCTTCCTGATGCTAGGATCTATGTCTTCCCCATTGGACTGGGGTCTCTCTAAGGTGGTGGAGTCTGTCTCCCCCCTCAGACTAAGGTTCCCACAAGACAGGATCCATGCCTCCCTCTGAGGATGGAGACTCCTTAATGCTGGAACACATGGCTAGCTGTCAGTGTGGGAGCTCCCTGAGGGCAGGGGTTGTCTTCCTCAGTGGGAGTGGGGCTGCCTCAGGCCAGGGACTGGTCCTTCTCCCCATGCTTAGCCTGAGCCCAGCAGGCTCTGCTGCTTAGAAAGGTCTGACTCCAACTGCATAACAGCCTCTGGGTGCACCCCAGGCTCCTACTCCTTCCTCTTCCCTGCCCCCTTGGAGCACATGGAAGGCATCAGCTCACTCACCTTCACAGACCCCAGGGGACCAGGCTGCCACGCTGGGGTTAATAAACTCGGACCTTTTCTTTCCCTCCTCCTTTCCACCGCAGCCAGGGCCCGCTCCAGACCCCTGCACCACCCCCTCCCCGTCTCAAGTCTCTTGCCCTGAGATGGCTTTTTTGTTTGTTTTTTTTTTTTGAGATGGCTTTTTAATTGCTTTTCCCTATCTGCTCTGCATCCCTCCCCCCTCCAAGGTCTCCCTGCCTGACTGTGTCCCTCTGGATGGGCGAGAGGCAGGGACCAGATGTAGCCCTGGTGGGAGGAGAGGGCTGGCAGGCGGCCTGTTATTTCCAATCCAGTGGTCCTCCAAATGGACAGGAAGAGCCAGGAAGGAGGGATGGGAGGGCTGTGGGGGAGCCAAGGGGAGCTCTTGGGGTGAGCTGGAAAACTCCACCATAGGCTCCAAGCCCTCAGAGGGTCCCTTCCTGGTCCTTCTTCAAAAAAGAGCCACGGAGGAGGGGAAGGCAACCAAGAACTAGATTCTGGCTGAGGACCAGGACCCCAAGAGCCAAAGGGATGACATTCCTGGGGGAACCTGGGGACAGATGCAGAGGGGTCTGGGAGGTAGGGCTCCTGAGTTAGTAGCTGCCAAGGAGGACTCCCCACATGGTGATGAAGCCAAGCCGATGGCTGGGTGTGTGGGTGACCAGTCCCCTCCCCTCTGACTGGGCCAAGACTGAAGGAGGTTGACTTACACTCAGGTGACAGGGACAGGTGCCATCCCCATCTTCCCACATGCAGGGGCCACATCTTGTCCTCTGTGCTTTCAGCTCCTGGCACTATGCCTGGTTCTTTGAACTGGGCTAGAATCTGTACCTCGGAGTGGGGGGGGTCCAGGCATGAGTTCAGGGACGGAGGCCAGCAAGAGGGTAGGTGCAAGGCCTGGGAAGAGAGTACCTCTAACCTCATAGATGTGGAGTGAGGGGCTCTGCCAGGCCAAGGTGGGAGAGACAGGATGACGCAGGGAGAGGGGGCATGGAACCCATTGGGGCCCCCAGCAGAGGGGAGCCATTGATTGCAATGTCTGACATCTCTTGATGTCAGAACAATCCAATCTCAGCGCCGCCCACAGAGGTCAGCCCGGAGCTGGCTGTTAGCGCGCTGCCCCCGCAGCCCCTGCCAGCTCCCTGTGAAGCTCGGGCCAGCCGGGCTGCCTCCCGGCGAGTGGGACACCAGGCGGCAAGCATTCAGCCCGACCTCCCGCAATTGAGGGCAAGAGCCACGCGTGCTTAAGTCCATCGGCAGAGAGTCTCTGACATTTAATGGGTCACCCGAGAGCACATTTTGCACCATGGAGCCACAAATGTTTGCTGAGAGAACGGACGGCTACAGAATAGCCTTGTCCAGAGTGACCTCTTCTACTTGCCAGCTGCCCCTGGCCCAAGGAAATTCTGCCTCATGCAATGGACCCTACTGTGTGGAGGTTGCCCTCCTGGCCCTGGCTACCAGGCGGCTTGCTCTGCGCCTGTTGCCTCTGCACTTGCAGGGGTGACTGCGATCATCAGATGAGATAATATATGCGACAGCCCCAGGAAATAGGGAAGCGATTCCATTTTAATCCAACCAACTCACAGCAAGGTCTCCTGAGGTCAGGGCATCACACCGGGCTGCTGGGGGGCTGTGGATGTGAATCTGTGACTGCTTCTGTGGGAATCAGGTTCATTGGGGTGGGGGTGGGGGATAAAACTCATCAAGACTATTTGGAGAGGAGGGAACCCCAGGCACATGAAAAGAAATGATGTCTGTCCACTTCTAGAGGGAAGCAGCTTGGTGCAATGCAAGGAGCCAGACTCGGGTTTTGAATCCCAGCTCTGCTACTTACTGTCTAACTCTGGGCAAATTGTTAACTTTTTTGAGTCTGTTTCCTCATTATCAACCTCATAAGGTCGTGAAGTTTTAATGCCTGGCAGCTGGTAGGAACTCAATGCTCCTCCTTGTGCTCTCTTTCCCAACCCCACAAAAGGGATGGTAACTGGGGGTGTGGGGGGGTAGTAACCAAGCAGAGCCGGTGGCTGCACCGGAACAGTGAGGACTCATTTGAAATTAGCAGCGTTATTTACACACCACTCACAACGTGCTAAATGCCTTTTAACATGTTTGTTTTCAGAAGCAAGTTCAACACAGTTCTCCTGTAATTTTGTTTACACTATTAGTTCGTTCAGCCAAGCATGTCTTCATGGAGAAGAGAGGTAAACCTGAGCTGAGAAGAGTGGAGACTGAAGCCAGGAGCAGGCGCCTGGGCGGAGCACACTAGGGTTGCACCCAGTTCAAGCTGGTGTGGGGGGCGGGTGGTAGCCTGGAGCTTCAGCCCTGGGACCACTAAATCTCTCTCCCCAGCGGCAGGACTCCTAGCAACCCACCCCACGGCTGCCGAAGGACAGAACAGGCCTCAGGTGTGGTTGCTTCCTAACCCACTAGGAGCAGAGCCCTCACCCAAGGTTTGGCTGGCCCCTAGGCCAAGGCCTAAGGCTGCAGGAGGAGGCCGAGTGGGAGCTGTTTTCTAAACTCACAGACCCATCTGGAGGTCCTTGAAGAGCAAGAAGGTGAGAAAGGAGACACAGCAAGGGTAGATGGTTTATTCACCATTATAATAAAAAAATACATCTATGTCTACATGTATATATATGTATATATATATATGCAGATAAAAGATCGGACGGGAATAGACGCAGATGTTAAGAGCAGTTATATCTAGGTGATAGCATGAAGGCTGAATTTCCCTTCTTTAGGCTTTTTCTTTTTACACAGAACAAAAACAACAAAGCTAGCTTCAGTTGCAATCAAGGCACTGCCATCACCTGCATCATCCCAGGATCGTGGCCTGGGGCTCCTGCTCTCATGGGGGAGTGGGGCTGCAGATGCCCCTCTCTGGGGAATCAGGCAGAGCCAGCCAGGGGTCAGTGCCCCCCTCCCACCTCATCGCCCTCTGCAGTCACCATCACTGCACCCAATGTTAGACTTGGGGTGGGGCACAACCACAAAACAGCCACCTGCCTGCACCAAGGGCGCGGCTTGATAAACAAGGGGGCAAAGACGAGCGCCCTGTAAAACGGCAACGTGTTAACACTCACAAACGAGTATATACGCGCTAAGAAGCCGAGTGTAACAAGAGATCCATAAAGAGGGCGAATAGCAGAATGAATGGCCGTGGGAGAGGTGTTAATAAAAGAAGAGCTTGTTGGCACCTGTTGTTCTGAGCTGAGGGAGGCAGGCCTGGGCTCCTGGTGCAGATGGCTCAGGCAATCAAGGGCAGTGGCTGGCCTAGCGGAGCTGGTCGTCAGGACACCTTGGCGGTGCAGCTCCCAGCTCATGCCCGCCCCCCCTGCCCTGTTCCTTCTGGCTCTTCTGGCCACCAAGGCAGTGTGGACTCAAGGGGGACTTTGCAGGCCTGTTGGGTGGAGAGGGTAGGGAGGAAGGGAAAAAGTGAGGTTTTGTCCTAGGGCTCCCCCTCGCCCATCTCTCCTCTTTCTCCCCTCATTGGGGTCCTGGAAATGCTTGGAAGTACCCTGGGCCCTCCTCTTACCTGGGTCTCAGCCCACCCTGTCCCTATTTCCTGTCTTCATTTGCCACCTGGGGCCCAGACCCTCCCTGTCCCCAATGCCAGTCACCTGGGATTGCAAGGGGCCCAGCTGGCCTTTTCAAGGTGCTGCTGGGGAGACGGGCGATGCGACTGTGGCCCTGGGCAACACCCCGTGAGCGGGAAACTGAGGAACTGAAGGAGAAGAAGGAGGGGAGGTGGGAAGGTTACAGCCATGGAGGGAGAAGTGGGGAGATAGACACTAAGCCCTGAAAGCATGGGGAGCCTAAGCACCAACGAGAGCTTCCAAGACCAGATCTGAGGGTAGGACTGGGTGGTGGAGTTTGGGACATGAGTAGGAAGTAGAGGTGGGGGGTGGGATGGAGGGACCCAACCACTGGATTAACCAGTATATACTGAAAGACTCCTCGTGGACAGAGAGTCTTTAACCAAGGCAAGGAGGTGACCTTCACCTCTAAGGTGAGCCTGTAACAACGAAGCAAGAGCCGAGGAAGCCTCAGCTGGAGAACTAGATGCTGGCCCTCCTCATGTGACCCCAACTGCTTGCTCCCAGGGTCAGGGACACATCCCAGCCGGTGGCTGGCCAGTGTCCCCTGGCCTGGTGAAAGCTCTTCCTCTCCCTATCTCTGCCCTGCACCTCCCAGACCTCACCTCCCAGTGCGCCTCTTCTTGCAGGCAGAGATCCCAGGGAGGGAAGATGTTGGCTTGGGGCCTCTCATGGTGAACAGGACAGGTGCCCTGGGGGAGGACGGAAGACAGAGAAGCCAATCAGGAGGGAACCAGAAAATGGTGCCAGCCATTTCCTCTCCCCAGCCCCCACCTGCGGGGGGGTGCAGAGAGATTGGACAAGATGACCTCTGAGGCATCTTCCTCCTAAGAGCTGGACTCCTCTCCCTGCCCCACTCAGCCTGGGCTGACAGCTGAGTGACAGGCCTGTTCAGGGAGAACATCCAGATGTCAGTTCTCTGTGCGTCTGAGGAACTGGAGTTCAAACAATTTCACCCTTCCACCTGCCCGGTTCTGAGCTGGTTACTGAGAGGTGGTTCAGGGGCTGTGGAAGGGGTGGGGGGATGGGATGGGCAGCATGCTGGCCTCCACCTCACAAGTCCAGGTCAGTCTGCCACTTGGTCTTGGCCTTGGACTGTCCTGAGCTGGTTGCTGTTGCCCCACCCCCTGCCATGTGGGCTGAAAGCGACCATGAGCACATCATAGTCTCACTGAAAAATACATCCGCAGAGTTTTCTGAGGACGCCTTTCTGATGGGCTAGAGGGTGAAACCTGGGGGTGGCAGTGGCAGAAACGGGCATTTCCTCATGGCACACAGAACTCAGGACATGGCCCAGGGCCCAGTCACACCGAGGAGCAGCTCCGGTTGGGCTCCCCTTATTATTTACTGTTCCTTGCTGACTCTTGTCAAGCTGGGGTCCTGTTAGGTATTCACAGGCACCCCACAAACCAGCAGAGCTGGGAGCTTTGAAGCCCAGACAGACGGAGACGCCGCCTTCTTGGGAGCTGTGCATTCTGCTCTCCTGGAGGCGAAGCTGATCAGGAACAAAGGAAGAGAGACCACAGATCTCCCAGCTCAGGAGCCAGGCTATCGTCCAATCCTCTTGGCAGCTGCTAACCCTCGACCCCGAGGGAGGCTGGAAGGGAGACCCACCTGGGGACAAAGGGCTGATGCAGCCTAGCCCGCTCCTGGGGGACACTCTTCCAGTCAACGCATTCACGGAAACCTAGCTTCGAGGGAGGCTCTTCAGAGAGGTCAAAGGTGGCGTTGAGGTCCCGCGCGGGCAAGGCCAGAGGGGTGGAGCAGTTCTGCATGGCCAAAGGGCCCAGGGGCACCCGGTTTTTGATGATGGTGACTGGGCAGAAGTGAGGGGAGTGGCAGGTGGAGGGGGTTCTTCCCCCCTTTGGGGTGCTGGGCCCCACTGAAGGCTGGGCCTCGGACAGAGACCTCCTCTCCAGGCAGGGCAGGAAGGACTGGCGTTGGCGCTTGGTTTCTGGCTTCGGGGCTGGGGGACTGTCTGGATGTGAGGGGCTTGGTCTCCTCCTTCTCTTCCTCCCTGTGGGCCGCCGAGATGCCAGGGCTGGGGTACGATCAGGCCTGGCGGGGACCCCCAGAGTGGGCATGAGGTCACTCCATCGCTTTGCCATGGTGCGGGTCACAGGACCACAGTATCCTGGAGACTCTGGGCACAGAGAAGGAGCTTGCTGAGGGGAGATCAGGGACAGGCCAGAGGAAGAAGAATTTGTAGAACTTGGGGAGTGAGATGCTAGAGACACGAAGGAGCCCCTGACTCCTCAGGTCTGCCGTGACTCCCGGGGCCTTTCAGTGTCCATGTTCCAAGGGGTCCAGCCTCCTATCTCAGCACTCAGCCAACATCTGAAGCCCCCAGCCCCCCTGGCTCTGTCTGGGCCTTGGAGACAGCACCTTCAGGCACGGGCAGAGCAGGGATGAACTCACTTGACTCTGGACACAGGTCCTGGGCCAGAGATGCCCCCATGGCCAGGCCAGGATCCCCAGAGGCCTCTGCCCCGGGCTCAGTTTTTCCCTCTTGCACCAGCTGCTGCAGGGCCTCAAACTCTGCGATCATGTCTGGGGTCAGGAGGCTGGCTGCCTGGAGCAGGGCGTATTGCCGCTGGGCCAGGCGCAGCACCTTCAGGGCCAACCTGGAACAGAGGGAAGGGGACCCCACCCCCACTCAGAGCCCGGCCCGACTGGGGTCCTCTGCCATGTGCCTGTTCTCGTGGCTCCAGAAGTGGCGAGGAGCACACATGACCCGGTCTCCTGCCTCCCTCCTGCCTTGCCCTGGCCTGGCTGGCCTCACACCGTCCCAGCCCTGGCTCCTGCTGGAGGTGGCTGCAGCTAAGGGTGGGAGGCTTCCCCCACTAAACATGCTGCACAACAGAGACAGGGACTGGGAAAGGGCACTACCTGGCCTTGGACTCAGAAGGCCTGCGTTTCCTCTCACCGCCACTTACTAGTGCTGCCACCTTGAGTAAGTTTATTCACCTGAGGGCCAATGTAAGGTGACAGTTAAGAGCCTAGGCTCAAGACAGATGGCCTGTGTTCAAATTCCAGCTCGGGCACTTCCTAGTTGCGTGATTTTGGATACACGTTTAACCTCAGTCTCCATATCCTTAAAATGGGAATAATAAACACACCTACCTCATAAGGTTGTTGGGAAAAGTAAATGAGTTTCTTTCTATGTAGAGTGTTTAAACAGTACCTGGCACATAGCAAGCGCTATGAGGTTAGCTAATTATTGTTTTTTGTAAAATGGAATGATACCATCTACCTTGTTAGGACAAGAGAAGATTAAATAAGATAGGTGATGCTTATCTTGGTTCTGAAAGACTTTCAAACATGCTTTCAGTCTGTGCTTTCTGTTTAATAGTTGGGACCCGGAAAAAGCATGTGTGAATCAACACATATTTCACATGCACTGGGGGACTAATTTAAAGGAAATTAGGAGGGTAACGTGGTTATTGATGCTGTTAATTTAGATTCTAATAAAACAAATTTTCTTTCTGTAAGGCACACCTATGATAAAATAAACACAATTATCTCAGTGGGGATTATTCATGGGGATAAAAAATAACTTATCTTCAGGGAGCTCTACCTGCCTGGACTTTTCTGAGACCCCTCCACTGCCCTCTGTCAGCATGTGCTCAGGGAACCCAAACTCATTTTATAAAGTAGCCTCAAGGCCTTTTTGCAGGAAGGCAGGATATACATTAAAAAGAACATACCAGAAACTCATTCTTTATCCACCTGACCACACATTATAAGGAAGATTAGACTACTGAGAAAAATAGGTATTTGGGGGGAAAAGCACTGGACTGGACATCAGATGAACTGGGCCTGGCCCTGTCCCTCTTGCCATCTGACCTTGGGCAAAGGTCTCAGTACCCCCATCTGACAAACGTGGAGTTGGTGTAAGTCAGGGGTTATCAAATTATGTTTCAAGAAACCCATCACAGGGCACTTCAAACAGAACAGCCTTGCTTTGAATGGGCTACACATTAGACTTCAGCATAAGATTTCATTTGAAGAAAGGACTTGGCAGCTAAAATTTTTTTTGAAAAACCACTGAACTGGAAAATCTAAGATCTACTCAGTGCCCTGGTGGTCTCAGATTCTAAATTCTAAAGCCAAAGAGGAATTATTTTTGATTATCTGGTTAAGAGAGTGTTTCCAAATATGGAAATGATCTAGAATGTTTTGCAACCCTTGCTACTTGGCCAGCATTTTCTGTCACATTATATTCAGACTTTAGCCCCGAGAAGTAGGGAGAATAACAGCTGAGCTTGAAGCAACTTGCCAGAGACCACAAAACCACACTGAGGCAGAGCAAAAAGGAGACGCCAGGTGCCCTCTCTCCTTATAACGGGGGACACCAAACAGAGACCCAGTCATCCACAGGAGTCTGTGGTTGACCCCCGGGGGAGTGAGGGAACACCCCACCGCTGCATCCCTGCTCTTGCAGGGCCCTGGGGAGCCGGCAGCAGGAGACAGATAATGAGCCGCTGATTATTCAGGCTGCAGCATTTTTGCTGAGTCGGGAACAGACACTCCCCAACAAGAAATAAAATTAAACAGGCCCTTCTGTCCGGAAGCTTTAAATACACTGCCTAGTGTGAAGCGTGCTGGGGAGGGAGGAGTGGAGTTGGCAGCAGCAAAGCTAAGTGGCAGGGGATTTATGTGCTGGGGGACAAGGGGAAAAAAATACTAGCAGCACCTCTCTATTAAGCACAGAGAGAATGGCCCCAAATCCATTCCTCTTTGGCTTTGTGTGGTGGTTTGTATTTACTTCTGAGAAAAAATAGCCACGGTAAATCTGTCGAGGATACATGACAAACACCTGACTCGGGAAAACTGCCCCTTCCCCATCCTGCCGCTCCACTTCTCTTAGCTGCTCCCCGCTTGCTGAGGACAGCTTTGCCCTCAGACTGGAAAGCAAAGCACAGGCCAAGCAGCCCTGCCCTAACTCAGTGCTTGCCATCTGTCTGGATGGAATTTGGTGTTTTGCTTTCTATCTTGTTGGACTGCCAACTACATGGAGGGAGAAAGAGAGATGCCGGAAAGCAAAGTGAGTAGGTGATATTATGAAGGAGGTGAAAAGCTAGAAAGGGACGATGCCGATGAGAAGAGACTTGACCCTTACTAGAGCAGAACCGGAGCTTCAGTGACATGCTTAACACCAACTCCCACCCCCAGGAGGGCGGAGGGGGCCGTATGCTGTTGCCTCCCATCTTGGACCCAGTGTAGAGCAAGGAGATACCTACTGCTTAGAACAGTCCCTGCCCAGCTCCTGTGGCGAGATGCTACCCCCGACTGGCTTGGGCTGGAGGGTTAGGCCAGGGCATCCTGGAGGTGGGCATCTGAGGTTCTGCTCTGGCACCTGGATTGGAATCTAATGAGAAAGATGGAGTCACAGGTGGAGGGCCCAGGATGCACCCTCCCTTGACTGAAGCAGCTCTTAAAATCGTTCCCACCTCTAAGAAGGCTTCCTAGGATAACCATGTCCTGGTGGAGGCTTTCTTTCTCCCAGGCTCCTTCCCTCCCTCCCTGTTCCCCTTCTAGTAACGCATAGGGCTCTTCACTTCCAAACATGCAAGGATCTGACAGACTATTTCTCCTTCCAGCATAGGCTTTGACGGCCTCCTGATGCCTAAGAACAGCCAGGGGGAGAATCCGGGACTTGAAGAGGCTCCCTGCATTTGGGGAGGGCCATTTCTCCCAATATTCCACCAGCTCCAAGCCTTCTCAGTGCCCAGGCCTCGTGCCCCCAAGTCCTACCTCCTCAGCTTGGCCTTCGTCCTTGTCCTTTGGAGGCTGCTCCTGGAATGGGGACTTCTCTTCCATGACCTTCTCCACTTGGTCCTCTGCTCCCAGACTGTCCACTAGGACTCCAGATCCTGGATGGAGCTCTGGGGTGCAGGGCTGGCTGGGAAGGTGGAGAGGAAACAAGGGAGTTTGAAAGGCAGGATGTGGAGAGCAGGGAGGGGGCAGGGCAGGATCTCTGGCACCCAGGTGAAACAGAGCCCATAGGGAGGTTGCTGGGGTAACAAATGGACAGGCACTGATGGTCAGAGATTTTCTGGTTTAGGAAACAGTGACACCCAACCCCTAACTT
Source organism: Tolypeutes matacus (assembly GCA_026826555.1). Lineage (NCBI taxonomy): Eukaryota > Metazoa > Chordata > Mammalia > Cingulata > Chlamyphoridae > Tolypeutes > Tolypeutes matacus. Next base: position 1,309,081 of record JAKSZT010054478.1, read on the forward strand.
CACCTTCTCTTGAATGGTAGACACCGCTTAGGTGGCTGGGTGTCATTTGCTTGTTTGTGTTGTCTGAACAGAGCACATGCTAGGTGACAATTGGTGTGATGGGCACTGCATGGGAACCCCTAATCCTAGAAGTGAGGAATCCTAGTCCTCCAGAAGCTGGAGAAGGAAGGCTGGCTCCCCATCCTGGCCGAGCTGGAGGGTGGTGCAGGTCTGGGCAGTAGAACTCACTGTGGTTGTGGCAGGTCCAATTTGGGGGATGGCGGGAGATCCTGTTGAGGGGCCTGGGCTCCTGCCTCATACGCCTGGAGCTTCTCCCTCAGGGCAGCCACCTGGAATGGACACAGCCCAGGCCCTCAAAGCGAGGTGCGTACAGGAGCCCAGGGGAGGGCGTAAAGGCCCCGCGCCCCCATGCTCCTGCCTCTGCTCTCTGCCTCCCGGCCCAGCTCTCCAAGCGGGCTCCTCACCTCCGCCTGGAGCTGCTGGCAGATAGTGGCGTACTGACTGATGTGACAGTCCAGGCTGATCACGTTGCTCTTCAGCTGAGGGGGGGCACAGGGGAGAAACTTGTCTATTCATCAGGACCATTTTTATCAAGCCCCTCTGACAGCAGACATGGCAGCAGGGTGCCCCTTTGCCACGTAATGCCTCAGCACCCCCACAGGTGGGGAAACAGACCAAACAAGGTCAGTGACTGGCCTGAGACAACAGCAAGAGGCAGCGGGGGCTTTGGAGCCCAATACCTGACTCCCTGACCAGTAAATTCTTGCCAGGCCAGGGGCTTCTCAGCAGCAGGCTCCCTGGAGGAGGCGGGGAAGGGGAGACCCAGCAGATGAGGCAGAACCTAGAGCCACTGTGCTTAATGTTTTCTGAAAATATGGTCCTGCTGCTAAAAACAAATCTGGGGAGAAAAGCCACTGACATCACCAGGTGGCCCCTCCTGAGATGACTGTGCCTCGGTCATCCCCGTATTGTGATATTTTACTCTTGCTTCTGTGTGAGTCTCGGAGACTGGGCTGCCTCTCCCCCACCCGGAGGCTTCCCAAGGACGGGGTCTGTGTTGCTCTGATCACAAAGAATCTCCCAGAAGACAGAGGCTAGGCTAGCTCTTTCCTCTCCCTGGGGGGCAGTGGTCCAGGTCTCTGAGGCAGCCGTCTGGGTCCTGTGCCTCCCTCTCCCTGGCTGGGGGCTCCCCACCCCCAAACCGAGATCCCCGCCTGGCACACACCGAGAGTCTGATCTCCTTGGCCCGGTCGGCATACTTGAGGGTGTTGTAGGTATCCTCGTAGGCCAGGCTGGAGGGGCTGACGGCAGCGACCATCACTGTGCGGCAGTTGCCCCCGAGGGAGTCCTTGAGCAGGCGGGTCAGTTTGCTGTCCCGGTAGGGCACGTGGGACTTGCGGCCCTGGGGATGGCCAGGGTGAGGTCGCTGGGCCAGAGGGGGCCTGGACCCAGGGCTAGAGGGAGGACCCTCGGGTTCAAGCACCAAGTCACTTTCCCGGGGAAGCCTCTGGGTTTGTGCAGCTTTACCTTTGCGTCGGCCAAGGCGTTGAGGACATTGATGAGGGCCAGTAGCGAGCGGTTGATGTTAGCGCCCTCCCGCAGCCGCTCCCCCTTGGCATGGGTGCTGGATGCCCGCTCCGAGCCAGCCAGGTCGATCAGGCTCATCTTAGCCACCTGAAGGGCCTGGGTCAGTCCTGGAACCCGGTCCTGCTGCTTAACAAAGATCTGGGGATGGAGGGCAGGAGTGAGGGCGGGGCCGGGGCATCAGGAGGCCCTGGCTCCAGGCTCCCCACCCACAACCCTGTCACCTGGAAAATGGCATGGGAACGGGAGGAAGTCGCGTTGGCGTCGGTGGGGTGCTGCGTGCGGTTCCGGTTCCCCCTGGTCAGCATCTCCAGCAGCTGCTCCGCTGAGGCTGGCTACAGAAGAGATGCCCGGGAAGGGGGCTGTGGTCTCCCTACCCGGGGCTTTGCCCTAGCTGGAAGGGCTGCTCTTCAGAACCAACGTCACCACCTTGCCACTACCGCTGCCACCACCACAGGACCCAGGGCCTTCCCAAACTGCCTTGGAGGGGAACCCTAGCAACAGGGTTGCCGGTCCCACCCCAGCCCAATCTCACACCTGGTGAAAGGAAAGTCCTTGCACCACCACCCCCCTGTCGGGGTCCTCACGGATGGCAAGGGGTCCCTTGGGCTCCAGGAGGTCGTGGATCTGCTCATTGTACACCTGAGGAGGGAGGAAGCAAGGACAAGGCCTGAGGGAGAGGGGCACACCAGGAAACCTCTCTATCTAGGGGCCAGTGGAGGGCTGAGCTGCCGGGCAGGGGAGAGCATGACTGGACTGGTGTGGATTTGTGGCGCCACATCACGAGTGGCACTCTGATGGACTCCATGAAGCCAAGAGCAGGGCAGGCGGCCTCTGGTTCTCATGAGGTCTCCCACTAAGCTGTGCCAATGCCCCCAAGCCTCACATTTGGCCCTAATCCACCCACCTGCTCCCACCCTCTCCCTGACCTGCTCTCCCCTCCCCACCCCTCCTCAGGTGGTGGGGACGGTAGGCATGGGGCTGTCTGGGTTGGGGAGGGAGCGGCCCTACCTCCTGGTAGCTGATGAGCACCTCAAACCGCTTCTCCTCCTGGCGGGCCTCGAGGCGTCTGTACAGCTCCATGGTTGTCAGGTACATGATGCCGGGGTCCCCCTCCCTTCCCAGCATGGTGTGTGTCTTCCCGGCCCCGGTGGCCCCGTAGGCAAACACTACAGAGGACAGAATGGGGAGTAGAGGAGATCTGCCTTCTCTAGGGTCTTCCCCAGTGCATTTCCCACTTGCTCAGCTCTTCCTTCCTCCCCAAGGCGCTCTCCTTTGCCTTCCCTGTCCACCATTCCCCTGCTTCCAGCCACTCACATCCCCCCACTGCAGTGTTGGTGAGTTCTCCACACATCTGTCCTGGCTCCCCAATAGCCCTGTGGACTCAAGGGCAGAGGGGTTTCCATTACTGGTGGGGGCTTACCCCTTCCAAAGGGAAGCCTTGCCCACTCTAAGCCACTTTCCTCGGTTGATAACCACACACTTGTTGTGATTTGGTGCTTACTCTAGACTGTAGGCACGCTGAGGCAGGGACCACGCCTGTCTGGTTCACTGTCTCAGGGCCCAGCAGAGTGTCTCAACCACAGTTGAAGAATGAATGGGAACCCACAGAGAAGGAAAGGGACAGAGCCTTCTCAACAAGCCGTGCCCAGATCAGAAGACATCAAAGTCCTTGAAGGAAGCAGGGAAGCAAGGCCGCTACCCAGCCAACCAGGGCTCTCCCTCCTCGTTGCTCAGGTTCTCACCTGAGCAGTTGTAGCCCTGCAGGAAGCTGTCCAGGATGCTGCAGGTGGTGTGCTGGAACACATCCTGCTGGGTGACCGCCTCGCCAAAGACCCGGTCAAAGACAAACTTCAGGTCTTTGCCCTTCCTCTTGGGGCCATCATGGATGCTGTTCCTCTTCAGGCCAGGGAATCCCCCATCGGGCTCCTCAGGGTCAAACACCAGCACCCGCTCGTCCACCACCTGAACCACAGGTCGGCATTGACTCTCCAACTCCCGTGGGGTGGGGGGCCGCACGCGCACCACCACCTGCACCATGCTGTCCTCCACCGCCATCACCATGGCAACACCTGGGCAGAAACATGATGGAGAGGAGGCCCAAGCTGACTGCAGGGCTGACCAGGTGCCCCTCGGCCTAGCATTCAAGGGCCTCGTCCTGCTCTCCTCCCCACCAGCTGACCTGTTTATATCTCAGGAGAAACAGCAGTGGGGAACGCTGGCTTGAGTCAGAAAACCCATGTCCATCATTGACCCGCTGTGTGATCTTGGGCAAGTGTTGCCTGCCCTCTGGGTCTCTTTCTTCACTTAACGGATAAGGATAGCAGCACCAACAATCAGAGTGCTGTAAGGAACTGTATATTACTTGTGCATATTACCAAGTGGTAGCAAAATTTTGCTTCTCTTGAATTACTGACAGCACTTGTATAGGATGTTATAGCTTGCAGATTTGTGCTCTTTCACTCTCTTTTTAAAACTATTTGTGTGTTGTAACCTATGTAAATTTTGCCATTTTAATAATTTTTAAGTGTACAATTTGGTGGCATTAATCACATTTACAATATTGTGCTACAATCACCACCACCCATTAAGCAATAACGCCCCAATTCCCCTAGCCCCAGCTGCTGGTAACCTCTAATCTACTTTCTGTCCCTATGAATTTGCTTATTCTAGATATTTCATATAAGAGGATTCATACAATATTTGACCTTTGTGTCTGGCTTATTTCATTTAGCATAATGTTTTTAAGAAATTCATCCATGGGAAGCGGCTGTGGCTCAATCAGTAGGGCTCCCGTTTACCATATGGGAGGCCCCGGGTTCGGTTCCCGGGGCCTCCTGGTGAAGGCAAGCCCGCCCGCACGGCATGGTTAGCTGACCCAGCGAGCACAAGCAGCAAGAGGGGGATAAATGAATAAATAAATAAAATCTTAAAAAAAAAAAAAGAAATTCATCCATGTTGATGCATGTATCAGAACTTCATTCCTTTTTTCAGCTGAATGGTATTCCGTTGTGTTGTGTGGCTATCCCACATTTCGTTTATCCATTCATCTGTTAATGGACACTTGGACTGGGGTTGTTTCCACCTCTTGACAGTTGTGCATAATGCTGCCGTGACCATCAGTGTACAAGTATCTGTCCGAGTCTCTGATGTCAGTTCTTCTGGGTAGATACCTAGGAGTGGAATTTTCAGGTCACATGGTAACTCTAGGTTTAACTTTGTGAGAAACTGCGAAACTGACTTGTGTTCTGTTTTATCCTTTGTTCTAGCCCTCCTATTCTAATTTATCTTTCTCTTGATCCTGGAATTTAATTACTTTTTCCAATACTCTCATAAAAATTTCAAAGAATAAAGATAAAGTGAAAGTTCCCCCTATCTGTCCCCCACCCAGGTCTTTCCCCTAGGTCATCAAGCTTGATAAATGATGAGTCTCCTTCCAGATCTCTCTCCTGGTATCTACATATATTTGTATACCTGGAACTATAGAGTTTTGGTTTTAGTTTTTTTACATAATTGGTATCACTGTACATATGGGTCTACAATTTGCTTTTTACATTTAATAATATATTTTCAATATATAGTTACCTCAGTCTTTTTGACTCCTGTAGATTTTTCAATGGTATGGATGTTCCATTTTTAAATGTTCCAATTTAACCATTGCCCTACTGACATAAGTACTATTTCCAATATGTTACTTAAATGACAATGCTGCAGCGAGATCCATTTCCTGCTTCCTAAGCACATATGCAACACGCTTTCTCTAGGGCAGGGGTTCTTAACCATTTTTGTTCCACAGACCCTGTATTAGTCAGCCAAAGGGGTGCTAATGTGAAATACCAAAAATGGGTTGGTCTTTATAAAGGGTATTTATTTGGGGTAGAAGTCCACAGATACCAGGCCATAAAGCATTAAGTTTCTTCTCTCACCACAGTCTATTGCCACGTGGTAGAGCAAGACAGCTGCTGGCGTTTGCCAGGGTTCAGGCTTCTGGGGTTCCTCTCTTCCCGGGGCTGCGTTTCTCTCCGGGCTTAGCTCCTGTTTCCTCCACAAGGTCAGCTGCAGACGATCAGGCGAACGGCTTGCTTCTCTTCTCTTGGGGCCTTCTTTCCAACATTAAAACTGTTTCTCTGAAGACTGCTTCAACTGTCCTTTGCCTTGCCTTTTATATTCAATTCCCCACCCACCAAGGGGTGGGGCTCAATGCCCTAATCTTAACCTAATCATGCCCAGATTAACAGATCAGTTTACAAGCATGATTCAATTATATTTTTGGAATTCATAAATACATCAAATTCCCCAACAGTTACAGACCCCTTTGCCAGTCAGATGAAAACCATGGACCCCATACTAAGTCCACACTATACTGTGTAGTATTTAATAACTATATTACACCTGCACCAACATGTCCCCTCAAGAACAGTGTTTTTTTGAATTTCAATTCAAGCCCTTGTTAAGAACCCCTGCTCTAGGGGACATCACCAGAAGTGAGCCTGCCATGTGGGACTATTTTTAATTTCAGAAGAGACTGCCAAATCGCTCTCCAGAAGGGCTGTGCTTCTTGACACTACCACTAACAGTGTACGTGAGGATTGTTTCTCTCCCTCCTCACTAACACCGATAGGTTTCACATTTTTGTCAAATCTGATGGTATTTCATTGTTGGTTTAATTTGTGTTTCCTTGATTACCAGCAAGATTGAGCATTTGTATTTCCTTTTCTCTGAATTGTCTGTCTTATTTGCTTGTTTTTTCTGGATTGATCATCTTTTTGTTAGAAATTTATAAGAGCTTTTAGACATCATTTGGCATATGTATTACAAATATTTTCCCCAATTTATCATTTGTCAGTTGACTTTACTCTGATACCTTTTGCCTTACAAAATATTTACATACTTAGGGAGGCAAAAGGTCTATCTTTTCTTTTAGAGCTTTAGGATTTTTTGTCTATTTATTCTTCCCCCCCAGTAGTTTGAGGTCGCTGTCTGCTCTCTGTCCATTTGCTGTGTGCTCTCTGTCTGCTCGCCTTCTCTTTAGGAGGCATTGCCAACTGAACCCAGGACCTTCCATGTGGGAGAGAGGTGCTCAATCACTTGAGCCATCTCAGCTCCCTGGTTTGTTGTGTCTCTCATTGCCTTTCCTCTTTCTCTTTGTTGTGTCATCTTGCTGTGCCTGCTGGTCACGCCAGCTTGCCTTCTCCAGGAGACACAGGGAACTGAACCTGGGACTTCCCATGTGGTAGGCAGGAACCTAATCGCTTGAGCCACATCCACTTCCCCTTCGACTTTTTAAATATTGAGTAAGTTAGGTGTATGATTTTATTTTCTTACAGAGAGCCAGTGGTGCCAGTACTGATTATTAATAACTATCCTTTTCTCACTTGAAATACCACTTTTATAATGACTATTTTTTGAGGCCATTACTGGGCTTTCTACCGTGTTCCACAAATCTGTTCGTCTCCTCCTGGTACCAGTATCATACTGTTTCCATTATATTACTTTGCAGTATGCTTTATATCTAGTAAGACAAGACCCCCTCCCCAACTAATCTTTCTTTCCTCATAATTTTCTTGGCTGTTTTCAGGTATTATTTTTCTAATTGACTTGAGAAAGTTGTATCATTTCCACCCTGACCCCAGAACCCTCTCCCCACCCCCAAAAAAACTAATGGAATTTCAATTTTAATTGCAATAAATTTAAATATTTATTTTTATTATATTCAGTCTTCTCATTCAAGAACATAGCTATTGCCTTTCTATTTGTTTAGATATTTTTTATGTCTCTCAATAAGATTTTATAGTTTTCTATCTCTTCAGCTGGGTTCTCTAATTGTCCTTTTAATATAATACCCAAGTACTTTATAGACTTAATTACTGTTATTAATCGAATATCTTCCCCCATTTCCATTTCCAGCTGGTAATTGCTAGTATGGAGAAAATGAATGATTTTTATATATTTTTCTTATATCTACCACCATCTCAAATTCTCTTATTAATTCAATTGTTTTTTATTAGAACCTATTGGGTATTCTAAATATACAATCATATATCAGAAAGCAATTTTTTAACCTTTTCTTCTCCATATTTATACCAAATAGTTCATTTCTTTTTTTTTTTTTTTTAACCGGGAGGTACCGGGGATCGAACCCCGGTCTCTCCATATGGTAGATGGACGCTGAACCTCTTGAGTCACATCCGTTTCCCTAAATAGTTCATTTCTTATCCTACTGCATCCCTTAGAATTTCCAAACCAATGTTGAATAATAATGATAATGGGCATCCTGTCTAGCTCCTGATTTTAATGAAAATGGCTTTAGTGCTTCACTATTTAGAAATTAGTTGGTAATGCTTTTTCAGCATCTCCTGATGTTCATGTGTTTTTTCTTCTTTATGTTATTGATGGAATAAATGATTTGATATTATTCCTGGTATCAAACCAACCATGTATTCCTGAAAAAGATCCTAGCTTGGCCACAGTGAAATTTTCAATTTTGAAATGGTCAATTTGTCAATATTTTCCTTCATAGCTTTTATGCTTTTTTTAAGAAGACATTCCTTCCCCAAGGTAATAGACATTTTTCTTATATTCCCATCTAATACTTTTCTTTCTTACATTTAAGTCTTTATTTACTCAGATGTAACTTTTTTTTTTTTTTAGATTTTATTTATTTATTCATTTATCCCCCCCTTGCTGCTTGTGCTCGCTGGGTCAGCTTACCACGCCATGCGGGCTTATTTTTTTGTGAACGGTGTGGGGAAGTTTCTAAATGTCTTCTTTTCTTACTAAATGGTAAGCAATCATCTCAAGATCATTTATTGAACAGTGCAGTCTTTCTCCACCAATTTGAAATGCCACATTTAACATAACTAAGTTCTCATACATACATTTTGTTTTTGAATTCCCTATTCTGTTCTATTGATGCTATTCCTTTTCCAGTACCTATTGCAATTACTACGCCTCTATCAAATATCACCTCATTGCTCTTCTTAGCTATTCTTGGGCATCTTGTTTTGCATATGATTTTAGAATCAGCTTATGAAGTTCTATGAAAAACCCTAAGATTTTAATATTGGGGTTATTTTGAATTTATAGATTAATTTGAAGAGCATTGGCACCTTTACATTATCAAGTCTTCCCATCTAGGAACATGGTATCCCTTTCCATCTTTATCATATTCAGCAAAATTTTATAGTTTTCCTTCATGGGTTTTGTATATTTCTTTTTTTTTTTTTTTTTAAAGATTTATTTATTTGTTTTACCTTTATCCATTTTTAACACCCCCTTCCCTGCCCCATTTTTGTTGTTTTTGTGTCCATTCGCTGGACAACTCTCTGTATCTGTTTCCTGCCCTCTCCTCTCATTCTTCTTCTCCTGCCTTCACCAGGATTCGATCCTGGGAACCTCCGATGTAGGAGAGAGGCGTTCTGCCACCTGCACCACCCCAGTTCCTGGTTCTTCAGCGTGTCTCGTCTTGGCTCTCCCCTTGTGTCACTCTCCTGCTACGTCATCATCCTGCTGCATGGCTCGGTGGAGCCTGGCGCACCCACACACGGGGCCTAGTGGCCCGCACGCCTTCTATATTTTTCTTTATTTTACCGGGAGGTCCCGGGCATCGAACCCAGGTCCCTCCATATGGGAAATGGACGCCCAACCATTTGAGCCACATCCGCCTTGGGTTTTGTATATTTCTTGATAGGTTTATTACTACTTATTTTGTAGTCTTTATTATATGGTAAATAGGCTTTTTTTTTTAATTACATTTTCTAATTCATTTTTGCAAGTATTTAGAAAGCTACTGATTTCTGTATGCTGATCTTGTACCTGGCCCATTGCTGAACTCTTATAAGTTCCAATAGATTATCATTGATTAACTTAGATTTTCCAGAGAGTGATAAAACAGGCTGCAAATATAGGGACAATCACTTTCTACTTCCAGCTCCTCTACATTTAGTTCCCCACCCTCTACCTCCTACTCTCCCATACCCTCATCCCACCCCATCAGGAATGTAGAAATGGGTGTTGAAGTTTATCAAATACATTTTTGGTATTTACTGAGATGAACACACAGTGTTTCTCTTTCAATCTGTTAATGTAGAGGGTGTCATGGGCAGATAGCCTAAGGTTGCCCTGATAATTATTCTAAACAATTATTTGTCTGCTCCTTCTTCTATTCCTCTGAGACCTCTCTCCTTAGTTTTTCGAGCCAGCTTCCCAAGGGTAAGGATGGAATTTTTGGAATGTAGGAGTCACAGATATCCTGGGACCTTCCAACTCTAGAGCTATAGTAACAGGAGTCAGGAACAGAGGCTGTTCCTGGGGGATATGGATTTATGACTGCTTTCCCAGTGAAGCCTAGGTCCTGCTGATGTGTCACAATTACCAAGGTCATTCAACAAAAAGAGGCATTTCTACCTAAAATGCCATCAAACAACACATTTTCCTTGGGGAAGGAAGCAGAAATGAGTGGATTTGAAACTCCTGTCCCCTCAACCCCCAATTTCTTCCCCACACTAAACAAAGGTGAGATAACAATCCCCAATAATCCTTATAGATGTTTCTAATTCTATTCCTGTTGTAGCAATCAGGCTGCCATGATAATAAGAATATTAGCTAAGTGCTCACTACATTGGGGACTGTTCTAAGCACCCTACACATATCATCACGTTCTGCCTCCATTGCAATCCCACAAGGTAGATACTATTATTATACTAAATTTTCAGTGATAAAATTGAGACAGAGAGGGTTAAGCAACTTGCCCAAGGTTCCAATCCTAGTAATTGATGGAGCCCAATTCCAACCCAGGCAGTATGACTGCAGAGCCTGCTCTACTGCCTTATAATGATATTATGTATTATACTATGATTATCACATCATCCTATTAGTCCTATATATTAGTATAATAATTATAATCCCTTTTATGTATCTAGCATGACGTATTCTGCTCTTTCAGATCTATGGACTGTACCTGATTTTCAACACTCAGTTTTTGTCTCCTACCCTTGCATTCTCAGCCCCAGGGAACCCCACTCTTGTACTCACAATGGGTAAGTGAGGGTAGAGGGGTCCTCACTGGCTGCCGTAATGACAGTCCCAGCCCCCCTCAGGAGCTGCCTACCATTCTAAGCAGGAAATTAAAAAGGGCACTGGCAACAGAGTGCGCGTAACCTTTATAGTTCGCCTCTTGAGGGCCAGGAAGGCAGACTCTGTTTGCCTAAGGAGAGCTTTTCCTCCTTCCTGGGAGTGCTGGGGGCATGGGGGTGGGGGTAGGGTGACACTCGGCAGGGCCACAGCTAGGACGCCTGGGTCCTGGCCTCTGCTCTGTGCCTGACTTGTGGGGTGGTCTTTTCCATGAGCCACACCAGCTTCCCCCTTTGAGAGCAGGGAGAGAACAGTTACCAATCCACTCCCACTCTAGGGGGATGGGGAGATTAATGAGACCGTTTGTCATGTTTTCTTTGATCCTTGGTTGGAAAGAGCATTTCAGTCCAAAGTACAAGGGAGATGATTCTTTAATAAGATCTTCAGGGTTCTGAGCCAGCCACGGTCACGTCCCGTTTCTAACTCAGGGCAGCTCATTAAAACCCAGAGGCTAGTGTGCTGCGGAGCTGGGGCTGGGAAGGCAAGATTCGGTTGTTTTTAGGGTGGCTTCCTCTGCCCACCCTCGTAGGGACTGGCTGAACTAGCCCAAGCTCCTTAGCAGCCACTGAAGAATTTCTGAGGACTTGAGGGAATCCCCTTGCAGACGTTTGGAGCCCCAAGGATGTTGCTCTTTCTATAGGGCTAGCCATAGCCCCTTTTATCACCCTTTCCCAACCCTCACATACTTCTGTTTCTCGTCTCGGAGCTTCATGCCAGCAGAATTCTCTTCTGGCATAGTTGGGGTCATGTCATGCCCCCCACAAAGACATGGTCAAGTGTTAATCTCCTGATTCTGTGGCTGTGAACTCATTTGTAAATATGATTGTCAAAGATCCTATTAGTTAAGATAAGGCCAAAACTGAATCAGGGTGGACCTCAACCCAGTATGACTGGAGTCCTTTATAAGCAGAAGAAATTTGGATGGAGGAGGAGAGAGGAGACAGACAGCCATGTGACAGAGGCAGAGATTAAGTAAGGATGGCCAGCAAGCCACCACCAGAATGCTACAGACTTTAGAGCACGCCTGCTGAAACCATGATTTTGGATTAGCCTCCAAAACTGTGAGACGATAAATTCCTATTGTGTAAGCCAATTAGGCTGTGATATTTGTTATAGCAGTCCTGGCTATATCATGCCTGGGCATGCTGCCCAGATGCAGTAGATGCTTAATATTTGTCCCATGGATGAATAAATCTCACAGAAGAGCAGAATCTGAACCCGAAAGTCTAATAAACATAATTAACATTTATTGAGTGATTACTATGTACCAGGCACTATGCTAAGTGCTTAAGAAATGGTACCATTTAATTTTCACAATAACCTCACGACGTGGGTATTCATACAATTGTCACATCCCAACTTCATAAAGGAAACTGAGGCTCATGGTCACCCAGAAGGTAAACAGTAAGGCAGGAACTTGACCTTGTCCTGCATGACACCAGAGGCACTAACTCTTCATCCCCAGGTTATTCTGCCTTGCAATTGGGCTTTCCCAGCTACCCCCTCTCCCCTCAACCTTAGTGCCAGCAGAAGAATATGTCAGAGCACTGCTGGTTCTTCCCACTCCTCCTGCAGAGGAAGGAGATGCACCTCCCCACCCCACCCCCAGCATTCTCTCCATGGAGCAGACAGGAGGGCAGCATTTCTTCATCTTGTGAATGTGCAAAGGAGGCAAAAATCCCCCCACCCCAATCCTCCATCAAGGGATGCATACCTTGTTTCCCCAACACTCAGTAAAACAAGAGGTTCTTATTTTCCTCCATATAGATGTCCATCATGGGGGCTCCTTGAAGACAGGGTTTTCCTTCACATCCTCATGGCCCCACAACTTAGCATTGAACCTACACAAAAATGTTCTATGACTGTGCGTTTTTATTATCATTCCTGATTGTTGCCAGTGTCTAAAAATGCAACTGATTTCCATACATTGATCTTATACCTAGTAAGTCTGCTGAATGCTATCAATCCTAATAATTTCATAAAATTTAATAATTTATAGTTTTTTTTGTATTTTAAATGGACAATTATATGGTCTGTAATTGATGATAATTTGTTTCTTCCTTTCTCATCTCATACTTTTTATTTATTTTTCTTGTCTTATGGTCTTGGTTAGGAGTTCTGATACAATATTGAATAGAAGCAGTGATATAGTGTAGTCTCTTTCCTAATTTTATAGGGAATGCTGCTATTATTACACCGTTTAGTGTGATGTTTGTTGTTGGTTCTTCAGATTCTCTTTGTCAGTTTAAGGACATTTACTTCTATTTCTAGTTTACCATTAAAAAAAATATCATGAGGGGAGCAGATGTAGCTCAAGCGGTTGAGCGCCTGCTTTCCACATACGAGGTCTAGGTTTCGATCCCTGGTACCTCCTAAAAACAAAACAAACAACAAACAAACAAATGAAAAAATCAACTCAGGGGAGCTAATATGGCTCAGTGGTTGAGGGTTGAGTGCCAGCTTCCCATATATGAGGTCCCGGGTTCAGTCCCCAGCCCTGGTACCTCAAAAAAAGAAAGAGGAAAAAAAAAAAAAAAAAAAAAAATCATGAATGAGTACTATTGAATGTTATTGAATCCTATTTCAACATCTAATGGGATATGATTTCTCCTTTAATGTGTAAATTGTTTTAATAGATTTTCTATTGTTAAACCACTCTTACATTCCTAGGGTAAACCCAAGTTAGCCACAACATATTTTATTTAATACATGCTGGTGTCTAATCATTAATATTTTACTTAGGATATTTGCAATGACATTCACAAAAGAGACTGATCTGCAATTTTCTTTGTCTGGTGTTTGTTGTCATAAAATAGACTAGAAATGGGGGGAGGTAAAGGGAATAATAGGTGAACATAGGGTATTTTATTGGCATTGGAATTAAGTGTAAACCACAATGTAAACTATAGACCTTGGCTAATAGCAATGTTTCAATATTTATTCATTAATTGTAACAAATGTACCACACTATTGCAAGATGTCATTAATAGGGGAAGATGTGGGAGGGGGAGGAGGTGGGGTATAATTTTGATGTATAACTTTTCTGTAACCTAAAACCTCTTTAAAAATAAAGATTATTATATTTAAAAAATAGGCTAGAAATGTTCTCTCTCTTTTTAAGGAGAGGACTAGAATTGTCTTTTCCAATTTCCTATAAATTTCTGGGGGAGTTTGGCAGAATATTCCTGATATATGTGGGACTAATTTTTAACTAAATCACTTTCCTCAATTGTCCTGGTCTATTCAGAATTTCCATAACTTGACTCAGTTCAGGTGAATTATTTTCCTAGAAATTTGTCCAACAGCATTGGCAAAATGGGGTTTCACTGAAGTCTCCCGCTCTCTCTCTCTTTTAATCTCCCTGATTAAAAGATTAATTCAAATTATGGGCTATGCCCCTATTTTCATTCTTAATATCATTTGTGTGTGTATGTTTCTTCTCTTTATTTCTTGATCAATATTGCCAGAGGTTTGGCTTTTTTTATTAGTCTTTACAAAGATAAAGCTTTTGGCTAAGTTAATCCTCTTTTTTATATAGTAAAATCCCATTTCATTACTGTCTGCTCTTGTCTTTATTATCTTCTTCCTTTTATTTTCTATTATTTTGTTGTTCTCTTCTATTTTATTAAATTACTAACTTTCAGCTTTTAAAAAAATGCACTTAAGGCTATAAATCACCTTGTGTGTACTGCTTTGGCTGTATCCCTTAAGCTTTATATATAATATTTTTTATCACTGTTCCATGCTAAATATCTTTCAATTACAATTATGATTTCCTATTTGACCAATAAGTTATTTAAGTTTTTTTTTAACTTTCAAATGTGGTTTTTTTTTAATTTTCTTTTTCTTTTGTACTTTAAATCAATTGCTTGTAGACAGAAAATATGGTTTGTACAATACCAATTCTATGATAATTGCTTAGATTTTCTTTGTGACCCAGGTAGAGGGGCAATTCTAGTAAATGTCTCTAAGAATTTGCTACTTGTGTAATGTTTTTAAAAGGAACACTGGAGAGCTGGGTTGAATAATCTGAAGACCAACAAGTTGGGACACCTTAAAATACCTCTTTGGGGGTGGGAGAATTAAATAATGAAATTGACAGAGAAGGACCCAGATACTTGGCAGTTGTTAAACATGGAATGCAGTAATAGAGAAGATGGAATAGGGACAAGACCGGAGAAAGCAGTGGAACACTGAGAAGCTCATTCAGAAAAATTTTGTAGACATTCCTCTCTCTGAACCAGGCTTAAGTTCTCTGTGCCTCAATTTCCCAACCCATGAAATGTAAACGTAAATAATATTAGTATCTACCTCATAGGATTATTGCAAGGATTACAGTTAATTCAAGCCTGGTAAAGACTCAATAAAATGTTAATCAATATTATTAGAATTGATATGACATTTATCATGTTCCCATGATACCAGAAGAAACAATGTCTTTAATAAAATCCCCTAAGATTCTGTGGCACAGAACAGGATTTATCTTTTCCATGCCACTTCAGTATCCTGAAAGGCCACAGCTAAGAGAAGAGGCATTCCAGGAACATTAACAGAAGGTCTGGTATTTCGGCCCTACAGATGTTCTTTTATGCCTTACTTCATTCAGATATTTATTGAGTGCCCCAGTACCTAAGTTAGAGCCACTGGCACATAAAGCTCTGCAAGAGAGATCAGTGATAAACACATCTGTACAGATGTGTGGAGAGGGGCCTAGCTACTCCATATATATGTGTACCGGGATCCCACCAGCTGCTCAGTTAAAGTGTGCAGGAGAATCCAATTCTTCCTTACACATGGACAGGAGGACCGTTTCCTTTCACAGGACCCAGGCACCAGAGGGCCGAGGCCCCCAAGCAGTGTGCGGGCCTAGCCTGAGCCCTGTACAGATGAGCAGAGGGGTCTCGATCGTCCGTGTAAGGAATCTCCCAGCTCCCCGCACCGCCTCCCGCCTTGTCCAGAGGAATCCACCCAGGACCCCCGCGCGGCCCCAGGGCTCGGCCTCCGCGCTCCACGGTCACTTCTTGCTCAAAGGAGGCCGGGCTCGGGTCTTGCCCGGGAGCAGCTGGGTTCGCGCCTCCCGGACCTGAGCGCGGGAGCCGGCGGGCTGACTCCGCCGTGGCCCAGGGCTTACCTTTCGAAGGTTTCCTGCCGCTGATGTCGCCACCCGCTCCCGGGTCCCTCTAGCCGCCAACAGGGGCCTCAGACCACAGGACTGCTCGCCCCACGCCCTCCCCCACCCGCGCCAACCTCCGCCCGGCGCCGAACGTTCAAATTAGCCGGGACGGCGCAGCCGCGCTCCCCATTGGCCACCGTCCGCGTCGCTAATTGGCCCTTTCCTAAATCACAATGTACAGCCCGGAAGTGGCGGGCGCTGTCGACAGTGCGCTTGCGCGCACCCCTCCCTGCCCGCTGGAGGTTTTGGGGCAGCGTCTCCGAGGCTGGAGGGGACCTTAGTGACCGGCGGAAACCAGGATGGGGCTGGAGAAATCAGGGCCACGGCCAGGATCTGTCGTCCCTTGGTCCGGGTTCATCATCAGTCACAACAACCAGACAGCCACAGGTTTTCAAACCTGCTTTTTCTGTGAGCTAAGCCGACGCCCGTTTATCCAGGAGGGGATTCCCAACCGCTGTCCGGGTTCCCTTCCAGATCCGCAAACTCCCAAGAATGAACTGCAAGGGCAGCCTTGATGAGAAAAAGCCGGCACAGGCCGAGAATGGCAATCCCATTCCACCCGCTTGACCTTGGCAGTATTGGGGCGTCAGGATTGTGGCATATGAGGGCTCCTTATGGCGCCGGAGAGCAGCGCTGCCTCCATCCTCCACCCCGCGGCTGGGATGCTGCTGGGCCAGCCTCATGCCCCTGCACCGGAGCTGTGGAGGTCGAGGAGAGAGCCTTGAAGCTGGGGTCAGTTTCTAGTCCAGGCTCAGTCACTGACTAGTGGTGAGATTACACAAGTCACCTAAGCTCTTTCCGTGTCAGTTTCCTCATCTGTAAAATGGAGCAAATATCCTGCCGTTCCTACTCACCTAGGAACCCCTGGATGTGAAAGCCCCCAAAGCCTCAGCATGTGTAAGGGGATAGCTTTCTGAGTCCAGCTAGGGCAAAGCAGACCAGGGCTACTAGTAGCACGTCGTTCACCACTTTCAGGAAACCCGATCTGCCTCGTCTCTTGGACTGTGAGCAGGTCTGCAGGGTGTAAGATAAAGTGCAAGCAGAATTCCCTTGCACACCTGCTAGGAGAGTCACAAATTAACCCCTGGCTGACTTGGCCCACACTCTTCTGTCACCTCCCTGGACTTCAATTGCCCCCTGTACAATGGGGATAATACTACTGGTCTGGTAAGGATAAAGCTGAAAAAGTGTGCAAAGGTGCTGTCCTTGTAAAGCTACAAGAAAACCCAAGGGATATCAGTCAGTTAAAGGGTGACTTACAGCTTAGGGTCCCCTCCACTCTCACAGGGATATGTATTTTAATAGAAGTTTGGGGTGAGTTGGGCAATTCTCTGTATCTGTTTCCTGCCCTCTCTTATCCTTCTCCTTCTGTCTGCACCAGTATTCGATCCTGGGAACCTCTGATGTGGGAGAGAGGAATCCTACCACCTGCACCACCTCACTTCCTGGTTTTTGAGGAGTCTAGACTTGGCTCTTCCTTGTGTCACTCTCCTGTTAGGTCATCATCTTGCTGGGTGGCTTGGTGGGGCCTGGCATGCCCTCACGCAGGGCCTGGGGGCCTGGTGGCCAGCGCCTTCTATATTTTTATTTTCACCAGGAGGTCCTGGGGATCAAACCCAGGTCCCTCCATATGGGAGGCGGACGCCCAACCATTTGAACCACATCCGTCCCCCTGCCTTGGTCTTATTCTGGCTCAGACAATTAGCTGGAGAAGGTGAGGAGAGCCAGGGTGAGGGAAGGGACAGGGGCAGGCCCTGCTGTGGGCAGGGGAAGGGCACTTAATTGCTGGATAATCTTGGACAAGTCAACCTCTCAGAGCCTCAATTTCTGCAATTATAAAATAGGGAAGAAAAGAATATTTAGCTAGTTACAAAGATTAGAAATGCATAAGAGCACGTTATAGATATTCAATGAGATATAATGGATATCTTTTTTTTTTGTATCATGCTTATCTTTTTGAATTGTAATTTTTTTTTTTTAATTTAACCATTTGGATAGGAAGATATCAATGTATTACTTTTTTGACTACTAACACTGAATACAATGCAACACAATACATACTAAAGATCATTATGAACATCAGCAAGATGCTGAGTTTTTTTAATTCATTTTTAATTGTGGTAAAATATACATAACATAAAAATAATTTCAATCATTTTAAGTGGACAATTCTTTGGCATTAAAAACATAGACCATGGGGTCGGATGTGGCTCAACTGGTTGGGCATCCGTCTCCCATATGGAGGGACCTGGGTTCGATCCCCGGGACCTCCTGGTAAAAAAAAAAAAAAAAAGTAAAAACATAGACCATACTGTGTAACTGTCACCACTATCTATTTCCAGACTGTTTTCATCATCCCCAACCAAAAATCATATTCATTTAGCAATAATCCCTATTCACCCCTTCTGCCACCCCTAATAATTATTATTCTGTTTTCTGTCTCCATGAATTTGCTTATTCTAAGTATTTCTTATAAGAGAAATAATACAGTATTTGTCTTTTTGTGTCTGGCTTATTTTACTCAACATGATGTCTTCAAGGTTCATCCATGTTATGGCATGTACTAGCATTTCACTTTTTATGGCCAAATAATATTCCATGGTATGGATATGCCACATGTTTATCCATTCATCTGTCGAAGGACTCTTTGATTGCTATCACCCTTTGTCTACTATGAATAATGCTGCAATGAATATTGCTGTACAAATATCTGTCTAAATACCTGCTTTCAATTCTTTTGAGTATATACCTAGGAGTGGAATTGGCAGGTCATATGGTAATTCTATGTTTAATTTTCCGAGGAACCACTAAACTGTTTTCCACAGTGTCTGCACCATTTTACATCTCCACTAACAATGTACGAGGATTCCTTTTTCTCTGCAGTCTTGCCAATACTTGTTACTTTCAGTTTTTTTTTTTTTTTTTTTTAATAATAGTGAGTGGGAAGTGGTATCTCATTGTAGTTTTAATTTGCATTTCTCTATTGGCTAATGATGTTGAGCATCTTTTCATATACTTATTGGCCATTTGTAGTTTTCAGTGTACAATCTTTCACCTCCTTAGTTAAATTTATTCCTAGGTATTTTGTTGTCTTAGAGACCACTGTAAATGAAATTGTTTTCTTGACTTCCTTTTCAGATTGTTCATTACCGGTGTATAGAAGCCCATCTGATTTCTGCTTGTTTATCTTGTATCATGCAACTTTGCTAAATTCATTTATTAGTTCTAGTAGCTTTCTTATGGGGTTCTTTGGGATTTCTATATATGGGGTCATGTCATCTACAAATAGGAATAATTTGACTTCTTCCTTTCCAATTTGGATGCCTTTTATTTATTTCTTTTGCCTGATTGCTGAGGCTAGAACTTCCAATGCACTGTTGATTAATAGTGGCAGCAATGGGCATCCTTGTCTTTTTCCTGATTTTAGAAGGAAAGCTTTCAGTCTTTCATCATTGTGTATGATATTTGCTGTGGGTTTTTTCATAAATGACCTTTATTATGTTGAGAAAGTCCCCTTCTAGTACTAGT
Source organism: Tolypeutes matacus (assembly GCA_026826555.1). Taxonomy (NCBI): domain Eukaryota; kingdom Metazoa; phylum Chordata; class Mammalia; order Cingulata; family Chlamyphoridae; genus Tolypeutes; species Tolypeutes matacus. The sequence goes on from JAKSZT010054478.1 coordinate 1,328,498, forward strand.
TTTCTGAGTGTTTTTTTATCACGAAACAATGTTGGGTATTGTGAAATACCTTTTCTGCACCAATTGAGATGATCATGTGTTTTTTTCCCCTCATTCTATTAATGTTGATTGATTTTTCTTATGTTGAACCATGCTTACATTCCTGGAATAAATCCCACTTGGTCATGGTTTATAATCCTTTTATTATACTGTTGGATTTTGTTTGCCAGTATTTTGCTGAGGATTTTTGCATCTGTAGTCATCAGGGATATTGGTCTGTGTGACAGTTTGAATTTGGTGAATCCCCCCAAAATATTGTTTTTGAACAAATTCATTCCTGTGGGTGTGAGACTCTGATCACATTAGATTCAGTTAAGGGATCTTGATTAGATCACTTGATTAGAAGACTTTTGAACTGGACTATGTCAGTGAGACATGAGTCTAGTTGGGTCTCTGCCCTCTTACTGGAGCCTTATATAATGGAGACAGAGAGAAAGAAGACACCAGAAAAGGGAGCTCTGCCATTTTGACCCAGCCATGTGAGAGAGAGGACTCAAGGATCGCTAGCAGCTGAAGCTGAGGCATGAAGTCCCTAAGAGGCTGGGCCCACAGAGCAGCTTGAGGCTGAAGGGATGAGCCATATGCCTGATTGCCCACATCTGGGCTCAGGGAGAAAGCAGAGCAGCAGAGGCTGAGAGAGGAGGCCTGGAAAGAGATAAGCCATATGCCTGCTCACCCACAGCTGAGCTCCTAGAGATGGTGAGCCTTGAATGGAAGGCCAGGACTTCTGCAGAGATCAGCTGCCATCTTGCCTTGCCATGTGGTAGGATGCCAGGATCACCAGTAGCTGAACTGAGTTGAGAAAGTGTCTCTGATGGTGCCTTGTTTTGGACATTTTTGCAGACTTGGAACTGTAAGCTTTTACGCCCTAATAAGTTTCCCATTATAAAGAGCAACCCAGGGAAAACGGATGTGGCTCAAATGATTGGGCTCCCATCTACCATATAGGAGGTCCAGAGTTCAATTCCCGGGGCCTCCTGGTGAAAGGCAAGTTGGCCGCGCAGCGAGCTGGCCCACGTGGAGTGCTGGCCCGCGCAGCAAGATGACTTAACAAAAAGAGACACAGAGGAGAGACAATAAGAGATGCAGCAGACCAGGGAGCTGAGGTGGCGCAAGAGATTGAGCGCCTCTTTCCCATTCCGGAAGGTCTCAGGATCAGTTCCTGGATTTGCCTAAAGAGAAGACAAGCAGACACAGAAGAACACAGAGAGAGCAGACAGGGAGTACAAAAACAACGGGGAGTGGGGTGGTGGTGGTGGTAATAAATAAAAATAAATTAAATCTTTAAAAAAAAAAAAAAAAAGGCCAACCTGTTTCTGGTACTTTGCATTGGCTGACTTTGGCAAACAAAGACAGTCTGTAATTTTCTTTTCTTGTGCTGCCTTTATCTGGCTTTGATATTTTAATTGAATAACAATTACTTGTTAGAGGTTTGTTGAGATTTTCTAATTTCTTCTTGCATCAGATTAAGTCATTTGAAGGTTTCAAGGAATTTGTCCATTTCATCCACGTTTTCTAATTTGTTAGCATAGTATCCACTTTTTTTAAAGATTTATTTATTTCTAAATAAATCTAAACAAGAGATCAATAAGGAAATAGAGGACTTGAACAACACCATTAACCAATTAGACCAAAGGACATATAGAGAACATTCCACCCAACAACAGCAGAATACATTATTCTCAAGTGCCTATTATTGAAAGTGTTGTAATGAAGTCTCTAAGTATTTTTGTAGAACTATCTATTTCTCCCTTTAATTCTGTCAATTTTCGCTTCATACATTTTGCGGCTCTTTTGTGAGACAGATATGATTTTAATCATTATATCTTCTTGCTGGATTGACTCTTTGTCAATATCCTTCTTTGTCTCTTGTAATCTCTCTCTTTTTTTTTAAAGATTTTATTTATTTATTCATTTATCCCCCCCTTGCTGCTTGTGCTCGCTGGGTCAGCTAACCACGCCGTGCGGGCGGGCTTGCCTTCACCAGGAGGCCCCGGGAACCGAACCCAGGGCCTCCCATATGGTAAACAGGAGCCCTACTGATTGAGCCACAGCCGCTTCCCTCTTGTAATCTCTTTTGACTTAAAGTTTGTCTCACAATAGCATAGCTACGACCCTGGTTCTCTCTTGATTACTGTTTGCATGGAATATCTTTTTACATTCTTTTACTTTCTACCTCTATGTGTCTTTGTATCTAAAGCCAGTCTCTTGTAGACAGCATATAAATGGATTATGCTTTTTTATCCAATCTACCAATATCTGCCCTTTTTTTTTTTTTTCAAGGAAGTACCAGGGATTGAACCTGGGACCTTGTTCATGGGAAGCAGGTACTCAGCCACTGAGCTATACCCGCTCCCCAATCTCTGCCTTTTAATATGGGAGTTTAATCCATTGACATTTAAGGTAATAACTGAAAAAGGATCTATTCTGCCATTTAACTATTTGTTTTCTGTATGTCTTGTATGGTTTTTGCTCCTCCATTACTTTGTCATTGCTTTTTTAAAATATTGTGTTGCTTTTTTGCAGCATATCAGTTTGATTACCTTCTTTTTTCCTTTTCTCCATATTTTTAAGTTATTTTCTTTGTTGTTACCTTTTAAATTATAATGAACATCTTAAAGTAATAACAACCTAGTTTGACTAGTTACCAACTTAGTTTCAGCTATATACAAATTCTCTACTCCTATATATCTCTGTCCCTCTTCCTTTATATTATTACTGTTTCAGATTACATCTTTATATGCTGTTTGCCAAATAACAAAGATATAAATTGTTATTTTACACATTTGCCTGTTAGGTCATATGGGGGAGTGGCAGTTACAGACCAGAAGTACAATAATACAGGATTTTATATATACCTATGTAGTTATCTTTACCAATGCTCTTTATTTATTCTTATGGCTTCGAGTTACTTTGGAGAACAAGATCTTTATGGCCTGCATTGTCACCAGCAAGCTACACCAGCTACAGTCCCACTGCTGCCTAGGACACTACTGGGGGATGAGGGATGGGGCCTGGGAGCCACTGCATGGAGGGTGAAATTCACCACACAGCAATTTACCAGCCTCTTCCTCTAGTTCTTCCCTGGATGTTACACAGTGTTTCACTAGATTCCTGAATCCAAATTCCTGATTCAGATACTTCCTGCCAGTTCAATAATTGTTTTGGTGGATGGACTGACACTTGGGGCTTCCTACTCTGCCATCTTCCCATAATCCTCCGCTAGTAATGGGCGTTCTTGTATTCACTCAGTCAGTAAGTACTGTATTTACTAAGACCCTACTGGAGGATATTGTGGTGAGCAATAAACAGTCACCTCCTATGCTTATGTAGCTTGCAGTCTATGGGGAAAAAATTAGACAATTCAACAAGTGCTACCAATGAGGTGAGATACAGGCTGTAACAGGGAACATGTAGGAGTATCAGGCGGAAGTGGCATGCAACCTGAGGTCTGAAGGAAGAGTAGTAGCTAGCCCAGCAAAGGGGGCTGTTCCTTGGATCTCAGAAGCCGAGGGATGAGAATGTTTGCAGGTGAGAGAGTCATCTGTGTCAAATGATGGTGAGAGGTCTTAGTAGGCCCTAGTCAGGCCCATCTTAATAGACACAAATGGGAAACTCCTGGGTTTGCTGATACCGATACAGGGAGATTGGCTTGGCACTGAACCAACGAGAGTTTCAAGGCCCATAACCTGGAAATTAGGGCTGGGTACAGAATTTTTTGCCTTATGTGGTGGCATAAGGTGTTTCTGGGATGATGTGGCTGAGAGTGCGAAAGGCAGCATGTTCTGTGCTCTTGTGAGATGTGTGGACATCTCAGTATCCGTGACTGCCAAGATCACCTACCTTCGGTGCTCAAAAGACACAGAGGGGAAGTACATCCTTCCACCTGCATCCTCATCTATACATTCTTTACATTTAGGTGTGGCATTAGCTGCTGCAGATACAGACTGATTTAAAAACGTCCTTGAACCAAGTCCAAGGTGTCTTATTGCCCATCCATAAACCTGGGCCAGACTTTGGCATCTGGTCTAACACAGAAGTCAAGCACGATTAGGACTGAAAAGTGTCTACTGTGTTTATCAACAATGAAATCATGGGTGGCCTTGACAGGAGGTTCAGAGGAGTGGTAGCAGCCAGATCATAGTGGGAGGTGAGGAAGTAGTAACAGCTCTTTTAAGGCATTTGACCATCAATGGGAACAGAGAAACAGGGTAGTAGTGGAGGGGAATGTGGGCCCTAGGGAGGGGTTTTAAGGCTGAGAGAGATTTTAAATGCTGATGAGAAAGAGCTGGCATAGAAGGAGCAGCTGAAGATTAATAGAGAGGTGTGATTTTCAATAAAGTGGGGTCCTCAAGAAGATGGGCAGTAGGATGAACAGCCATCCTAATTTGCCCAGGGCTGTGGGATTTCCCAGGCTGTAGGACTTTTAGTTTTAAAAGGGATTGGTCAGGAGTGGGATTTATTCCTGTATGCAAGGCTGGTTCAACATAAGAAAAGCAATCAATGTAATATACCACATTAACAAATTGAAGGGACAAAACCACATGATCATCTCAATAGGTGCAGAAAAGGCATTCGACAAAATCCAGCATCGTTTTTTTGATAAAAACACTTCAAAAGATAGGAATAGAAGGAAAATTCCTCCATATGATAAAAGGCATATATGAAAAACCCACAGCCAACATTGTACTCAATGGGAAAAAGTTGAAAGCTTTCTCTCTAAGATCTGGAACCAGACAAGGATGCCCACTGTCACCATTGTTGTTCAATATTGTACTAGAAGTTCTAGCTAGGACAATTAGACAAGACAAGAAAAATTTAAAGGCATCCAAATAGGAAAAGAGGAAGTAAAACTCTCACGGTTTGTGGATGACATGATATCCTGTACTTAGAAAATTCTGAAGTATCCACGACAAAGCTACTTGAGCTAATAAATGAGTTCAGCAAAGTGGCAGGATAGAAGATCAACACACAAAAATCAGTAATGTTTTTGTACACTAGTACTGAACAATCTGAGGAGGAAATCAGGGAAAATTCCATTTACAATACCAACAAAAAGAAACAAATACCTAGAAATCAATTTAACCAAAGATGTGCAGGACCTATATTCAGAAAACTACAAAATTATGTGAAAAGAAATCAAAGAAGACCTGAACAAATGGAAAGACATTCTGTATTCATGGGATTGCAAGACTAAATATCATGACAATGTCAATCCTACCCAAATTGATTTATAGATTCAATGCAATGCCAGTCAAAATTCTGACAGCCTACTTTACAGAAATAAAAAGACAATTACCAAATTTATTTGGAAGGGAAAGGGCACCCGAATAGCCAAAAACATCTTAAAAATGAAGAGTGATATGGGAGGACTTTCACTGCCTGACTTTGAAACATATTACAAAGCTACATTGGTCAAAACATCTTGGTATTGGCATAAAGATAGACACATTGATCGGAATAGAATTGGGAGTCTAGAAATAAACCCTTACCACTCTGGCCAACTGGTTTTTGACAAACCTACTAAGTCCGTGTTAACAGGACAAAACAGTCTCTTCAACAAATGGTGCTGGGAGAACTGGATACCTATAACCAAAAGAATGAAAGAGGACCCCTATCTCACTCCCTATACAAGAATCAACTCAAAATGGATCAAAGACCTAAATATAAAAGCCGGGAACATAAAACTACTAGAGGAAAATGTAGGGAAACATCTTCAAGACCTTGTAATAGGTGGTGGTTTCTTGGACCTTACACCCAAAGCACGTGCAACAAAAGAAATAATGATAAATTGGACCTCCTCAAAATTAAACACTTTTGCTCCTCACAGGACTTTTTGTCAAAAGGGTGAAAAGGCAGCCAACTCAATGGGAGTAATATTTGGAAATCACACATCTGATAAGGGTTTAATATCCAGGATATTAAAGAGATGTTACAACTCAACAATAAAAAGACAGACAACCCAGTTAAAAACTGGGCCAAAGACTTGAATAGACATTTTCCAAAGAAGAAATACAAATGGCAAAAAAAAAAAAAAAACATGGAAAAAATGCTCAACATCACTAATTAGGGAAATGCAAATCAAAACTACAGTGAGATATAATTTCACACCTATCAGAATGGCCACTATTAAAAAGACAGAGAACTACAAGTGCTGGAGAGGATGTGTGGAGAGATACGAACACTTATTCACTGTTGATGGGAAGGTAGAATGGTATAGCCCTGTGGAGGACTGTTTGGCAGTTCCTAAAGAAGTTGAATATATACTTGCCACATGACCCTGCAATACTACTACTGTGCATATACCCGGAAGAACTGAGAGCAGGGACATGAACAGACATCTGCACACTGATGTTCATTGCGGCATTATTCATGATTGCCAAAAACTGGAAACAACCCAGGTGTCCATCAACCGATGAATGGATAAACAAAGTGTGGTGTATTCACACGATGGAATATTATGCAGCTGTTAGGAAGAAATGCAGTCGTAAAGCATAAGACAACATGGATGAATCTGGAGAACATTATGTTGAGCGAAGCAAGCCAGACACAAAAGGACAAATACTGTATGATTGTATTACTATAAAGTATATATATTGTGTAACATATAAGATTCAAAAAATTTTTTTAATGTATCTAGTACATTTAATTGAGAAATATATGTCTTTATTCAACTGTGTTTTCTTCTTATTTTTAAATTATTGTTTATATTTTCAATTATTAAATATACAAAATAAAGTTTAAAAATTTTTTAAGGGGGTTGGTTGGGAAGCGGATGTGACTCAACCAGTTGGGTGCCTGCCTACCACACGGGAGGTCCCAGGTTCAGATCCCAGTGCCTCCTAAAGAAGATGAGCAGATGCCACAATCCACTGCAACAAGCAGATGCCTAAACGAGCAGATCCCACAAGCCAGCAGATGCCGCAGCCTATGGGGAGCGGATATGGCTCAGGCCCATGGGCACTCGCCTCCCATGTGGGAGGTCTTGAGTTTGGCTCCCGGTGCCTCCTGGAGAAGTTGAGCAAATCAATGAGCAGACAGATGAAAGAACCACCTGGGGGAGGGGGGTATAAAAAAAAAGTAAATAAATAAGTCTTGAAAAATAAATAAATAAAAGTGATTGGTGGGTCGCCTAATGTGAGGACATGGGATGCAGAGCACAGTGGTATGCTGGGCCCTGGGAGGGGGGACAGCTCTTCTCTTGAGGCAAGAAAGAAGAAAGGAGGGGCACAGATGCAGGGAAGTTTGTGGATCTGATGATGGAAAGCTGGTGGAGTCTCCTTCTTATGAGTTCTGATCTCTCTGTGAGGTAGGAGAGTTGATCACCCATTGGAGAGTGGGCTTCATGCTCTATCTCCAGCCCTTGATACCAGACCTGGCACATAATAGGTGCTCAATAAATATTCTCTGAAAGAATCAGTGAATGAATGAGACGGGGGTGAGTGTTGAAGGTTGGGTACCCCGTGGAGCAAACCCCAGGACAGGGATTAGCGTGCAGGAAGTTTATTAGGTGGTGCTCTTAGAATCAATATTTTTGGAAGAGAAGGGGAAGGAAGCAGGGTTTGGAGGAGCTGAGCTGGGAGCCCTGAAACTGGGAAGTTCCTTCAGAGTTGAGGCCATGGGGTGGGGCCTTTAAACCCCCATATTGATCAGTCATTGAAGCAGGCTACCTTGACAAAATGGCAAGATGCTGGGCAAAGCAGCTCACCTCAGCGGAGCCAATCCCTGAAGGGGGCTGGGAGCTGAGAGCCATCTACTGGCAGCACTCCCAACAGCTGGGAGAATAGATTCTTCCATCCTAAAGGAGACCTGGGCAGCACATCACAGCCTCCATTACAAGAGGTAAAGGTGGAAGTTTAAGGAGAGTGAGGAGCATCTGATATAGCTGCTATTACAGTGGAGATGGTTAGTATGTGGCAGGCACAGTGTTAGGTGCCGAGAGACAGATTGTTTTACTTGGAAGATGCTTTCAGTATGGCTTTGGAGCCAAGCAGATAACTGCTAGAGGAGTACAGGAAGTCTTCACAAAAGAGGAGGCAATGGACCTGGGATTTGAATAATGAGCAGATGTTCTGCAGGCAGGTGAAGTAGCCACGGACTCAGCAGACCCATCCCTGGCTCTGGGTCTGTAACCCTCCTGGCCTCAGCAGTTGTGCCCACCCAGGCTTGGGTCCTTCACTCAGGAGGAAAGGGCGGGGGTCGGATGTGGCTCAACTGGTTGGGCAACCGTCTCCCATATGGAGGGACCCGGGTTCGATCCCCGGGACCTCCCGGTAAAAAAATAAAATAAATAAATAAATAAATAAATAAATAAATAAATAAATAAAATAAAATAAAATAAAATAAAAAGGAGGAAAGGGGCCTGGGTCCTGGGGGCCTGGGAAGGAGCCCTTGCATTTGCCCATCACCAGCTAAGAGGAGGCAGGAGCCTGGACCCCTGGATAAGCTTCACCAGCAGGAGGAACTGTGGAGAGGGGTGCCCACAATGGTTTAGGGGAAGAAAGCCCACTCTGGCTGGGATGGAGTGAGATTCAACCCTTCCCCTACTCAAGAGACAGAGGTAGGGAATGGCCAGTCCAGAGGGCTGGGCCCAGATAGGGTAAGACATGTAACCCTGGGCAAGTTACTTCACCTCTCTGTGCCTCAGTTTTGTCATTCAACAAATGGGAGTCATGCTCATAACTACCTAGTCTTGGATGTACCTCTGTGATCCCTCTGTGTATCATGAAGCTCTGGGTGTTTGTGTTTGTGTGTGTGTGTGTGTGTGTGTGTGTTTAATCCATCTCTGGATCCTCAATACCAGATAGGGTGTGGCTCAAAGGAAGTGCTCAGTAATGTGTATTGAACCAAGTAGAGAAAGTGGAGACAGGAGCTGATGGATGGGCCAGGGCCTCGGGTGGGAAGGGGATATCCCTGCAATCTTGCTCCAAATTGGAGACAGTCACAGAACCACTTTGGAGACCAGAGGACTCAGGGCACTCTGTTCTCAAAATTTAGCCCCACAGCCTGGGTACCCCAAACTACTCCCTCCCCTAGTTCCCTACACTCACTTTGGGGTTACCAGGGTGGAAGACCAACCCAGGTTTCTTCACGATCATTGATGATCATCTCCAGCCCAGCCACTGAAGTGAAGTCAAAAGAGCTTTAAACTGTGGGGCTCAGAAGACTTGGGTTGTAATAAAAATAATGCATTTGGGGAAGCGGCTGTGGCTCAATCAGTAGGGCTCCCGTTTACCATATGGGAGGCCACGGGTTCGGTTCCCGAGGCCTCCTGGTGAGGGCAAGCCCGCCCGCACGGCGTGGTTAGCTGACCCAGCGAGCACAAGCAGCAAGGGGGGGATAAATGAATAAATAAAATCTTAAAAAATAATAATAATAATGCATTTGCACTTTGCTTCATAATATCCCAAACAGGTTCTCACCCACAGCCTCACAACAGCCCTTCAAACATATTATTATCCAGCCTCATTTTATAGACTGGGAAACTGAGGCACAGAGAGGCAAAGTGTTTTTTCCTCAAAACCCTGAGCATGGAAATGGTGGAGCCAGGACCTGAGCCCAGTTATGCTCCAGTCGCTGGGTCATTTCTACTGGGTCCCACTGTCTCTGATTCTAGCCTCAGCTCTGTCCTGAACCAACCCAGGCAAGGTTGGCTTCCTCTTTGGACCTTAGTTTTTCCAACTGTGTAATGGGGGGTGGGGGAGATGCCATTCTGTGGTTAATCTTCAATTTTGGCGGATGGGGCAAAGGGGTAGTACATGGAGTGCATGGTCTCTGGTCTCTTTCTCCTCCAGTACTCCTGCTGTCAACTCTCAGTAACCCTCACACACCCTCCCAGTTCCAAACATGTGTAGACTTCTCACTTCCACTTTATTATCACCTAATTTGTAAGATTTTAAGGTTTGCTACCTGGAAGGGAGTGAGGAGCTCACACCTCCAGTTCCGCTTTTCAAATATACCTTCATCACTTGTGAAAATAACCTTATTAACAGCATCTAACCTGCGACAGCTTGTGGGGGCACCCAGATAAATAAATGCAGGGGGAACCAGGGCAGGAGAAACAGCACCCCGAGCTGGGGTACAGTGGCCTCCGAACCCCGGGATTTTCCTCCCAGCCTTTGGGGGTCCCAGAGCCATTGTCCGGGTCAGAGAACATGGGCAAGGCCCAGCATCACCTTGAGCAATTGGCTGCCTTCTCTGGGTCTCTGCCTCCTGCCTCCTCTTCTGATGCCCAGAGATCCTCAGGGAAAGAGCTCTTGTGCCTCCCTAGCTTCCTTGTCCCCTGGATGCTTGTCCAGGATTGATTCTCTGGGCAGCTCCCCCTCCGAGCAGTAAATGAAATATCGGTTACCAGGAGTGAGGCGGGAGGCAATTAACCCCTAGACCTCTCCATGGCAGATGTGTTTGCAGCAAGCTGAAGTGGAGAGCTGAGCACACCTGCCTGGCCTTTCTGCAAAGTCATCCAATTAAGGCAGCCCCCAGCAGTGGGCCCCCGTTCCCCCCTCTGGGCCCCATAACTCCAGAAAGCAGGGCAGCCCCAACCCCTAGGGCTGGCAGCTACCCGGGCACAGGATGGCCTGCCCTTCCTCATCTTCCTCATGTGGTTGAGCTCCAGGGGTCCCTTTGTCTTTATGGCCCTCCTGGCAGGGACATTATTCGTTAATTAATCACACATCTTTCTAAAGGGGAGGCAGCCTGGGGAGGTTTCTTGCTTCCTTCCTTTAGAGTAGACCTGTCATTCTGCCTGTCCAAGCCCCCCCTCCACCATCCACCCGGCTCTGCCCCCAGGGAATGTTCCTGTGCCAGGAGAGCCTCTAACCGAGCAGGGGGTAAAACACAGGACCTGCCTTCAGGGAGCTGCCAGTCTGAAGCAGAGACCCAGCCCCTAGCCTCAGCTACCTTCAGAGCCACTGATGGGGAAGCCATAGTCTCTGCAATTAGAAAATCCCTGGTCTCAGCCCTCAAGGAGCTGACAATCTAAGGAGAAAACAATCTTTGTCTTTGAGGAGGCCCCAGCTGATGTAGGAGATAAAGCTTCCTTGAGGAAGCTTCCTAATCTGCTTGCCCTTCAGGACTCACAAGTCTGAGGGGGAAAAACAGGCTTTGTCTTTGGGGGGGCCCTGTCTTATAGGGAAACAGCCCCTCAGCAGGTTCCCTTGCAGCTAGGTTGCTGCCTGAGCGACAAGCAGCTGGCAGCTGGCACTGCAGGCCACTCCTGGTACCCTACAAAGGTAGGAAAAGTCCCTGGCTTCAGTCCAGTCCCAGCCGTGCCACAAACTTGCTGTATTACATGGGCAAGTCACGAATTTTCTCTAGACTCTAATTTCCTCATCTACAAAATGGGGGTTTTAGTTCCACCCCTCAAAATGGCAGGAAGATTGTCAGATCAAATTAAAAAAATAAATAAAAGATTGTCAGATCACCAAAAGAAAGTAGGAGAAAGACGAGTAGAAGGAGAAGAGGGAAAAGAAGGGGAAGGGAGGAAAGGGAAGGGAAGGAATAGGGAGGAAAAAGGAAGGAGGGGAGGGGAGGAGAAGGGAGGACGAGGAGGGAGGAAAGAAGGGAGGAAGGAAGGAAATAGAGAGAGCTAGGCACTCATTACAGGTATTATTAGCATGCTTTCTATTGTAACAGAGATCCTGGACCAGTCCCTGTGGTCTCTTGGGAGGGCTGGGGGAGCCCCACCCCAGGTGTGGCGGCTGTATAATTCCACACCAGTGTGGCCATTAAAGAATCACAGGGGGGTGTGGGGGGGACTGGGGGCAGAGGGGAGAGGATCTTCTAATCTAATAACTCTTCCCACCGAGACTCTAGTTTCAGCCAGACTTGCCAGGGATTTTATTGGGTTTGTGGGGACCCGCAGATTTCAATCTCCAGACCCCACAGGGAAGGAACAAGCATTAAGCTAATTTTATTAAATGGCCACAGCTGGCATTGGGGGGAAGTGGGGGAGAGGCAGGAGGATAAAGAAAGTCATTTAAGCCTGCCAGCCATGGCAAGGGTCCATCCATGGGGCCGGGCCAGGAGAGCGGCCACCCCTCCTTCCTGTCTCTCCAGCTGAGCTGAACTGGGGAGGGGAGGCCAGGTGGGATCTTTCCTCATTGTAGAGCCCTGGGATTCTCCACGAAGCTCACCCCTGTAAATACACCAGGCCTCTGCAGGGCTGGGTGAGTGGAGGGGCCGAGCTCAGGCAATGAGGGAGGCTGAGCTGTACCAAAGCCGTCCTTCCTCAGTTTTGCTTTGGAGATTCCAAATCTTTATGAAATATGATAGACTGGGTAAGGGCATGAATTTTGGTTCAAATACTGGCATTTACCTCTTTCTAGCTCTGTGACCTTGGGCAGGTTACTTAACCTCTCTGAACCTCAGTTTTCTTAACTAAAATGGAGAGAATAAAAGTAACCATGATAAAAAAATAAATAAAAAGTAACCATGATAAAAGGCATGAAAGCATTTCCTGCAAATCCTCTGCCCTCCCCCACTACACACACACACATGAGATAATATTTTTAAAGTTCTTTCATGGTGTCTGGCACAGAGTGGGTGCTCTCTAAATATTAGCTATTATTATTTAGGAAAGCTCTAACCCGGTGACTGTCAAGGTCCCACTTAAAGGAGTTGAGGGAGGTAGTGGCAAGACAAAGAGACTTAGCTTGTTGTCTCGAGTGCTTCTTGAATTCAAGTGCAACCACAGAATTTAGTAACTGTGTCACATTAAGTAAAAGCTATTTAGCCTTCCTGGAAGAAGAAGAAGAAAATCTACCCATCTAACCTCCCAGGGCTGCTGGGTATGAGATGACATATCTGAAAGCATTCTGCAAACTTTAAAGTGATTTATAAATAAGAGCAGTGTTTATTAAGCACATACATTCTGTCTCTTTAATACCAAGCGAGGTAGGTCTCGTTGCCTACATTTTATAGATGAGAAAACTGAGGCCCAGAGGTGAAGTGATTGGACTAAGGTCAACCAGCCTTTAGTGCAATGCTTGTTCCTTTTGTTGCTGCCACTAACCCAGAACTGAGTCTGGGAGAGCTGACTTACCCAGATCACACACAGTGGTGCGGGGACAAGAATCTAGGCCTCCTGGTTTAAAGCTTGCTGAGCCTTTGGGATACTGAAGTCACTTTCAGGGATGTAAAAAATGGAACTCTTTCACCATGGAAGAAGATTATGTAACTGGACTGCTTCCCTTTCCAGCTGCCCAGGACCACTTGGGCCCTGGTGAGCTTTGGGCCCCTTGGCCTACATCCTCCTAAAGCAGCTCTGACTCTGGCACCTGGCTTCCCCCAGATCCTTGAGAATCTTCCACCAGACTTAGCAAGCCACAGCCCCTCTCTGGGCCTCACTCCTCACCCTGATAAATGGGGTGGCTGGAGTAGCTAAGCACCAAGGTTCATTACAAGGGGGTAGTCCAGGGTTCTTAGGAGTGGGCCCCAGCCAGTGCCTGAATTCCAGCCACACTTCATCCTCCCTCATCCATTTCAGATCCAGGGAGTGAATTAGTCCCCTGCAAATTCTTCAATCTGAAAATGTAACCTCTTGCTGTCATAGGGAATGTACTTTAATACTAGTCTGAACAAACTGAATATGGAAGGAGATTTTTGAAACAAAATATCAATCCCTTTTCATTAGTAGCAGACACTTTTGGTGTTAGCTGGGATTTGAGACTACTTCCCGGGCCCTGGCCCTGGCTCCACCCAAGGTGGCTAATTGAGAACAGAGGGTGTTTGCTTTATTTTCATCTTACATCTCTAGTTCTATACCGCAGAGCCTTACACTGCCTTCTGAGCTGAAAATGACCTCTCTTCTTGGGACAAATCTGCATCCTGGAGTGAAAGGAACTCAGTCAGCTAAGGTGCTCAGACATAGTGACATCTGAGTGCCCTGTCCCTTCCCTGTGCTCCTGGAAACACTCCCTTCTAGACTTTGCCCCTCCACATCTTATCTCCACTAGTCCCAGGAAGTCCCTCTTTCCACCCAAAACGTGGTCTTTTCTTCGGGTGCTCTTGGACAGGTCCCAGTCCCCACCCCTGAGCTGGGCCAGTGCCAGCCACTGTAGGAGGCCCGGGCTGAGGCTCTGCTCAGCTGAGAGGACCAAGAGACCTCCTTCCTTGGAATAAGAAACCTACCGGCTGACATAGGAAGCAAGTGGGTCTGCAGCCAGGCCAGCCGTACCACCTGACCTTGACAGGGGGCCTGGTGGGGAGGTAGTCAGGGGCTGCCTGGGCCTCACCTGGCAGGGTGTTTGGTGACTGCTAGTTTCTCGGTCGCTTGGGCTATAAGTAAAAGTGCCAGGGACCCAGTTAAGAAGGGAGTGGAGAGGAATGAAGTGAAGCTGTATAAAAATGGAGAGGCTGGGGGGGACTGCAGAACAGGCAGCAAGAAGGTCCCACTAGAGAGCTGAAGAGCAAAGAAGCTCACTCAGTCTCAGGGTGGGGTCTCAGGTCCCTTTCAGGGTCTTTTTTTTTTTTTTTTTTACCACCAACCCCCCTTCCTAGTAGGTGGGGTCGTACCTCAGGCCCAGGAAGAGGCCTTATTCTCCGTTCTCCTGTCGGCCCTTGCTTTCGCCACCCCTTCCCAGGTGGGAGGAGTCCACGGCCCCCCTCCTGCAGTCCCTTCCCTGGGCACAGAGTGAACCCCCACAGGGTGGAAGTGTTTTTATTTTAGCTTTGGTTAGACAGGGCGCAGTGGAGCCGGGCGGGAGGGAGCTTTGGGGGTGCTGGGAAGCTACTAGCCAGCCCCCATCCCATCCCTCCCCAGGCGGCGCCACCCCGTTGCGGGGGAGGGCAGCGCACAGCAGCGCGGGAAGCGACCCCGCCGCGACCTCTCCCCGGGCTGGGGGGCAGGTAGTAAACAGTCCTATTGTACAAATATACAGCGCGGTGCGGGGCGGGGACGGTCCACGCCGCGCCCCAGGGACGCAGCAGGGCGCGCCGGGCCCGGCCCTGCGGGGGCGGGAGGGCCGAGCTGCGGCCCGGCGGTGGCGAGAGCGGGCCGGGGCGTCATGGCCGTGAGGGCCGGCAGCGCGGGGGTGGGCCGGGGACGCGGGGAGCTCAGTCGGAGTAGATGATGAAGCCGGAGAACGTGCTGTATTTGTTGCTGTTGCCGCCGTGCGCTTTGCCTCCGTCGAGCTTGATGAAGACCTCGTCGCCCGCGTCCAGGTGCAGGATCACGCTGTTGCTGGCGTAGTCGTAGTTCTGGTCTGCGTCCTGGGCGATGGCGCTGGCCCGCACCTGCGTGGAGGGTGGGTCGGGCAGTGATGCGCTGTCAGAGAGGAGGCACCACCAGGGAAGGCTCTGGAGGCCCTAAAGCTCGGCCACCAGCCCCATATCGGAGCTCTAAGCCTGCTTCTCTCACATCCACACACACCCCTCACCCCTTTCCCAAATGTAAGGATTTCCAGGGCGGGTCCAGTCTGGGCCCAAATGTGGAGTCAAGGTGGGCTCTTCTCCCTCCTCTACGTCTTACCATCTGGTCCTCTGTGAGGACCTCAAGGCCTCCAGCCTGGAGCTGCCCTCCGGGTAGAGGGGAGAGAAGGTCCTTCCTCTCTGAGGCCTTACATTTCAGCCACACCCACCTGTTTTTTTGTCAGTGAATAGGCCCAGGGCTTACTGTGGAGCCATAGGTCAGGTGGCAAGGCCAGGACGCTAAGAAGCACCCACCCCAGAACCAGGACCTGGCCTTTGACTCCTTTTCTGAAGCTCCTTACAGAGTCTCTCACACGGGAGCAGTGAGGCGGGAGGCCTGGTAATCCCTTCCCCTCTCCAGGCTCAGATTGGACCTGGGCATTGGCCTCCAAGGAACTGCAGTGATACCCACAATACCTGTCTCACCCAGGACAATGGAAAGGAACTGGTGGGCAGAAGTGAATCTGGGCCTGCCTGGAGAGACAGCCAGGTCAATGGTGCAAGGAAGCACCAGCATTTGGGTATGAAGCCTACCATCACTTCCTGGGAGCTCCAAGGATAAGAGTAAGATATTGGAGGGGCGAGGGTGGTAGATGAAGTCCCTGCTCCCAGCATTCTCTAATAGCTGAGGCATAACAAATCCTGAACCTTGGTATCTGGGGCCTCCCCAGGATTTCCTGGGTGGAGAATGAGAAGGGAGGAGGCTTCTCCAGGGTTCCATCTTGTGTGGGCGTGAGGGGTGGGGAGGGTGTGGGAACTAGGTTCCCCCACCAGGTTCCTCAAGGGCCCCTCTCCATCCTGCTCCTTCCTTGAAGGCAGCTCCCCCGAGAGCCAAGGGTGGATATTATTTTATTTTTTTGAAGGATTCACATTTTAAATTTATTTTTAGTTTTTCTTTTTTGTAAACAAATGATTGGTGAAATAATGCGACACCTTAAATTTCAGAAAATGGCATGGTTTTCCAACCTCCTGTGGATATGGTGCATGATCAATCTATTATATAGGATTAATACAAGTTCATGCTTGTGTGTTATGGTGAAATGTTAAAGAATCTAATTTAGATTGGTTGAAGCACAAGTATAATAATCCTTGAATGTGATCAAACCTATGTAAGACATGAGTTTAAATCCATTATCTTGAGGCTTAACGTTGTACCGTGGTCCACCCATCTTCATCAGTCTCATTTTTAGTACGACGAAGGCGAAAAAGAGAAGGCTTCATGGAGAGCTGAGAAAGACAGGGAAACTCTTCGTCGTACTAAAAAAAAAAGGGCGGATATTCTGAGCTGGACCAAGCCAAATTAAGCGAAAGGCCCATCATCCCTTGGGGCATAAGGGAGAACCGTAGGTCCTCTTGGCCAAGCTGCTAACTCAACTGCAATGCTGCAAGGAAGAGGACCTAACCTATTCGGACGCAGTCGGCCACTTAGAGCCCAAACCCCACTTCTCTCCCCTCAACCTCTTTTTCTCCAGCCTGGGAAGGAACTGTTTGGGGCACTTAGCTGGGAAACCTCCCGGACCAGCTAAGGGTGGGGTGAAGGAATAAAATGAGGGTGAAATGCTCTGTCAAGGAGTTCAGTTTCTCTGCCTGAAAAATGGATGAGAAGACCCTGCCTCAGCACTGCCTCCTTTCTGAAAGCCTTTTGATGGTGAAGGAAAAAAACAATGTAATCTTGATGGGGCTTTAAGATACTAAGAAAGAACAGAAAGCAAGCAGCCCACTTCTATATTGTTCCCTGGGCCCTAATCCTGGTGGTATTTATTATTACACATGCATTTCATTATCTCTGCTAATAAATTACTACTAATAACAATTATTTTTATCACCCAGATTAATTTAGCCTTAACTTATTAAAACAGTGTGCTCTTTAATAGCCAAACCCATTAGAATACAGTCATCTGTCATCAGGAATCTCCTGGTGATGTGACAGGCATCAGAACTGTTATGATTATGTTTATTATTTATTCATCACCATGATTGTTGCTGTAATTATCCTAATTATCCACAGAGGCCGGGAGAATTTATGCCCCTTCCCTCTTTACACTGTGGGGGATCCAGGAACGGAACCCAGGGGTCCTGATTCCCTGCCTGAGACTGGGAACAGTTGAGGCATCTGCCTCCTCCTGGGAGCCAAGGGTAAGTATGGGAAATTGAAGTTGCCATGGAAGCGGGAAGGCAGGTCTAGGACTAGGCAGGAGGGGGTGCTGTAGATGCACCTTCTGCAGGGCTGCCAGAAGGGGAAACTGAGGCAGTGGTCTGGCCAAGGGCCTGGAATGGGGGAAAGCCCAGGAAGCCTACTCCTACCCCAGATCAATGCTGGATTTTTGGATGTGCAGGTGTGGCTCCCCCAGACAGCTAGCCTGGCCCACAGAGGACACTTTCACATTTACTGAGCCCCCCCACCCCCCCACCCCCCCCGTGCCACTGCACTCTGGGAGAAGCTGATCACCAGGGGAGAGGCTGACCTCCAGGTAGGTCTTTATATCACAGCCCTCAGTTTATATACACTCACCACCTCTCCCCTTATTTAGCCTCTGCTGTCCAGGCCCTTGCTCCCTGCCCTTTTTAAAAATATATATATTATGGTAGCATATATATAACATAAAAGTTGCCATTTTTACGTGTAAAATTCAGTGGCATTAATCACATTTACAATGTTGTGCCATTATCGCCACCACCTGTTACCAAAACCTTTTCATCACCCAAACAGAAATTCTGCACCCATTAAGCAGTAACTCCCCACTCTCCCTCCTTGCATCCCTTGGTAACCGCTATTCTACTTTCTGTTTCTATGAATTTGCCTTTTCTAGATATTTTGCATAGGTGGAATCATACAAAATCGGTCCTTTTGTTTATGGCTTAGTTCACTTAGCATAATATTTTTAAGGTTCATCCATGTTGTAGCATGTATGAGAACGCCATTCTTTTTTATGGCTGAATAACATTTAATTGTATATATACCACATTTTGTTTATCCATTCATCCATTGGAGACTTGTGTTGCTTCCACCTTTTGGCTATTGTGAATAAAACCGCTATGAACATTGGTATACATGTATCTGTTTGAGTCCCTGTTTTCATTTCTTTGGGGTTTATGCCTAGGAGTGGAATTGTGGGGTCATATGGTAATCCTTGCCCATTTTTAATACTCACCTTTCCAGAGCCCCCTTCTCGGGACAAATGGCACCATGACAAAAGGCCCCAGCCCATCTTCACTCCACTCCTGGTCCAGTTCTCCGATTCTGCACCCTCCCTGACCCATGTCAAATGGATCTCAGAAGCAGCTCACCTTGCCCAGGGAACTGCCCCCAGCCTAGCACCCTTTCTTCAGGCTCCCCAAAACCTAATGACCAGGGCTTGGTGCCAGCAGGCTGCAAGGTAGTGACTCAAAACCACCCCTAGGGAGCGGATAGGATGGGCCTCAGTCAAGGGGAGGGGACCTTAGAACCAGGCACAAAGGTGGTGATCTCCCCCCACCATCTTGTCCAGGGAAGACCCAGGGTCCATTTTGGCCTTCCCACAGAAATTCTAGAAGCCTCTGTGCAGGCAGGAAGCCACAGAGGAAAAGCACAGAGCCCAAGGGTCCAGAAAGCATGGGATTTCTCCTCTGTTCCCATCGATCACCCAGCCCTGTCCTTTTTTCTCTCTGCTCACTTGAATGTCCTCTTCCAACCTCTGAGCCAGGCATACCCTACATTTGACCGTTCATTTTCTCCCTAGCCCTGTCTGCTCACCTTGGGGAGGTCTCATGTACAGGGAGGTCTGAACCAGGGGAGGCTGCACTGAATCGCTCCCCACAAGCAACATGTTGGAGGACAGTAGTTGCTCCCAGCCCACCTTCAACATGGTCCCCCCGGTGTGTTATCATCCGGTTACCACTGTCTCCTCTGCACAGACCATGAGTTCTGAGGGCGAGTAGATAGAATCCCTGGTACCAAGCTCCAAACCTGGCTTCTAGTAGGGGCTCCAAACAAATGAGTTGAATGGCTAGTGGGATTAAAGGAGTCTCTTGGACAGACTAGAAGGAGAAGTCACAAAAGACCTGGGGACGGGGAGTATGGCCCCCACTGTTTCTCTCTCCCTCTTTTGGTGGGGGGGAAGGTTAAGCGGGTCTGCATAACTATATTAAAATGCTGGATCTTAGAAACTCCCGGTTAAAGCCACCTCCTTTTGTCTGGGCTAGCCTGTGGCCATGCCTCCAGGGAGCACCTCCTAATCAGGCTCTGCCAATGTCCTCCTGCAGGAGGGGAAAGAAGGGGCTTCTAAGATTTTTCATGTAATCTAAGTATCTTAAAAAAATTTTTTTTTAATTAAAAAAAAAAAAAAAAAAAAAGACTTTCGCCTCCCAGCAACTGAAGCCAGTGCCTGCCCCCCATCTCTGGGGCCTCCTTTTGCTAGTCTCTCAGGCCCTGCTGTGACCTCCTGAGGTGGGGCAGGGTCTAGGGCCCATCGATGGTCTGGTGGCTACCTCCCTGCCAAGCAAGCCGGGCTCCCAGACTCCTGAATCCTCAGCTGGGTGCCAGCCCCAACTTTCTTAGGGAGAGTACGAAATCCCATTGATGAAGGTGACATTGCTGCATCCTTTATTGGTGATTAATAAGGGAATGGTGGGGCCGTCTGCACAAGGAGCCCTCTCCAGATACTGGGGACTTGCATTTGGTCAAGAACCAAGGACAAAGAGGAGAGACACAGGAAAATCTGGTAAACAAGTGGGAGAGAGATACAAGGAATAGAGAAGGGGGTGTTCTACCCAGGGGAGAGAAGTCAGAAACCGTGGGAGAGACAGATAGGAATGAAGACACAGGGAGAGAGACAGGGTAGAGAGACAGAGAGAAAAGCAGGCAGGGGAGAAGGAGGTGGCAGACCCTGGAGAACCTGGAAGGCTTTGACTGACTTCGCAAGCCTGTCCACCTTTGCCCCTCCCCTTCACTCCGTGCAGACCCGCAGACCAGCTGAGCCTCCGGGCAGTGCTCCTTTGGGGAGGGGTTCCAACAGGGTGGAGGGTTTAAGTTACCCCAGATTCCTTCTCAACTCCCGCAAGCCCAGCTGAGGTTCTGACCCACGGAAGGTCTCCCCTTCTTCATAGAGAAGGCTTTGCCCGACCACGCCCCCGGAGCCCCAGGCTGTGGTGGGTTGGGGAACACAGGGGAGGGAGGGGGTGGAGAGGGAGCCAGACAGTTGTCGCCCTGGAGTGGAGCTGGCTCGAGGTTGGTCCCGGGGCTGGCCTCTACAGGGGGCGCGCCGCGCACTCCCGGTCCCCGCACCAGAGTCCCTTAGCTCTCGGCACCTGCCAGCTCTGGTCCCTGGGATCCAAGCAGGGAACAGAGAGGATTCCCCGCAACTCCCGGAGCCGGGGGAGGTTGAAGCTGGGAGACCAAGAGGAGGAGAGTTTCCATCTCTTCGCCCCGCCTTAGGAGGAAAAACTTTTCCCCCGCGGCAGCCTTTTTGCGCCAGATAGCTCTGACTTGATAGGGAGGAGCCGCGCAGTCCCGGTTATTACCAAGGGTGTCAGATTCGCCCAGTGGTCCCTTCCCGACGGTGGGAGACGTACTGCAACTAAGGCTCTGGCCGCCGGGTTCCCTTTGCCTTTGTGCCCAAAACGTCTCCTGCAGCCTGCATTCTCCGCTCGCGCGCACAGCCATGAGCCTGGGCGCCCGCAAACGTCAAGGCTGCCTCTCCCCACCCTGTGCCCCAGGCCCCAACCTTGCCTTCCCCTAACCGCTGTTGGTACCACCCTGAATCCCAGCTTCCAGATGCCGCCTCCTAAGGGCCAAGCCCCCAAGGGCCAGTCCACGCGCCCGGAGCCTTGCGGTCCGAATGCTTGGGCTTATCTCCCGCTTTCCATGCCACCGTGCCCAGCAGCGTCTGCCTTGGAGTCGACGCCTAGGAACTGAGGATTTAGGGGGTGCCCGCTGGCTCCGACCAGCCCCGCATGTGATGCCCAAGGGAGGCCACGGTGGGGTCTCCACCTGCACCCGCCAGGCATGCCCGCCGACTCCAACCGCGTGCCTATCTGCCCCCGGCTCCCGTGGTGCACTGCCCCCCAGGCCGTCCCCATGCCCCAGCCGAACCCACCTGTCCGTTCTTGCAAAGGTCCGCCCACATACTGGTGCCGTCGCCGCCGCGCATGAGGACGTGGTAGGTGAAAAAGTAGGTGCCAGGAATGTTGCAGGTAAACTTGCCGCTGGCTGCGTCGTAGTTGTTGCCTAGGTTGGTGACCACGTCGTCGAACTTGAGCACCTCGTAACCCTCGTGGGGGTTCTTGAGGCCGGCGTAAAAGGCCACGCGCGGCACCGTAGTGTAGGTAGCCGTGCTGATGGCGCCGCTGCCCCCAGCGCCCGGCAGCCCGGGGGGCCCCGGCTTGCCCGGCTCGCCCTTCTTTCCGGGCGGTCCCACGGGGCCCGGAGGACCTGGGTCCCCGGGAGGTCCGGGAGGGCCCGGCTTGCCGGTGCGGCCCGGCTTCCCCTGGGGGCCCTGCACCAGCGTGGAAGGCGGGGGCGCACCGCTCTGCTCGCTCAGGGCGTCGCCGCCGTCGGGCCGAACGCCGGCGCCGGGGCCCCGCGCGGGGTAGGGGTCGCACACCATGCGGCAGGTGCCTAGCATCTCATAGTGGCCGTCCGGACCGCCCGAGCTCACCAGCACCGGGATGAGCACCACCAGCACCAACAGCATCACCACGCCCGCGGCGGCCGCCAACAGGGTCTTGCGGCCAGCGCGGAGCCTGGGGAGCGCCTGGCCGCCCGGCCGCGCCGTCGGGGCAATGGTGCCGGCGGGCAGGGGGCGCGGGTGGGGCGCCCGCGCTCAGGGGCGGTCCGGCGTGGCTGCGGGCATGGGGCCGGGCCGGGGGTGCCGCGCTGCGCTGGCTGTGCCGCCGAGCCCAGCCGCCGGCTCCCGCCTCGCGCCTCCCTCCTACTGCGCGGCGGGACTGAGCGCGGCGGCCGCAGCCTCCCGCCTGCCTTGCCCCGCCTCCTAGCGCCGGGGCCTCCGCCCCCTCGGCCGGGCTCCGCCCCGCCCACTCTGCGCCCGCGAGGGGTGGGGCTGCGGGCAGGGCCGACGCCTAATTGGGCCGCCGGAGGTGGCGCCCCGCCCCCCTCACGGGGAAGGAGGGGGAGAAGGCGGGGCCCAGCCGCGAGAGGGAGGGGAGTCTGAGCGAGCGAGAAACAGACGCTCGGAAATGGGGAGGGGTTACCGGCTGAGAAACCAGCAGAGGCGCCCCGAGGGAAGGGGAGAGAAGGCACCAAAGAGCGAACGGAAAAGGGCTAGAGTGCGAGGGGGACCGGGAAAGCAGAGGCTTCGAGGGTCGGTCACGAGGAGAACCGAGCAGTACAGGGGGAAGCACGGGTGGCCGCGGCCTGCTGGAGGGGGAGGTGAGGGGTGAGGATGCCCGGGTCTGCAGGGGACCGAGAGCGGTCCCTGGACGGAGCGGCGAGCGAGAAGGAAGGACAAGGGAGAGGGTTATGAGAGGGAAGCGGGGAAGGCAAAAGAAGGACAGGGGTGAGGGCCACCCCCACCCTGGGACCACAGGCGTTCTGAGAGCAGCCACCCCATCCTCTTTCCTGGCTCTTGCCTGCTCCTAGGGCCTGCTTTCCCCTGGAGGGGCCGAAGCCTCCATACCTTTTTCCCCTGTGCCCCCTACCATGCCGGGCTGTTTTTTCCTGGGTTCCCTTTCCTCCATCTTCCTTTATCCCTGCTTCTGGACAAGGGAAAATTGGGGATCTTAAGAAGGGGACGTGGGAAGCGGCTGTGGCTCAATCAGTGGGGCTCCCGTTTACCATATGGGAGGCCCCGGGTTCGGTTCCCGGGGCCTCCTGGTGAAGGCAAGCCCGCCCGCGCGGCGTGGTTAGCTGGCCCAGCGAGCACAAGCAGCAAGGGGGGGATAAATGAATAAATAAATAAAATCTTAAAAAAAAAAAAAAAAAAAGAAGGGGACGCCCCCATGTTATTTCTCCATTCTGACCAGTAAGAAGATGTTCCTGGGTGATGGCCCGCTTCTCCAGCCTCCAGGAGGGGTTGATCTAGCCCAGCTCCTCAGCTACTTCCTTCCCTCCCCTCCCCAGCAGCCCCCTAACTCTTCTCCTCATCAGGCTGTGTGAGGCTCTTCTTCAAGTGCAGTAAAGTGTTTATGTTGCATAAGCTGAAATGTGTCTGCTTCCATCAAAATATTTGTCACACTATTTGAGGCCCAGCTCGCGCTGCTCCACTGCTCCTTCTCCACTCCCCTTTATCCACTCCACCAGGGAGGGCCCTCCATCCTGGGCAGGGCCTCTTCCCCCTCTCCAGGAGGCCCCCCCCCCTGCTCACACTCTCCCCCTGCTAACCCATAGGACAGTCTATAGAATTCTCTGGCTTTCCCTACCCAGGGTGAAGACTGCTTAGCTTTTGCCAAAAAGCTGGAAAGAGGAAAGGTGCATCAAATGGGGGGCAATATGAAAAGAACCTCCAAGGGCTGACAGCTGAGCCCAGATTACAGAGTACTCACCACCGCCAAGGAGGGAACTGGAAAAAAATGCAACAAATAACATTTCTCCCAGGCTTACTATGTGGCCATGTCTTGTGTTGAATGCTTTATATATGCAATCACCCTTGATCTTTACAACAATCCAAAGAGGTGAAGTCCCTCATTATTCTCATTTTGCAGACGGAGAGAGGAGGCTCTGGGAAGTTAAGGATTTGCTCAAAGTCGCACAACTAAGAAGTGCTAGAGCCAAGATTCAACCCGGGTTCCTGGCTCCAAGCTCTTCCCCCCTCAGAGCAACCGGGTCTCTAGGTCTGGTTTACTGCCCAAAGGGAGAAAGGTGTCAAGTGCAGGGGCGAGGGACTCAGGCAACAACCTTCCCAGGCTCAGGAAGAGCAGTGTTCGGTTCTCGGTTGTCAGGCCTCGGGCCTCCCCAGGATGTGCTTCCCCGAAGGGCAACGGGACACGTGCATAGTGATTAGCGCATAATCTGTATAGACTCGCTCCCCGTGGTACACGCACCCGGCCCTTCCTCCGTTACGCGGCTGGGGCTCGTCGGCCACCCGCAGCCCTCCCCGAACCCGCGGGGGAAACAGCAGCTGGCAGTCCCGAGCTTCTGAGCCGCGCGCCCGGCGCGGCAAGGCGCCCGCCCCGCGTCCCCCGCCCCGAGAGCGCGCCCGCTCCCCTGGCGCGGGGTGGCGTCGCTGTCAGCGCAGCCGGATTCTCCCCGCTTCGCTGGAGTGGAAAATAACGGCTTCAAACTTTGCAGAGAGGAGCTGGTGCCAGCACTTTAATTAACAGCCATCTTGGCCTGCGAGCCCGGGCCACCGGCTTCGCACCTCCCCGGGGCTCTCCAGGCCCCGCCCCGGCCCCGCCCAGGTCGCCAAGAAGACACCCCCACGACGACCACCACCACCACCCGGTGCCCGGCCCTCGGCGCTCGGGAGCCCCCTTTTCCCGGGGGAGGGAGACCTGGCTGATTGCAAAGCCGGTGCTGCCTTAGGAGGGGCTCCCCAGCCTAAAACCTTAGGACCGCCAGATCACCCCTACCCCAAAAACCGAGTGGTTGAAGATTCTGGAATTAGAGACCTGCGTTCCAATCCCAGCTGGTGATTTTAGGAAATTCACCTCACCTCGCAGGCCTCATTGTCCTCCTCTGTAAAAAAAATGAAAAAATAAAACAAAACGCTGGGCTCAGGATGGTGGCTAATGGAATTCTTTCACCTGGAGGCCAAGAAGGCCCTCTCACCACCCCTGGACTTTCAGTCTCCTCACTCCTGCCTTCTTCCTGCAGTTTGCTAGGTTTGGCCCTAGGAGGGCAGGAGACAATGGGCCTCAGCTTTCCAGTACAGAGAAGGAACTAGGTGAGTGAGGCAGGAACGCTGGGTTCCTGGCTCCCAGGCCCCTTCCTCAACCACCTGCCAAGACCAGGGAACCAAGTTTTCAGTAAGTGGGGGACCACCAGGGCTGGGGCCTGAAGGGCGGGCTTTGCCTTCCGTCCTGTGGATGGGTGCACCCTCTGGCCTGCAGCCCCCATCACTCCAGGGGT
Organism: Tolypeutes matacus; assembly: GCA_026826555.1. Classification (NCBI taxonomy): domain Eukaryota; kingdom Metazoa; phylum Chordata; class Mammalia; order Cingulata; family Chlamyphoridae; genus Tolypeutes; species Tolypeutes matacus. The sequence continues at coordinate 1,353,948 of JAKSZT010054478.1, forward strand.
GGGGGGGTGGCATTGGGGTGGCTGTGTGGAGGGTACAGGGAATAGGGTAAGGCTATTTATGCATTGCTGACTTTAGGAAACTGGGTGGCTGCTCTGTGGTATTTGGGGGTTCTTTGAGTGAGTGTGAGTGGGTGTGAATGTGTAAGAGACAGTGTTTGTGTGAATGTGTGTCTGGGTTTGTGAGTGATGAAGGGTGGGGGCAGCCCCTCATTCACTGGCTGGCAAGTCTGCTTTCATTTATTCACTTGTTCATTCAGTAAACATTTTACTGAAAGCACACTGTGAGGTGTGTCCGAAAATGAGTAAGACCCGAGCAGTACCCCTGAGGAGCTCACTGTTTGGCAAGCGATAGGCAGGAAGAAGTGATAAATGCTATGATATCATTGTAGCTACCACTGAGCACTTACTAAGTGCAAAGCCCTATTCTAAGTACTTTACCTGGATTATCCCATTTGAATTTAACCACCTATTACCATGGGTTAGTAACTATTACATGACTTATACCATGTAATATACATGGCTTATATAATTGAATATTAATTGACCCCAAGAGGTAAGTACTATTATTCCCCCCATTTATAGCTGAGGAAACTAAGGCTCAGGTAGAGTTTTTTTTTTTTTTTTTTTTACCGGGAGGTACTGGGGATCGAACCCCGGTCTCTCCATATGGTAGACGGACACCGAACCTCTTGAGCCACATCCGTTTCCCTCGGGTAGAGTTTTGTACTCTGTGTTATGAAGCCCAAATGAAGCACAGATGAAAAACTCCCTGCCCAGGGGACTCCAGGATGCCTTTACAGAGGAGGTGTCATTTCTCCATCCGTCCATCCGTCCATCCATCCATCCATCCATCCATCCATCCTCCACTCATTCTACAAACCCATATTAATTAACTGCCCACCACACCTCCTGTTAGCACAGGACACAGTGATGAGCAAGCATCAGCTCTGACCTCATGGAGTTTACAGTGTATCACAGGAAGCTGGACAATTAAACAGGCAATTGATATCCAGCCTGACAAGTGCACTGCCTGAGAATGTGTGGGGTATGATGGGAATGCTCAGCAGTGTTGCTTAAATACATTTGGAAGCAGAAAATCATGGGAGGCTTCCTGGGAGAGGTGATATTTACATGAAACCCTGGTGAAAGAATAGGAATTGGCAAAGTGAAGAGGATGGCCCCCAGAGGTGGGGGAGGGAGGAAGGGAAGAGTATTCCAGGCAGAAGGAACAGCATGTGCTAAGGAAAGCTCTTGCAGGGCCTAATGGGCTATGACAAGGAGTTTATAATTTATCCTACGGGTAATAGGAAACTATTGCAGGGTTCTGAGTGAGTGAGTGATATAATCAGGTTTTTGGATTAAAGGGATCACTCTGCTGTGAGAAGGAAAGATTAAACAGAGTAAGAGTGGCATGACAGTAGGGACATTAGGTGGGCAGCAGTTGCAGTGGTCTGGCTGAGAGCTGGTGGTGGCCTGACCTGAGAAGGCAGGAGGCAGAACTGGCAGACCTCATGACAGACTGGATGGGGTAGAAGGGGGAGAGGCAGGATAATTCTAGGTTTCTGGAAGGATCTTTTTTTTTTAAAGATTTTATTTATTTATTCATTTATCCCCCCCTTGCTGCTTGTGCTCTCTGGGTCAGCTAACCACGCCGTGCGGGCGGGCTTGCCTTCACCAGGAGGCCCCGGGAACCGAACCCGGGGCCTCCCATATGGTAAACGGGAGCCCTACTTATTGAGCCACAGCTGCTTCCCTGGAAGGATCTTGAAATGTTTTTGTTTTTGTTTTTTTTTAGGAGGTACTGGGGATTGAACCCAGGACCTTGTACATGGGAAGCAGGTGCTCAACCACTGAGGTACATCCGCTCCCCTTGAAATGTTTATTAAATGAACGAGGGATGGATGAATGTTGTTGCCGTTAACTGGGTACCTGGTTTATGCCAGATGCTTTATATACTCTATTTTATTTACTGCTCACTAGAAGGCTAAGGAATAAGCAGTATCATCTCCCTGTTGTAGATGAGGATGCTGAGGCTGGGAGAGGTTAACTTGCCTAGGATCACTGCCAGTAAAAGGGAGAGTGCAGGTTAGAACTCAGGTTTATTTGACCCCAGGTAGAGGCTCTTCACCATGCCACGGGGCCTAGCAGGTGTGCAGTTGATGGGGAAAGCAAGGAGTTAGACCAGCTCAGGCCGAGGTCCAGAAGTATAAAAGGTTGAGGCCCCTGCTCTCCAGCCCTGGCTTGGGCAGGAGGGGGGCCAGGCACCAGGAGGCAGAGAGGGGCTCTCAAGGCCCAGTCAGGCCACCAACTTGCCATGTGACTTTGGGGACGTCTATCACGTCTTCCATTTCCTCTTCTGGGCTGGGTGATTGTCCTGGGCAGCGCTGAGAGGCTATGATTCTCACATGAAAGACAACCTCCCATGAAAATATTTTAAACCCCATCATGACACTTTAACTTAGAATCTTCCAGATCCTCCATGGGAAAAACCCCTATAATTTTCAGTCTCCCTTTGGAGAAGGGGCGTTTTGTCAGAAAGGGAGTTGTGCTTTGGGGTGGGGGTTCAGGAGACACCTTAGCAGACTGAACCAGGCTGGGTCTCAGAGCCCCTGAGTCCTGACCAGGTCTCAGAGGTTGTTGAGGAACCTTCTCCAAGAACCCCTCACCCCAGCTGATCTCCTAGGAGTAGAGAGTAGGACTAAGGGGGCTGAGCCCAAGCACCTAGGTCATAGGCAGGTTTTCTCATTCCTCCCTTACCAGAGAACTCTGGGCCTTGTACATGGGAGTTCCAGGGACCTGTCCCGGCCTGGGCCTCCTCCTCACCCCCTCTGACAGGCAGCTGCTTGCCTGCCATGCCAGGGATGCATCTCTGAAGCAAGGCCCTGGCTGCAGGAGGGGGAGAACTAATCGGAGGGGCCGTCTCCCCTCAGCCCAGCCTGCTTCTCCCAGCTGCATGTATAAGTAATGAGGCTCCGCGGCCCCAACAGGAACCAATATAATGGCGGGTGCGCGGGGTCAGCCAGAGAGACATATAGCAGGACAGCAGGAGTGACAGGCAGTGCAATTATGCTGAGCCTCCTGCAAAGGCAGCAGAGAGAAGGCCTGGCCGGCAGGGTCCTCACACCCCCGCCCCTGTCCCCAAGCCTTGACTCTTCCAGCCCCAGGGCCCCCCAGCCCCAGCTCCCAGGAAAGAGGGGGAAGGCAGGGAGGCAGGTGGGGAGGAGGAATTGGTGGGAAACAGCTGGTCTTCCCTTGGGTCTGAGGATGGAGGCAGCAGGGAAAACGCCTCTTGCTCCCCAGGTGACCGGGAAGCTTCCTCTTTGGGAGCCCTGCCTCTTAGAAAAAGCTCTTCCCTCATTCCTATCCCAGGAGGCAGAGCTGGATGGGAACTGCAGGCTGCTCTTTGCAGGACTCGACTGGTGGTAGGTCAGGGAGGTGAGAGGGAGGAGGGGCTGACTGCTTGCCTCTCTCCTGAGTGGTCCCCACAGCCCCCCTGAGGTTGGGAATAATGGAGAGTGGGGCTCAAAGAGCCCCCACACCTGGGAGTCGGGGTCAGATCCGTGTCTGCAGCAGCATCTGTGGGGAACCCTTATCAGGCAGGGTTGGGGGTGACCCAGGCCCACTTCCATGTTCAGAGAGGGGTCTCTGAGCACCTCAGCTCCATGCATTTGAGGACAGGGGTGACTTGAGTGAGGATCTTTAGGTGGCAGAGTCCTGCCTGGGTTTGGCCCACAGTAAGTTCTAAGTAAATATTCATTCAACTGAGTCCCTGAACAGGACTGGCGCCGTGGGCGGGGGACGCGGTCAGTGGTACAGGGCCCTGTACTCAGAAGGGCCCCGCACTTAGTTTCTTTTTTCTTTTTTTTTTTAAAGATTTTATTTATTTATTCATTTATCCCCCCCTTGCTGCCTGTGCTCGCCGGGTCAGCCAACCACGCCACGCGGGCGGGCCTGCCCCCACCAGGAGGCCCCGGGAACCGAACCCGGGGCCTCCCATATGGTAAACGGGAGCCCCACTGATTGAGCCACAGCCGCTTCCCCCGCACTTAGTTTCATGCTCTGCTGTCACCATCTTGAAATTCTTAATTTTTTAAAAAAGGAGCTCCTTTAATAAGGGCAAATTAAGTAGGTGGTCCTGATCCTGAAACAGATGTGGTTTGTTCTTCAGGGGGCTCCTTGCTCCCCAGATGCCCCAAGTAGAGGAAGATACAGAGCCAGGAGAAGCTGGCCTCTGATGAGCTTCCTGGGGGTCCCCACCTTACAAGGGCTGACCATGCTTGTGTGGGGTTGGGGGGCCTTGACTCATCTGTCCTGTCAGCCCTGATATCCTCCAGGCCTGCGCTTTGCCTGTCTGTCCATCCATGTGCTCATCTTTGCCCCGGGCCAGGGGTATGTATGGAGGAGAGTGCTGGGACCACAGGACTCCTGGACCTAGCTGCCTACCTCCACCCCCTCTAGAGCAGGAGGAGGGACCGGTGGAGGGTGGCCAGGAGGCTTAATTAGCAGCCAGAGCCAGTCAGCAGGCGGCGGGCCAGAGCGGCCTGACTTTTCTCGCTATAGATCTGCTCTCCGGGAGCAGGGAGCGGCACTAGCCTGCTGGCTTGGGCTCGGGCTTGGCTATTTTAGGAATCTAGTTAACCCTTACCGAGCGCGCATGCCAGCTCCAGACTGTCCTCCACTTGCTTCCTCTTCCCCAGCCCCTGCTCTTCCTGCCTGGCAGCTGAGAAGGGCATGATTTTCAGTGGTGGGGCCGGTTGACTTTTGCCAAGGAAAGCTCCTGTTCCCAGTGCCTGAGCCCCCTTCATCCCCTGCCCAGACTTTCTCCTTCTCTACCTCCTCACAGCTCTGGACTAAGAAAACTGGCTGATTTGAGCGACACCCCCCAGCCCTTTTTCTTCATCTTATGAAATTGGGATGGTTAGACTCCCCACCCTAGAGGAAAGAGCTGGCCGGGCTCAGCCAGCGTGAGATGGGAAGCCACGGTTCTGGCCTCCACCCTCTGGGAGAGCAGCAGCCCCTGCCTTCCTGACTTTGGTGCCCATTTGGGCCTAGTGTCCTTTGGGTGTCTCTCACCACCCAGAGTGCTGCAATGTCTTGGAGTTCCCTCTGCCTGGCTTTTTCTTCCACCCTGGGGCCTTCCCAGGGTCTGGCTTCTTGGACATGCCTAGGCCAGAATATGGGCAATACCTGGGCAAGGACAAAGGCGTCCCATTAGGAGCCGAGAGGGGCTGGAGGGGGGCGGGGCGGGGCACCCAGGACTCCTGGTCCCACCCCTCAGGCACGTACTTTCTGGGACTAGGGATTGGAATTTGCTACCAAATTCCACTGGAAAAGTTTGACTTGGCATCCAGGCACATGATCCAGGACTCCCCACAAATTCCCAAGGGCCTCTGGTGTGCCCAATGCTGTGCTGCACGCCGGGTATAGAGGGTCAAAAATCAGTAATCAATAATCAATCCCTGCCTGAGCAGGGTGCTCTCTTGGGCTGGTTTCCCTGGTATAGATGGACCAGGACAGGTGAGTCCTCTCCACAGGTCCCGTCTAACTCCCCCTCCTCCAGGTTCCCACAACCAGCCCAGCTTCAGAAGCCACAGGGCTGGGCGTGGGGTGAGGCTTTAGCTCCGACCTGGGCTGCATGTCTTTCAGCCTCCAATCTAGAAGGATCCAGATGGGTTTATAAAGGTGCCCTGGGGAAGATATTGAGTTCCGAGAGACATACTCTTCAGGGACTCAGGGAGAATACTGTGTCTTATAAAAAGTAAGAAGACCTCCTGCTTTTACCCCTAATTGAGAGCTATGAATTGGGGGCAGGAGGCTGGCAGTAAAAGGGGAAACGGCCCTCTTTTCAGCAGGTCAGGGTGTGGGGGCATGCAGGCCAGAGGTGTGGATGGTGAAGCTCCTGGTTCTACAGGTCCTGAGGCAGATGTCCTGGGCACACGGGCTAACCTCCAGTAAAACTAGGAGTCCAGAGCCCCTGCTGCCCCAGTGCAGCCCCAATTCCCCTCCCCCACATGCCTCACTTGCTGGTTCCCTCCCGACAGCTTCCAGGCTGGGAGCCCCAGCTGGCGGAGGATGTCTTGCTCCTCAGCAGCTGGGATTTGTAAATATTTATAGGAACATGGAACAGATCAGTGGCTGACAGGCCCAGGGAGCGGGCAGGGGCCCTGCCCGGAGCTCAGCAGCTTCACTCCCCACTCCTCATACCCTGACCTGATTTGAGGGAGCCCAGGATGACAAAGAAGGGTGAGAAAGTAAGGTATGGGGCTGTCAGCCTCCACATGCAAAAACACCAACTCATAGGAGGCTTTTGTCCATCTGTCCCTGGGCTCTGCCTCCACACTCAGAGCTGCTCACATCATTCTACTCTTGCCCCAATTCACCCGAATGATCCCACACCCATGGCCACGCTGACCCCCACCCTTGCACACATTCTTTCCACACTCATGCACATGCACTGTCACGCTCCTGCATGTGCACATACATTCCCCCCTCCCACACCCACAGTGATGTTCACTTTCATGTACACACTCATGTACACATGCTTACATCTTTGCACACCCCAGCTTACTCTCACAAGCCCACTGGGGGCCCAGATCCCAGACATTCCCCCAACTCCTCACAGGTCTTAATCACAGGCCTGGGAAGGAAATCTCCTGTTTTCTGTCTGGGGTACTGTGTGTGTGTGTGTAGGGAGCAGGAAGGAATAAATTCTGAGGTCAGGGGGGTGAGGAAGAGGGAGGAGAAGATGGGGATATGCTTGAAGGGCCATTCAGAGCTGATATCAGCCCAGAATGGAAGCAAGACAGAGACAAAGGCGAGCGGGAGAAATGGAGACTGACAAGGGTCGCGGCAGAGGGGACAGGAGCTGGGGACAGAAGGCCCCCCGGATGAGAAGCTGTCACATTGCTGCTCCGGTGGCCTGTGAGACCAGCACCACCCCCAGCTGGAGCCTCTTCCCTCTAGATCTTGTCACTGTGGCTTTGCTTTGCTGCTTAGGCAGCCGGGAGTGGTGACAAGCAGAGAAGACAGTGCCCAGGGCGGCTGGCTGTCCCACTCCAGCCCAGCTGCCAGCTCACCCATCAGTGCCCATCTCATCACCCACACGGGTCCAGATGAGACCCCAGTGATGGGCCTGGCTGCCCTTGCCTCCCAGGGCCACAGCAGAGGGAGGGAGCAACAGAACCCCCCCACCCCAGAGGTGGGCAGTGCTAACCAGACTTTGCCCAGGCTCCTGGACCCTGATGTTCGGCATGGGAAAACATGGGCCAACTCTGCTCCTGGCATCCAGAACCTTTCAGACATGGGCAGGAACCTGTGCATGAGGCAGGGGCTTGGGGACGGGGATGTGGAAGATAGTCACCCTGAGGAACCAAACATGTTTGAGTAGAAACTTTTTCTTTCATCTCCTTTTACATGCACAAGAATGATGTTCCCACACAGCATGCCCCTGAGTGTTGTGTTGAATAATTGCCCTCCTCACCTCGGGTCTGTCTCAGGGTATTAGTTCTGGGGCATCAATCAGTCAGTCTGTGCTCTGAGATCTGGGAACAACCATTTCTATAAAACCAGAAAGGCAAAAAAAAAAAAAAAATATATATATATATATATATGGCAGGAAAAGTTGAGTTGCCTGCTGTGTTCCCAGAGCCTGTTGTTTGATCTTCAGGGCAGCTTTCCACCCAGGCTCTGACGTCCTGATTGATTCGTGCTTTCAGGGGTTCATTCATCTATTTACTCAACAACCATTACTCATCTGGGTGCCAGGCCCTGTCCTGGCTCCTGGGACCCAGTGAAAAAGCCAGACAAGGCTCTTGCCTGCACTGTGTTAAGAAGTGATAGAAGGGGGGCAGATGTGGCTCAAATGGTTGGGTGTCCACCTCCCATATGGAGGGACCTGGGTTCGATCCCCGGGACCTCCTGGTTAAAAAAAAAAAAAAAAAAAAAAAGAAGTGATAGAAGAATCCAAACTGCACAAGAAAGCATGATTTCCCCGACAGGGTCTGACTGCCCAGCCTGGGGACCCAGATGTCCTACTCTTCCAGCTGAACCCTTGGAAATCACCCAGAATCGCTCTCTCATCCCAGGATCAACATCTTGCCATCCTTCTCCTGCCTCTGCAAGTCTGCTCTCCCAGGCAGCCAGGCCCTCTGGAAATGGTGGAATGAGCATGGATGTGGGACTGAATCTCAGCTTGGACACTTACTAGTTGGGTGACCTTGGACAAATCACTTCATCTGTCCAAGACGCAGTTTTCTGCTCTGTAAAATGCAGTAACTAATACCCAACTCAGGGGTACCATCAGCATCAAATGAGATGAAGTATAAAAAGCACCAAAGATGGTGTCTGGCACACAGTAGAGCTTCAACTGATGTTCCATCTTTTCTCACCCACAGGGGGAGGGAGCTTAGGGGTGTTGGGAGGTCCAGGAGGACCCAGCATTCCATGCACCATGACTCTATGCTTCATGCCTTCCTCCCAGGCAGTGTGTTTTGCTGAGTTGAGCCTCTTATTTGTGGGGGAGGAGGGTAGAAAGACCTGGCTTTGCCTTCTGAACACTCCGGAGAAACAACCCCTCTCTACCCTGTTGTCTCTCTCTCTGGCACTCAAGTTGTTTTTTGTTTTTTAAATTACTGTGTGGGTGGTAGTGTTGGGAAGGTGGTGGTAATGGTGGAGGTGGTGGTGATGCTGGTAGAGGGGTTGGCAGAGAGATGGTGGTGGTGGTGATGGGAGAGATGGTGGTGGTGGTGATGGAGGTGGAGGCAGTGGAGGTGGTGATGGCGGTGGTGGAATTGGTGATAGTGGTGATCGGAGCTCGTTTCAGAGAGGATTCCTGTGCTTGGATTTTGAGGGCTAGAAGAGAGTTCAGTTTCAGTTGATACATTGAGGGCCTACTAAGTGTCAGGCCCTGCGGTGCTCCCTTCATTTTCACAGCAGTGCACTGGGATTAGGTATGACGTGACCTGGCTACAGACTCTCAGCTAGTCTGAGCAGAGAGGTATTAAACCCATGTTCCTTCTCTATGCCATCATAATGCCACCCACATTTCACAGAAGGGGAAATGGAGATCCAGCGGGGTTAAGTGGTTTGCCCAAGGTCACACAGCACTTCGAAGCAGAGCCTGGCTGTTCCCTCTGCACACCTGGGCCTCAGCAACCTGCCCACCTCCAGAGCTGGGGGCTCACTGAGGAGGGCTGAAGGACCGCTAGCACGTTACCCTCCACAGCCCTGACAGAAGCCTAGAGCCCAGATTTCCTCCAGCCCCAGGAGGCAGAGTCCGTCCTCCTGACCCTGCACACTGTCGGCAGCAATCTCCCTCCAGCCCCAGAGTGAGAGTGACAGGGCAGCAGCCACCTGACCCGTTACAGTTCATACCTCCTCCTCCAGATCTGACCGTGGGCCTCCCCAGGCCAAGGCACCATGCTGCAGTGACTCTGATTGGCATTGAGATGGAAGAACATTACCCATAGACTTCCTCCCAAAGGAAGCCCCCTGGGATTCATCTCACCCAATTCCACTCCCTGTGCCCCTCTGCACCATCCCTTCAATCTAGAAGCTATGTGTCTGACCCTAAGTCTGAGTCACGGTGATGATGGTGGTGGTGGTGACAGAGGTGGTCTTAGTTGTAGCGATGATGGTGGAGGTGGAGTTGGTGGTGGTACCAGGTGATGGTGGTAGTAGTCACGCTGGTGGAGTTGGTGGTAGTAGTGGTGGTGGTGACGTTTGTGATGGTGGAGACCCTGGTGGAGGCGGTGGTGGTAGCTCTTGGATGGTCAGAGTAAGGTAGGACTTCCTGGAGGGTGGGAGATTGACTGATCACTACCTTCCTTTACATCTTCCCCATTTTTTAATAACAGCTACTATTTATTGAGTGTTACCCATGAAACAGGTACATGGTAAATATTTTACATGTAATAATTCATTTAATCCTTTCAACAACCCTATGAGGTAGGTACTATTATCATCCCTATTTTAGAGATGAGGAAACGGAGGCACAGAGAGGTTAAGTAATTTGTGCAAGGTTATACAGCTAGCAAATAGCCAGGCCTGCCTGACGCCAGTCTGGGCACTTGACCCTCAGCCTCTGCTGCTGCCTCCTGAGCAGAGCTCTGCTCCTGGGAGGAGAGCTGGTGGATAAATGGAGGGAGGGACTTTGGGGACTTGACTGTCTTGAGGTTTCCAGAGCCTTCCAGGGTGCCATTCTATCTTCCTGCCTCTACCTTCCTCAGGAGCTCTGACAAAAGAGGTGGGGATCGTGGGTATGGGGGGAGAGGACTAGTTCCTGGCCTGGCAGGTCATGGGTGGAGGGGGGAGCCCCAGCCTGGCTCCTGTTGGGCAGCTCGCCCTTGCCCCAGCTGCTGCTCCTGCCTTCGGGGAGCTCCATCCCGCCGCCACCCTCCCCTCCAGGATCTCATTATATCCATAAGAGAAACTGACAGCCTCAATATCTTACTTTGCAAATATAGTTTATTCCTTCAATAAAGCCGCCTGCGCAGGGGAATGTTTAAGCCCTGCTCTCCCCCGAGAGCCTCATTTGAATTTCTAAAGTCTTTAGTCGGCTCCTCCAATGGGGCAGCTGGGTAATGAAAACGCAGCCGCTTAGAGGGGATTCATTTCCTGTCCGGGTCTCTGCCTCTGGAGGAGCTGGACTGACCCAGGGGAGAACCTCTGGATACCTGGATGCTGGGGGCCAGAGGGTAGGGAGGGCCTGGGCTCCTGGCTCATGCCACATCGACGGGGCCATAGTTCAGTCAGGGGCCTCTAGCCTCCAACCCTTCTAGCCCAGGCCCCACCAGGAAGGCTCAGCTCAAGGGTCCTCCAGGGGTCCCTTTATGGGTCTTCCTGTCTGAGGAACCACCCCCCCCCACATGGGGTCTCCCTGCCCTAGGACCCCTCCATGGAGGCTCTGCCCGAAGACCCCTCCACAGGGTCTCTACATCCAGGATCCCTAGAGACAGCATCTCTCAGGCCCAGGTGCTCCCCTGAGGCCCAGCCCATGGATCCCATCCCTGGGGAGGAAGCCTACTCCCTGGCAGGACCCCCTCGCTCCAGGGCAGACCCTTTCCCAGACCCCCACGGGAGCCTCTAATTAAAGGGCCGGCACGCCCCTCGGGGACTCATTAGGCCCGCTGTGCAGAGAACATTTAATCATTGCTCAGAGCATCGATTGGAAAATCAATTTCTTTGTCTCTCCGCACGCGGCGCTGGAGAAGTGGGGGGAGCGCTGACCTCCTTCTGCTGCCATGTAAAGTGCTGCACATTTAATCAGGGAACAGAAATCAATTAGCCACTTACGAGGTTGGCTTTAGTTACCGAATCAGGCCCACGCCACAGCTCAGCCGCTGACAGAAGTGAATCTCCTTACCGCATGCAGCCGGCCCACTCCCATCCCACCAGCTCTCCAGGGTCTCCCTTTTTCCCCACACACCCTTGGCACCTCTCATCTACATGGACCCCCATGGGACCCCAAAGAAGCCCAAGGAAGGCCCCTAAGCTCCATGCTGTCACAGTCACAGCCTCTCTCACTGAGCCCCTACCCCCTAACCCCGACCCCCTCAGCTCTGCGCTGTCAACCCTGAGATTCCCGTGAGACTCAGCTGATACGCAAATCTCAGCTTGACTTCTACAGGCTTCTGTGATGCCAGGGAAGTTTCTTAACCTCCCTGAGCCTCGTGAGAACTTTACTCATAAAATGGGAATAAGGATGGTACCTACCTCACGAGATAGCTGCTCTGAAAATCCCATGAGCTCATTTTTGTGACGTGCCTACCCAATAACTGGGGCTACGTGAAGAGAACTTTGAACTCACAGCGGTGGGCGGTGTCCTTCTGACCCTATAGTCAGCCAGGCGGGCAGACAAGGGACAGTGCATGTGTGAGCTGAGGGCACGCCTGGCCACTGCTCCCCTGCCTTCCCTCAGGACAAGGGCAGGTGGGCCCGCTGCCCCGTCGCCTCCCAGGGCTTGATGCAGACTCGCCTCTGCGTCCACTCTCCCCCTCTCAATTTGGGCACTGTCCATAGCCAAACACTCCGTTTCCTCAACTGTGATGATGCGCCCCAGGCACCCCTCACCCCCAGGTCCCACCCCACACAGGTCTGGGGGCACGAGCTTTCCAGCGACGCCTCACGCACCCAGGGTTATACACACGCAATTACCCAGAGTTGTACACAGCCTGCATGCCCCATTACGCACAGTTTCGCAGAGCTTCTCCCACAATTACAGTCACACGGCTCCTCACACGCACTTGCACGCGTCACCTACTTCATACACACAGCACTCCGCCCCGCTGCTGCTCTCACACACACTGACCTCGCCCAGGGCCACACACACGGGCTTGCTTTCACTCACCTGCGGGCCCCCACCCCGCAGAGTGGCACGCCGGTGGCACGCGCACTCACGCGCACACGTGCACGCACGCACACACCCGTTCTGTAATAATATTAGACATGCCATTTCTTTTGCATGACAGTTCCAGTGGAGATGCTCCGAGCTGTCACTTGGATGAAAAATAATGCATAATCCTCGTCTTCCTTCCTTCCCTTCCCTTTCTTTCTTCCCTGTTTAATGAGCTCCTAAAAATATTCCTTGCTGTCTCGCCGAGGCTGTGGGCTAAGTGTGAGTCAGGTCTCCTCTCCCCATCCCCCATTGCTCGCTCAGCCCCCTGAGTGGGCTGGAGGATGAAGGGTCACGGAGAGTCTCAGTGCTTGGCCAGGCGAGGTCAGGAAGAAGCGCCCTCGCCCAGGCCTCCCAAAGATCTCAGACTCCCGCTGCCCCTCCTCCCTGCCCCCACTAGCCCACCTGAGCAGGGGATGAGAGACTCAGGAGAGAACCAGGTGGGAGCAGGAAGAAAGGCAGAAGCCCCCCCTCTGGTACCTGAGCATCCCGGGTAGCCCACTTCTTAGCTCCTGGTCAATTTTACAGGTCCCCCCGCACCCCAATCCCTCATTTCTCCCAGCTCCAAAGGGAAAGACCTGCCTATAGCCAAGGTCTTCCCTCTCTACCTCCTTGCACCCCAGCTTCATTCTCCATCCCAAGCCTCGAGAGAAAAAAGGAAGAGAGGCAGTTAGAGCTTCCCTGAACCCCCAGCTGCCATAAGCACCTTAGCCTGACTTTGCTGGGAAAATTGTGATTGTCAGAGCTCCCTCCAGTTCCTCCTTTAGCCCCAGATCAAAGTCACCTCCTTCCCTGAAACCTTCCTGATTCACCCCGAAGGACGTATTTTCTTATTGAACATATTGACACACCCTAATGATAACAATAAATTTACTGAGGAGAGGCAATCCTGTGTCCTGCCTGTGGGAACTTTATCTAGAGCACTCTTTCCACCTTGAGTTTTGTTTCCTTACTTTCATGTGTCGGGCCCACGAGATGTGAGCTCCTTCAGTGTGGGAACCTGGCTTGTCTATCCAACTCCACCTAAACAGGAGTTCATGTCCCCAGAGTGATGGATGGATGGATGGATGGATGGATGGATGGGAGGTGACAGAGAGGGAAGAACTCAGGGTCAGGAGTAAGAGGCCTGAATGTTAATCCTGGTTTCTGTCAACTTGCATTATGACCTTAGGAAAGGTGAAACCCCTCTCTAGATCTCAGTTTCTCCATCTGTCAAATGGGAGTGCTGGGCCAGTGGTGTCCGAGGTCCCTTGCAGCTTTGGCAGTCCTCACTCTCTGATTCTCCATAGCATTGGGCTGAGAGAAACTGCCTGTAGCCTAGAATGTCCCATCCTCCTTCGTGTGAGGTATTGGGGGCACCTTGATGAGGGTGCCAAGCAGCCCTCAGCACAGCCATCTGGGGCTTTGTTTTCCCACCCTTTCCTCTGTCTCCCACTTCTTCCATGCCTATTTCTTTGCTCCAGTCTCCTTAACTCCACTTCTGTGTTTTCCTTTCATTCATTGTCCCTTTTCTGGCTTTTTCTAGGCTTGCACCCTACCCCTAATAGCTCAGAGCTGGCTTCCATCCCCTCATCTCTCTTCCTCTGCCTTCCTTCTCCAAGACCCACCTGCATCAGAAGCCCCCTCCCCATGGGCCTCCCAATCTCCTCCCAGCAGCTCCAATCCGGAAAGGTTAAGCTAATAGCAGCTCCTCTCCATCAGCTGCTCTTGTTTGCTCTACATAATTGCAGGAGAGGGGGGTTGGGAGGGGAGGGCCCTCTGAGTGGTAGGGAGTGTTGAGGGGAGGGAGGGGCAAGCAGCCTTGTCTGTAGATTGGGGGTCAAGGTTAGGTGGCACTTGCAGAATGCGGCCGTAGGCTGTGTGGAACCTGACCATATGGGAAAGAATTGGGCAGAAGGCCCAGCTGTGGAAGAGTTGCTTGGAGAAGGGGAAACGGGGTCCAGAGAGGGACTCTCAAAAACATTATTACTGCCAGGAGGAAGATAACAACAATAGCCATAAATCACACTGGGCGAGCGTCACTATGTGCCAGGCCCTGTGGTGGTTTTCTCTCACTGATCTTCACAACAATCCCAGGAGGCAGACTTGGCTCCTCTGCCCATTTTACAGGAAACTGAGGCCAAGGAGGTTGGGTTGTTGCCCAAGGTCACATGTGGCTAAATGGTAGAGGTTCAAGCACAGACTGCTCTTGATCATTCCTGCTCAGAGGGGGTCAGTGCTTGCAGGGACCTGGGACTTGTCCAGAATCACACAGCTATTTGTTGCCACAACTGGGAGGAGAACCCAGATTTGACTCAGAGGGCATTGCTCCCCTTCTGAGCCCAAGTTCTCCTTGGATACTCCCTGTGGATGGGGTGCTTGGGCTTCTCTGGGATGAGGAGCTGAAGTCGAACGCCATGGTGTGCACGTGTGTGCGGTGGCGGGAGGCCGCCTCTCTGCCAACTAGCAGCAGCCCTGGCCTCCTGCTGGTTTGAGTATCCTCAATAATTCATCAGGGACAGAGCGGAGCCCAGAGCGGCGGGTAGGAGAAGGTGGGTTGGGGAGTGTCACAGTGAATGTGGATGGCTTTAGACCAGCACTGGAAAGTCGGAGACAGCAAGTCAGCCGCATCTCAGCTGCAGACTTGGGACTGTGGTGGCCGCCACATCCCTGCCTCCTGTATCAAGTCTGGGACAACCTGCTTCTTGTTTTCCTCCCAAGGACTAGAAACTCTAGGGCAGACAGTGTCTCCCCCTTAGACTTGGCAGTTCCACAAGCCAGAGACTATGTCACTATCATCAGACTGAGGCTACCAGGGCAGGGTTTGAGTCTCCCCCATCAGACTGGACGTCCCTCTAAGGCAGAGTTCATGCCTCCCCATCAGATTACCCTGTCCAGCCTTTGCCCCGTGATCTGATGGTCATAGAAGCCCTAGCATTGGGTCCATCCTAAACCCCCTGTGCCCACCTCAGAGCAATGAGTTTCCTGGACTTTCTTGCTGTGACCTGTTATCAGATGGGCACAGCTCTGTCCAGGTGAGAACTACTGCCACTGTCTGTCCCCTTAGTGATGGTCAGCGCAGCAGTTACTCCCCTTGCCCCCCAAGGTAAGCATCCATATGCCTCTGGTTGGTTATGGCCAATTTCCATCATTCGCACGACTACTGGGACCCGTCATGACAATGTAGTGGCAGGGCTGGTGGGAGGGGAGTGCCTCAGGGGTCATCTTTCTTGAGAAAGAGTCTTCCAGATTCTACTTGGACATGTCCAGCACAGGGAACTCACCGCCCCTTGATGTAGGACAGCTTCCTCTTGTGGGAAACAATCTGCTTTCTAGAGAAATTGTCCTCACAGGAAGCCCAAGCCCACCTCCCAGTGACCGCCCCATGCAAACCTGATGCTCTCTGCACATCTCTCTGCCTGTAAGTCTGCAACTTGCCCAGTGCTGGGGTGCTCCATTCAGGAACTGCAGCTCCCTGCCTACCCAGGGTCCCCGACATCCACCACTGTAGCTTATTGCATGTCTGGGGTGCATGCCCCCACCTTCCCATCAGCACCACAGAGGGAAAGCTGGGAAGGGCCAGGAGAGCAGATGGTCTCATTTGTATTCTGAGTGGCCAGGCTGTGCCATGACTCTGTCTTTGAGAACCCCATCCTCTCCCTCAGCTCTGTCTTTCAAAAATTCTCCAAGCAGCATCAATAATGGGAATCGATTCATCAATGAGCTTTGCCTCACAACCCCAGCCCCCTGTGGAGCTCTGCTGCATCCATAAGCATTTCAGCTCCCGGTCCACTCTATCCCCCATACTCCATGCATCACCTAGGACTTGGCCCACATTTCTGCTGCCTGCCATGATCCCAGGAGATCAAGCCCCCAGCCTAGCCCCAGGGCGGCAGGAACCTCTGCTTGGGATGAGCAAGAAGCATGGTGTGGCATAGGAATGGAGGAAGAACTGGGGCAGGGAAATTGGGGCTGAGCTTAGTGCTACTTGAACTCTCATTAGGCACCATGCAGAGTGGGAGAGGGGGTGGCATTATTTAGGGGTGTGGAAACTGATCACCTTATCCCAAACTCCAAATACTGACTGCCCAACATCTACCTCTTAACACTAACAACCAAGATTGACCGTTGCTGGCATTACCTGTTCTTCGATGGCCACCAGTACTGACCACCCACAGACCCAGCCCCAACCTCCTAACACTGATGGTCCACGCTCAACTAATGATCCAGTGTCAACCACCCACCACTGACCAGCCCCCACTGATGGTTCAACATCAGTCTCTAATAAAACCTCCCAGTACCAATTTTCCAACAAAACTACCCATTGCCAACATCTCTACACCCCACATCCAATAATATCCCTCAATACTGACCTTCCCAAACTGACCACCCCAAGTTAGTCATCTCAAACCACCCACCACTAACCATCTAAGACTATCTGACAAGGCCTTCCCATCCTTGACTGTCACCTGTTGCTTTCTGCTGGACCCCTGTGCTTTACCAGCAACCCTTCAGACGCCTCCTGGATGGACACAGCTGGTTCCCTGACACTAGTTGGGTGCTCATTTGAACATCCTTCAGCTCCTGGGATCTGCCCGTTTGGCCAGCAATGGAGCTGTTGCTTCTCTAATCCTGTACCTCTCTGTCTGACCAACCTCTAGTGACTTCTATCAGCCAGCACTGACCAGCTTCCCTGGCATTTGCATGGGAAGGGTTTTCCTCACTGCCCCTGCGCTGCCCTCTGAGAAGCCGGGCTGCCACTCGCTGGCACCTCCACACACCTCCACACACTGACTTCTGGCACCTCCACACACCTGGGCCAGAAGTCAGTTTCTAAGAGTAACAGTTTAGGGAAGGTTATGGCTTTGGACTGGGCAGATCTCACAGGGGAAGCCCCAAGATTGCTGCCCTTGGTGCCAGCTGCAGGTGGAGGAGGCACCTCTCCCTGCCGACTCCTCTCCTGGAGCCAGGCTGCAGGTGAGGTGGACAGTCTCAAGGTGGAGAGGTCAGCAGAAGGCTCCAAGAAGGGGGCAGAGAATGGGATGCGTTAGATGAGGGAAGATGCAGAGGAGGCCTGTAAGGGCAGGGAAGGGGCAGCTACCTGGGGTGAAAGGAGGAGCAAACAAGGAGCTCAGAAATGGCAAGGGCAAAAAGGAGGATGAGAGGTGGGAAGGGGGGCAGTTCTGAGCATGTCGGCCCTGGGCACTGCCCCCACCCCTCCTGGCTCTTCCTGGCTGCTCCTGCTTAATGGAAAGCTCCATGGAGGCTCATGCAGAGCGACAGCTCATGATCCCCTTCACCAAGGACTCAGAACCAGAGCCATTAATTAGACGAGGGAGCAGCTGCTCTGGGCCCAGGGGCCGAGTGACAGGAAATCACTTTGTTCCTGGAAGCTCAGCCCAGCCCTGGTTGTGGGGTCAGGAGGCTGCCTCTCCACCCTCATCCTCGATGGGGCCCATCCGGGGACATCTGTGCACCAATTGGGAGCCCCTGCCTGCTGCCAACCTAGCAGCCAAGGTCCAGGAAACCCCTGGGATGAGAAACTAACCCCTGGGTTTGACTCTTACATGCTGTGGGGCCATGGCCAAGACATGCCCCATCCCAAGGCCTCAGTTTCCCCATCACTCCAGTGAGGAGACTCAGTCCTCCTTTGAAAAGAGGTGCTGCCCCCAGCTGCCCTGAGGGTGATCCCTGGTCTCCCCATTCCTTTCCTGTGCACTGCCACGGGCCCCTATAGCTTGACTGGAGATGAAAGAATGCTGAGCAATGGCAATGACTTTGCCTGGGTTCTGGGGCCTTTTTCTGCTCTCTAGCCCCACTGTGGGGACCCAGGGAGAGTCACTGTCTGCCTGGGGGATCTCAGAGTTGGGAAGACAGCTATCTTAGAAAAGCAGGCATTTGGGGCAGTGGAACCATTTTCTCTAGTATTTTCCCGGCCCTTCTCTACTAGACAGTCCTGGGGCCATCTTCCAAGAACCTGCACCCCCAGGAATGGCTAGTGGTGGGGTATCACTTCCCCAGGACAAAAGCTAAGGCCCTGTGACCTGGTGAGGCCACTGGGGCCCTGGGTCTCCTGCCTCCTGACCTTGCCCTCCTGCCCCAAGCTGAGCTGTCCTCCACTTCCCTAGTTAAAACCCAGTCCCATTCCTACTGGTCCCAGGACCCCTCCCCACCCAATAGGGCAGAAATCGATGAGCAATTTACTGCTATTTGTAGATCTCATTTCCCTGCCGGTCCCCCAACCCCAGCCGCCCCTGATCAAGTTTGGCCTTGCCTCTCACCCCACCTCTCTGACCTCAGTCAGGCAAACTGGCACTGTCCCCAGCTGTGGGGAGCCTGGTGTCAGCACCTGTGGAAGGAGTCAGCCCAGAGGCCTCTGCAGGGGGAAAGTCTTATCCTCTTCCTGGGTAAATCCCTGATGAACTAGAGGAAGAAAGGACAAAGTAAAGCATCAGCCCAGGAGTCTGCGTTTTAAAAATTACTCTCCAAGGGATTCAAGTGGAGCTGGAACAAGGGCTGCTGGGAAGCTAACAGCACTTGCTGCTTTTAGCCTTCCCTCCATCTAGCTGTGTGATCTTGGGTAAGTTACTTACTTCCTCTGTGCCTCAGCAGCCTCATCTTTAAATGAGGGCAATGATGGCTCTGGCCTCATAGGGTTGTCCAGAGAATTAACAGAGAAGATGCCAGCAAAGGGCTTAACCCAAAGCCTAGCACTTAATAGACTTTCGACAAATGAGTGATAATAACAGCAGACGAGACTACAAGACTATGGGCTAGGACCCGCACTCACCAGCACATGGGCCTGGACAGCCAGTCCCTCCCGAACCCCCTCAGGTGTTCCTAGGGGGGCGGTGAGCCTGAGGCTTGTCCAGAGGAGTGAGCCCCATGTCTCCACCTGCCACAGTTCAGTCCCCTGGATCTGGGGTGAAGAACCACGCTTCTCAGGGCAGTGCGCAGGGGTGGGCTTGAGCCCTCGTGGTGGAGGGAGATGAAAATGGTTACTCCCTGGGGTTCTTGATCCACCAATCAGGAAACTTGAGGAAGCTCTAAGTTGCTCTAATTGGAGGCCTCAGGGAGGGGCCCCAGCAGGAGTCTAGACAGCCCCCCAGGAGTGGTCAGATCCTCAGGTTGGGGGGTATGGGGAGGGCAAGGTAAGGGGAAGCTGGAGGCTTGGGGTGGGGGGTAGAGTAGAGGCAGGTAATCAATTCTATATAGCCCTTCTTTTTTTTTTTTTTTTTTTTTTTACCAGGAGGTCCCAGGGATCGAACCCAGGTCCCTCCATACGGGAGACTGACACCCAATCATTTGAGCCACATCCGCCCCCCAGGTAACTGATTCTAAAAAGCCACAGCCCTTTGTCGCCCAAGGGACCTGAGGTGCCCACTACTCACTTTCCACTACCTCAAGAGACACAAAGCATGACAGTTACAGGTATGGGTTTCAGCTCAGCCTGCTTAGGTTTCTTTTTTCAACTTTATTGAGGTATAATTCACATACAATAAAATGCACACATTTTAAATGTTCATTTTGATGAGTTTTGACGAATATATACACACACATAACCACCACTACAATCAAGATATAAAGCTCTTTCATCTCCCCAAAAGGCCCCTAGAGCCCCTTCTCAGTCAGTCCCCTCCCCTCCCCCAGCCCCAGGCAACCGTTGATCTGCTTTCTGTCACTACAGATTAGATTTGCCTTTCATGGAGTTTCATATAAATGGAATCATGTAATATGTATTTTTTTGTGTCTGGCTGTTTTCAATGAGCATAACGTTTATGAGATTCATTTGTGTTGTTGTTGTGTCAGAAACTTACACATTTTTATTGCCAAGCAATATACCATTGTGTGACTATATATGGCAATATGTTTATCCATCCACATCCATGGACATTTGTGTTGTTTAGAGGTTTGGGTTGTTGTGAATAAAGCTGTTGTGAACATGTGTGCACAAGTCTTTGTGTGAGCCTATGTTTTCATTTCTCTTGGGTAAACACCTAAGAGTGGAGTCACTGGGTCCTATGGTAACTGTTTGTTTAACTTTTAAAGAAACCACTAGACTGTTTTCCAAAGTATTTGGACCATTGTATATTTCTACAAGCAATGTAAGAGAATTCCAGTTGCTCCACAACCTTGCTAACACTTAATATGGTCAGTCTTTTAGTTTTGGCCATTCTAATGAGTATGTAGTACTGTATCTCATCATTGTTTATTTTGTGTTTCCCAATAATTAAGGATGTTGTATGTCTTTTTCCTCTGCACATTGGCCATTCTGTATCTTCTTTTGACTATTTTTAAATTGGATTTTCTTTCTTATTATTGAGTTATAAGAGTTCATTGGGAGTAATGAAATTGTTCTAAAATTTTTGAGATGATGAATATACAGCATTGTGATTATACTAAAAGCCACTGATTATATATATACTTTGGATAGACCCCATGGTATGTGACTATATCTCAATAAAACTGCGTAATAAACAACTTTTTTAAAAAAGAAGAGTTCATTGGATACAAGTCCTTTGTCAGATATTCGTATTGCAAATATTTTCTCCTAGGTCATGGCTTGCCTTTTTATTTTCTTAGTTGTTTAAGTCTTGATTTTACTCGATCCATATTATGCAATCTTCAGAAAGTTACTTAGCCTTTCTGAACCAGTTTCCTCATCGGTAAAATGGGAATAACTGTATCTACCATGTAAGAGTGTTGTAACATTTACCACAGTTAACGTATGGAAAGTGCCTGAACCCAGAGGAGGGCCTTAACTCAGGGCAGCCATTATTGCCATTATTTCCTTCATCTTCCCTGGGTCTGGTCCTGAGGATCTCATGGGTAGCCAAGGTGGGGGCGGGGGGGGGGAAGGTTGACTTCGAATCATCGTCCTATGTGGAGCTGGGCCTCCATCCATCCTAGCTGTTGCCTAGACACACCAATTTGGGGACCTCAGGGTGCTGGGCCCACTGTCCTGGAGCCTCAGAGACAGGAGAGAGGCCTCTGGGGCCCTGCGGCTCCTACTTGTGGCCCTATAACCCTTCCTGCACACCCACAATCCCTTATTCACACAACCCACACAGCACATGCACGGAACCCCAACACACTCTGCCTGGCACCTGCATAAACGCAGCCACTTACGCCAAAAGCGAAACGCAATGAGCCTCTCCCCCACCCCCGTTGCCAGTGGTCAGGAGGTGCAGGCTCACTGACCAGACCGTGTATAATTCAGAGGTCTGGCCCAAAATAGTGCTGTGCAGGCCCCGCCTCACAGGTAGGAGAGTTGGAGCAGCAGGAGCAGCACAGGGAGGGGGCAGGGCCCTCAACCCTGGTGAAGGCCCTGGAGTGCGCCTCCCACCCCGGGAGCCTGGCAGCGCCTGTGAGGGCAGCGTCAAGAGGAGCAGAGTGGGCCCTGGCTCTTGATGGCTTCCCAGTGGGGAAGGAAGACCCCTCCCCTTCCCCATTCACGTCACCAAATCCTCCGGCCCTGGGGAGACAGGGTCACCTGAGGGGCAGCTGGGAGAGCAAGCAGGAGGGCTTCCCTGCTCACGCCTGGCCATACACCTCTGCCGAGGCCGGAGTCCCCACCCCTGGGTCTCTGGCTCCCCATATCCAGGGCCCAGGGCGAGAGGGATGCTGCTCAGTCCTCAGGCATCTTTGTCCCTGGTCTCTTGTCTTCCCCTCGCCAATCAATCAGTTGATAAGTCCACAAATATTTACTGAGCTCTTGCCTGGGCAAGGCTGGGTCCTAGGACATCAGAGGGCACCCGGGCCGTGCACAGGGAGGTGCACAGCTTGCTGAGGAGGCAGGATATTCGCAGGAAGCACAGGACTGGGCGGGGGGAGGCAGGCGTGGAGGTCAGGGAAGGGGGCTGCGGGAATACTTCCGGCTGAAGGCCCCACTGGAACTGGGCCTGCCTGGATGAAGAGGTGGGTTTGAGGAGACGGAAAGGCAGGAGGGAGGAACTGTGAGAGCTGGATGTGGGGCTGAGGGCTGAGTGCACAAGACACCTGGAGGTTAGTGAGGTGACTGGCTTGGGACCAGGGTCATGTCAGGAAATACCTTTGGTATTTCAACCAGGGCAGGGAGAGCCCCACACACCATCCTCTGCACCATATACAATCAAGGCAGGGGGCAGGGATCCCCATGATTCTGTCACACGGTGTGAAGTGCTTTGCTTTGGACTCAGCCAGCTTGGGTTTGAATCCCAGCCTTGCTACCTCATTGCTCTTTAACTTTGGGCAGGTGACTTACACCTATCCTCACCTGGTAAACAGGTCCTTACGTCGTAGCTTTGTTGAAGAGAGAAGCAAGGTGTCTTCGGGACTCAGGTGGCTGAGCAGGAGAGGGTTTTATTGCCTGAGGGTAAAGAGATGGCGCTGCCAAATAGGAAGTAAGAGGCCTCCCTGGCAGAGGACTTTGAGCTGGGATTTGAGCAAGATGCCTGACTCTAGAACACCTATTGGCAAGGTGGTTGAGTGGGTCCACCTGCTTGGGAGCCACATGACCCATGGGATACGACACTCCCCATAACGCTGTGGGGTTCCCAAGGGGTTTTGCTTTGGCTTTGCTGTGCGAAGTCAGCATGTGGGTTGCTTTGACCCTGGGTTCCAGAGAGCTCCCTCCCTCTTCTCAGCCTCCATCCATCTCTTTTGGTCTCCGGCTCAGTCTCTCCATCACGTTCTGCATCCACTTCCCTTGGTCTCCCTGATTTTTCCTTTGAACAGGTCTCTTCCTCCATCCGTTCTTTCCTTGTTCCAAGTCCTCTCAGCTCTGATATCGTCTGTCCTCTTTCTCCTTTGCTCTCCCTCTATCTCTTACTGTTCAACTGTCCCGTCTCTCCAGGGACCTCCCTAAAACTCCACACTCTCTCCTGAGGCCAGAGGCGGTTGGGGAGCAGGGAGGGGGTCCCTGCTTCTGAGGGGCCCACGCTCCAGGCCCAGCCCTATCGATTAGGGCTTTTGTCAAAGGGAGGGAAACATCAATGACTCTGCTACAAGCCTCACCAGCGCTGCTAATATTAGCCCAGGAAGGCAGCTCACTGATGGATTAGGAGAAATTAAGAATTCAAATTCTGTAATTTGAATTGGAGGGCCGCTGCTTGCTGACAGCTAATACTTCCCCAGAAATTAATGAGTGAAGGAGGCATGGCAGTGCTGGTTTTCTTCCTTGACAATATAATTTTTCCCCCATGATCCGGGTCTTTGAAACCCCATCTTCAAGCAGGCACTTGCCTGGAGGGCTGGAGTCCGGTTAGTCATCGATCTTATTTGCGGATCCTTGTCGATCTGAGCAATTCCCAGCAACTGGCTTCCTAATTCCCCACCAAGCTCTCGGCTTTGGCCTGCTGGTACCCTGACCACGAGGTGGGCCCTCTCAGGGAGACGAGAAGCAGGGGAAAGAACAGGGTGTGAGGCACAGGCAGACCTTGCTTGCACTTCCTCCTGGCTGTGTGTGACCCTGTCCTCATCTCAGGACTCTTGTTTGTCCAGTGGAAATAATAACTCCCCCCTTGAGACACAAAGATATAGTTACCTTCTATCCTCTCTCCCTCCCTCCCCCTTCTCCCTCTGCATCTCTCCTTGGGTCCGTTGGAATGCCCACCAACCTCCCCATGGCCAAACCATGCCCAGACCCCCTGGACACCAGCTCCTCCAGGAAGACTGCCTGGGCTTCCTCCTATGAAACCAACTGGACCCACAATGCTTGGGGCCTTGCTTTTGAACCATCTTTTCTGCCAAGTCTCAGAGTTCTACATTATTCCCAGGAAGAAGGTGTCCGGTCACCTAGGCCAGACTGTCAGCTTCCCCAGGATGGCACTGACCATGTGCCTGGTGTCCGGTAGTTGTATGATAACTGGTGAATGAAGTTCACCGGCAGCTTCCATTCCCTTTGTGCCTGCCCCTCAGCCCCTCCTACAGCCCCCAAGTGCCCAGGAAATGCTTACTGGTTTTGGGGAGACGCTGGGGTCTGCCAGGGCCTGGCCAGTCCTCCCTGCAGCCCCAGCGACCATGTCTTGGCAGGAGGTATGAGGCCTGCTGTGGGTAGCTCCCCAGAGCACATTTTCCAAAATGGCACCTTTTGGAAACATCTTCAAGACCTTGTAGTAGGTGGTGGTTTCTTGGACCTCACACCGAAAGCACGTGCAACAAAAGAAAAATTAGATAAATGGGACCTCCTCAAAATTAAACACTTTTGCACCTCACAGGAATTTGTCAGAAGGGTGAAAAGGCAGCCAACTCATTGGGAAAAAATATTTGGAAATCACATATCTGATAAGGGTTTAATATCCAGGATATTAAAGAGATGTTACAACTCAACAATAAAAAGACAGACAACCCAATTAAAAAATGGGCCAAAGACTTGAATAGACATTTCTCCGAAGAAGAAATACAAATGGCAAAAAAACACATGAAGAAATGCTCAACATCACTCATGATTAGGGAAATGCAAATCAAAACTACAATGAGATATCATTTCACACCTATCAGAATGGCCACTATGAAAAAGACAGAGAACTACAGGTGTTGGAGAGGATGTGGAGAGATAGGAACACTTCTTCACTGTTTGTGGGAATGCAGGATGGTACAACCACTATGGAGGACTGTTTGGCAGTTCCTAAAGAAGTTGAATATAGACTTGCCATGTGACCCTGCAATACCACTACTGGGTATATACCCAGAAGAACCGAGAGCAGTGACACGAACAGACATCTGCACACCGATGTTCATAGCCACATTATTCACCATTGCCAAAAGTTGGAAACAACCCAGGTGTCCATCAACAGATGAATAGATAAACAAACTATTCACACGATGGAATATTATGCAGCTGTAAGAAGAAATGAAGTCATAAAGCATATGGCAACATGGATGAACCTGGAGGACATTATGTTGAGTGAAGCAAGCCAGACACAAAAGGACAAATACTGTATGAATGCATTACTATGAACCAAATATATTGTGTAATGTATTGTTTGATTCAAAAAAAAAAAAAAAAATTTACATGTATCCATTACATTTAATTGAGAAATATATATATTTATTCATCTGTGTTTACTTTTTAGTTTTTAATTGCTTATGTTTTCAATTATTAAATGTACAAAATAAAGTTTAAAAAAATGGCACCTTTTAAACAATTTTTTAGAAAGGGCTTACATGGTATTTGTAAAGGCAATGAGGAACAAGCGTTAGAGGGAGCCCTGGGAAAGCCAGACCTCAAGACCTACAGAGACGGCGTCAAAGGTGGGGCCTTTCCTGTGTCCTTCCTCCTCACCCCTTGGCCTTTGGGGCGTATCCTGCCCCACTCCCAGGCCCATTCTCTACCTGGCACCTAGCTGAGCTCTGGTTCAGGGGTGGAGAGGGGCACCCTTAGCTGTTGGGGCAGATGGGCCCTCCAAGGCTTGGAGCCCCCAGCCTGAGGCAGAACTGGCCACTGAGGAGCTGGGGCAGGACTTCTCCAGTCCTGAAACGGCTTCCTTCAGAGCTAGGAGGGGTCTTGGGGGCCACCTAGGACCAGTCCCCTCTTTGGCAGATGGGGAAACCAAGGCACAGAGAGGTTAGCATGTGGTCAAACCTCAATTATTCTTCTAAGAGGGAGAAGGCAGGCTGGGTGATCCCAAAGAAAATAATCCTAACTTCCTTTAGTAGGCTCTGCTGGATTCTGGAAAATCAAATGTTCTTTCCAATTCTTCATCCTCTGGCTAGTATTTGAGCAAAATTTATTCCTGGGTGAACTGGGGCTGGGGCAGAAAAAGAGATTGGCAGAGAAGCAGTTTTCTAAGTGGTTGAAGGCTGCTTTGGGCATGAAACCCCAAAATTTGGAAGCTGGAATCTTGTCCCCACCCCCACAATCCCTGCAATCCCCCCAACTCACTTGCCTGGGAAGCCCTCCTCCCCACTCCCCACAATTCTCTTTCCTGCTGGGACTCACCCTGGATCCAGGATAACTATCAGGGAGCGGGTGGGAACTCACTGAAGCATGAGGGAGGGGGTGGCAGGTCTCCGAAGCACTCCCATCCCCTGCCCTTTGAGGCTCCGGGGCTGGCGGGCTCCTGCCTGACATTCCCAAGCCGCTCCCGCCCCCGCGTGGCCCCTCTGATGCCCAAATCGCCTTTTCCCAGATCCAATTAAAACTGCGTTTGGAGCAAGGTTGAGATAATCACATAATCATTTTCTCCAGTAAAGTTACTGGCTGGAGCCCGATTTCAATGCTGGGCTGGTAATTTTATCTGAAGGGCAGCGATAGAGAGGGACTGGGGGGGGAAGTGGTGGGCACACTTCGTGGGGTTCAGAACCCTCTCGGCTGTAATCACCACTCCCATCGCCCCTGCCACCACCATCCATCACCATCTTGCTCATCTCCTCTGGCCAAAGACATCCTTTGGGGCTGCAGGACTCCCAGACCGCGAGAGAACAGCCTGTGCCATCAGACTTGATGTATTCACAGTCCGGATTAGGGCGGCCACATGCCCACAGTCACCCAGCGAGGTCAAGCAAAGCCAGGACTTCAACCCAAGGCTCTGAATCTCCAGCCAGTACCCTGTCCCAGCCCAGTTTCCTGTATCCCCTGAAGGAAGCCCTAATAGCCACCCCCCACCCACCCTATCCTGCCCTGCTGATCTCCCCCCACCATCTCCTATGATCCCCTGGGCCAGTCCCCCGCTCCTTGACCTCTAGCCCGTTGGACCATGCATGCAATGGGCTCCCTGCACACCAATGGCAAAAATGCCCAGAACTGTCCTTCACGGTGTCCTTCCTCCCAGCGCTAGACTGGGGATCACAAGCTCTGCCCCTTGTGGTGGCTCAGTCATTTCTTCATTCAATTGTTCCTTCATTCATTCAGCAAATATTCATTATGTCCTTGCTGCAAAGGGGACCCTGGGCAGAGTGAGTAGAGGCAGGCAGAGTGGGCAGCTACCCTCATGGCCCAGGGGTAGAGATGGGCAAATGGACACAGGAGGGCCCTGATGTGCAGCTGGGGACACAGAGGGCCTTCCTGGCTGAGGTTACCTCTCAGCTGAGGCCTCAGAGTGGAAGAGGAGTTAGCCAGAGGGGGAGGAGGGGTATGCTCCCAAGACAGAAACAAAGGCTGGGAAGCAAGAAAGAGCCAGTTGTGATCTGGCACAAACCGAGGTCTCAGTTTTCTCATCTCTAGAATGAGATGAGAAAACTGTCCCATTTGTCTCACAGGATTCTGGGGAAGAATAAACATGGGTATATTTTGTGAGATGGAAAACTCCATCCAACTGGTTATTGTTGTTAATGGAGGACACCTGTCCCCCCCCCCCCAGACAAGGGGACAGAGTCTGGAGGAGAGGTAGGTAGGGGGCACCACCAATGCAGTGGTCAAGACTGCTGGCGGAGCCTGGAGGTGGGGGGAACAGGAATTTAGGACTTGCTCGGCAGAGCCCTTTAGATTATTTGGGAGCTGGCAGCCAGACCAGGGAAACTGTCTTGAAAACAGGGATGTTGCCCTGAGCACACAGGAGAAACTGCAGGGTTGGCGGCTGCTGGCAAGACTAAGTCCAGACCCTCCATGCCCAGTGTCCAGCTTCCATGTGGCCAGTGCACTCTGGGCTATGGACACTCCAGCCCCTGGGAGTCAAAGCAGGACTCTGAGGGACTCTAGTGCCCTCCATGCACCTCACAGCCAATCAGCACCTCCCTGCCTTCAGTGGGGTTGGTCCCAGATGTGCCCTTCTAGAAGGGTCTAGCTGGTCAAGAAGATGGCCCCTCCCCCAACCCCACGAAACCTCCCCAAGGGGGCCTTGGAGGAGACCTAGCCATGGGTGAGCTTTGTGCCTCCCTTAGCAACTCAGTGGCACCAACCCCTGAGTTTCCTGGCCCTGAGGCCCTCCTAAGCCCATGCTCATGGCCCCTATGCCCTCACTGGCACGGCTGGCCTCCTGGTCAACAGCTGTAGGGGTGAGTCACGGCTCTCATTAGAGCTTAATTAATCAATTGAGTTAATCAGACAGCTGGGATGTGCTGTGGTTGCAGATGGGGGCAGGAGAGAAAAAGAGCCAGAGCACAAGGGGCTGGGTCCAGTGAGCTGGGGCTGGCAGGGCCAGGGCAGGCAGGAGAGCCTGGTGGGTTGGCAAGGGAGGAGGGGTGCTGACCACGTCCACACCTGAGGTCCTCAGAAAGGAGGCTGAGTGGGCTCGGTCAAGGCCCAAGACGGGCTGCTCTGAAAGGTGCCCTTGCTGGGTGCCAGAGGCAGAGCCCAAAGAAGGAGGAACCAGGACTTCTCCCATTCCTGCTTCCTCTCTCATTTTTTATCTTGACACATATGTCTCTGAAAACTGCTTGAAAACCTCATTTGAATGGAGTGGGAAAAGGAAAGAAAGCAATTAAAAGGTAGGTCCTTGCTTTCCCCACAATCCTGGTCTGATGGGAGGGACCAGATGTCCACTGGGAACACAGACAGAGACCTGGGCTCTGAGATAGAGCCACTCAGACTCTGGACATCTGGACTGGGTGCATAGGGAGGGCTGGAGGGACCAGGGCCAAGGTCGGACAGCGGTCCAGTAAGAATATCGGGAGGAGGAGGGAGGATAGGAGCAGTAGAGTGGAGTGTACATCGTGATTTGTGAAATGTTTTATCTATTTTTTTTTTTCTCAAATCTGTCCTTGGTATTACCTTGGGGTGTGTGTGAGTAGGACAGGAAGTGTGACAGTGGCAAACGGGTGCCTCATGGTCACCCCACAGTCCCTTCCCTCTAGGGGCCTATATTTCCATGGGGTGATAAGCTAAGTAAAGTCCCCTGAGACCCAGAGGCAGAGGCTGTGAGAGGTAAGGATCAAAGGGCCGCAACACGCAAAAAGCTATGGGAGCTGGATCAGAGGAGAGCAGGCTACCAGGAAAGGCTCCCCAGAAGAGGGGGCCTTTGTGCCAGGCCTTCCTTGCAGAGTGCGTGGGTCGCCAATAAGTAGAAGTGAGAGTGGACAAGAAGGAGATTGCAGAAGGAGAAAACTGCCCCGGCAAAGCAAGGGAGGGCAGGCTGCAGCGGCAGGCTTAGTTAGGACAGCAGCTGGGGTGGAAACAAGCTTTCTATTTGTGTCAGGAAGAAAGGGCCATACGGTGGAGGGCTTTGAGGGCCAAACCGAGGAGTCTGAAAGTGAATTTGGTAGACAATGGGAGTCTCAAAATGGGAAGAGGAGGCTCAAAGCAGTTTTTGGAGAAGATGGAGAGACCTGAAACAGAGAGAAAGGGAGTATGCATGTGTATGTGTGTGTCTATGTGGGTATGTGTATCCGTATTTATGTGCAGGTTCGCTTATATATGTGTCCATGGGTGTGTATGTGGGTATTTGTGAGTGTGTGTGTGTCCAGAGCAGTGGTTCTTACCCTTTTAGGGGTCCCAGATCCCTCTAAGCTTTGACAAAAGTTAGAAAAAAGCACACATTTCCACAATGTTTTATCGTCGATGATGAGGGATGGGAGAGGGGTTCACAGATCTGAAGCTTATTTTCTGGACGCTCTAGGGTTCAGAACCCCTAAAACCCCAGCTCTCCCCCTTAGTTATATCTATAGAAGATATAATTGGGGGCTCCCTGTGGCTCTTGGGGCCCAGCAAGTATGCTTGGGGTCCTTGGTTCTCTCCCCACACCCTTCCCCTGGCAGGACAATTCTGCAGCCAGGACAGGGAGGCCCTGCAGGTAAAAGGGACTGGGGACCCCTGGGTACAGGACCAGCCAGTCCGGGCTTGAGAGCTCCAGGCTGCCAGGTCCCCTTCCTGGGCTCCCAGAATCAGCAGAAAATGTCAGACAAGCCCCAGGAGGGTGCCTCCCTGCCAGCGCTGAGGGCCCCCTGCATTGTCCTGAAATAACCCTGCTCCCTTCTCCCTATAACCCCGAGAGCCGCTGAGACGGGCGTCCAGGTGTCCTGGTCCCAAACCCTGTTGCTCCAGCTCAGCCACTTCCAGATGTGCTGTGAGGCTCCTGGAGAAGCACAGCCTTACTGGGCCACCCTCCTGCCCTCTCCCTCTACGTAGGGCCTGCCTGCCCCAGGAGGAGGAGATCCCCTGCAAACCCTGAGAACGAGTCCAGCAATCACCACCCAAGGACGGGGTGGCCTTGGAAGTCTCTCCCTCCCTCCTTTCAGTCTCATTTTCTCTTTTCCATTCACATTTTCATCTCTTACAAAGCATACGTTCTTTTTGTAAGATCCGCCCCCCCGGGGAAATGGGGAGCATGACTGCCCCTGTTTGATGGAAGGTGATGCTGAGGCTCCAAAGAGAGGAGCTTTGCCTCAGTTCCCACGGCAGGAAAACAGAGATGCCAGGAATTCTCAAGGTCCAGATGCCAGGCCCTTCCCTCTCCTTTAGGCTGCTCTAAGTACCGGGGTTGCTGGGGGTGGGGGTGGGGGGGCACAGCGTCTGCTCCCAGCCCTGGGTCCTGCCTAAGTGAACTGGGGACCCAAGGTGGGCCCACTCTGGGAGCCCTGAACCCCACTGCTATCAGCCTCCTGTTGGGGTGTTTGCTCCCTGCCTCCTCGACTGTCACAGAGGCCAGAAGTCCCCCCACCCTATGGAGGGACCCACTAGCTTGTTCTAGATCTGCACTGTCCAATATGGCAGCTACTTGCCACAGCTGGCTACTCTGCCACATTTTGAAATGACAAAATTTTAGACCTATAGGGTTAAATAAAATATTATTAACATGAGTTTCACCTGTTTCTTTTTATTTGTTTAATGTGGCTATGAGAGCATTTGCAGCTACATGTGTGGCTTACATTCCATTTCTTTCTTTTTTACCTTTTTTTAAAAAAGAATTTATTTATTTATTTACTTTTATCCATTTCTACGCCCCCCCCCCCATTTTTGCTGCTTTTGTGTCCATTCACTGAGCAACTCTGTCCGTTTCCTGTCCTTTCTTCTCATCCTTCTCTTCCTGTCTTGACTGGGATTCGATCCTCGGAATCTCCGATGTGGGAAAGAGGTGTCCTACCACCTGCACCACCTTAGTTCCTGGTTTTTCAGCATGTCTTGTCTTGGCTCTCCCTTTTGTCACTCTCCTGTTATGTCATCATCTTGCTGCTTTGACTTGTGGGGCGCGATGGCTCACCCGCGCACAGGGCCTAGTGGCTCACGCGCCTTCTATATTTTTCTTTTTTAAAATTTTTACCGGGAGGTCCCAGTGATTGAACCCAGGTCCCTCCATATGGGAGACAGACACCCAACCACCCGAGCCACATCTGTCCCCCTGCATTCTGTTTTTATTGGACAAGGCTACTAGACAGCAATAGCCCCTCATCCCTGTCTGCTGTTTTGTATAATCTCATTTTTAAAACTCTGTGAGGTGAGTGGAGAGGGGGTGGCCTGCACCCATTTTACAGATAAGGAAGGTGAGAGTCTGTGAGGTCAAATGGCTTGGCCAAGGTCATATAGCCAGGAAGGGGTGGAGGCTGGATATGAACCCAGGTTGTCCTGGCTTCAGGTCTGGGGTCCACTTTTCAAGGCAACCCAGAGAGATGTCCCTTCTCCACCCTGGTGCTGACCCACCCTGGGCCACTCCCCCCAACCCTGCTGAAGCCACTCCTCCCTCCCCAGGCTCTGGGAACCTCCCACTGGAAACAGAAACGCTGGACAATTCTATTAAAATGAATGCCTCCTCACCCTCCATGGAAGCCAGAATTCGATTCTACATTAAACCCAGTGGCCTATGATTCCCCATCATGGCCGCTGCCTTTGCCCTGCCATTAAAGGCCTGGTTCCTCGTACCTGCTGCAGCTCATGCGAGTGCCCCAGGGCAAAACCGCGCTGGCTGCACTGCCTGGGCCGGACCCACCCTCCCTCCTGGTCAGGACCCTCTGCTCCCCACTCTGCCTGGGCTCCACTCTGCCTGCCTCCTCCTCAGAGAGGAGCAGATTCCTTGAGGCCAGGGAACTGTTGCTTTAATTCTACCCCCTGTCCATCCCTGGAACGTGATAAAAATACCCAACATTGATCTTTTTTTCTTCCCCTTCTGCCGGGATAATGTTTACCCAGGTGTCAATCAGGAGAAGAATTTGGCTTCCTAATTTCTCTTCTCCTCCCTGGGGGCCACGCGTCTCCCCGCCTCACATGGACACTGAGCTGGAATCAAGGTTACTAATAATCCCCCAGCACACAGCGACATCGAGAGCACATATATTAAAGTCACATATTGATTTATATTTTCGGATCCCTCTGCTTTTCTGCCCAGCCTCAGCCTTTCTCTCTTGCCAAGGAGGAAAAAGAATTACACAGCTATATTTATCGCCAAGATGTTTTGTGTAAAGAGCATTGTGTCTGAAGGTAATTCCCACCCCCTGCCCTCTTTGGGGGTATTTTTTTAAAAGTACTGTGGCATCTCCTATCCATAAGCATTTATCTTTGGTTATTTGTTCTTTAAATTTTCCCTGAAGAAAGCAGCAAGGGACTTAAGGTAGGA
Organism: Tolypeutes matacus; assembly: GCA_026826555.1. Taxonomy (NCBI): domain Eukaryota; kingdom Metazoa; phylum Chordata; class Mammalia; order Cingulata; family Chlamyphoridae; genus Tolypeutes; species Tolypeutes matacus. The sequence continues at coordinate 1,386,720 of JAKSZT010054478.1, forward strand.
AGGACTCCCTGACTTGGCAAAGGGTGGCTGCCATCCCCAAGGAGGTTGGTGGACTTGTCCTACCAGCAGAGCTAACCCTATGGCAGGTGGGGTGAGGGGTGGGTAGGAGTCTGTGTGGAAGGCAGGGCAATGGATTCATTCAGTGACTTCTAGAGGGCACTCACCAGTCTAGATAGTACCTGACAATTAGCGGCTCAGGACCTCGGATCCCATTTCATGGTTGATAAAATCAGGAGACTGAACAGTGAGTTTGTTCCCATTGGCTGGGAATTGCGACTCCAGACTCCATGTCAGCCTTGTCCTCCCACATGGACTCTGGGAAAAGAACTTTCCTCCAGGTGTGGGAGACTCCTGCCCTCAGGAACCGAGCGGGGCAAAGGTCTCTGGTGGTGGTAGGAGCAGGGAGGAGGACAGGCGTTCTGGAGCCTCACTCTTGAAGGTGAGTTGGGGGAAGGAAGGCTCTCTGAACAATGAGCCTTGGACGCCCAGCCTTCCCCCACCCCTGTCCTCCCACCCAGAGCCCCTGTCACCCTGTCTGGCAGGGCAGCCATTTAAAAATGCCAAACTCTTGGACTCTAGTTCCCGCAAGGGACTCTTGGACTGGAAGCAACGTTAAGCACACAAACTCAGCACCACCTTCTTAATGCCTGTTGGGGAATCTCCTTCCCTCTCCCATACATCATCTCCTTTATTCCTCACAAATGCTTGGGGTGGGGTGGGGTGGTGGTGTAGGTGGAGGCAGCCCTGCTTTACACCTGGGGAACTAGAGGCTCAGTGAGAACTGGCCCAGGGTCACACAGAGCTGTGACCACAGCCCAGCTGCCCTGCTCCCTCTGCAGGGCCCACGTCCCCACCCCCGTCACAGGCAGGGCCTCCAGGTTTTGAGCCCAGCATGGACCTTCTTCAGGCCCCTCCAGCCTCCTCTCTGGACCCAGCCTTGGGGCATCAGTTCTCTCTCTGTTCACCTCCAGGTCCTAATAGCTCTCTGTCTTTGATGCGGGAGACACTGCTTCTCTTCCTATTGGGTGGGGAGGAACCTGAACTTGGGGTCAGAGCTTTCCCTGATGGAGCCCCCTGGAGCCCTGCTGCCTGCCCAGCCCTGCTAGGGACTCTGGGGGACTGGGCATCCCCGGCTCTGCCTTCGGTATTTTCCAGGGGCTTGATTGAGTCACCTCCCACCCTGTGCTCCTTCCTGCATTCTGGGGCCTTCCCATCCCAGCAGGGCTGTGAATAACATCTGTTAGAGCCACCATCTGCCAGCCCCGTGCAGGGTGCTGTCCCTCCCCCTCCAGGCTCCCACAGCAATTCTGCCAGGCGAAGGCTGAGCCCCATACTACAGATGGGGAAACCGAGGTTCAGAGAGCATAAGTAACTTCCCCAAGGTGAAGAGGAGTTGTTGAGATTGGGTCCAGGTCAGTGGGATCAAAGCCTTTGCTGGTTTTCCACTGCCGGGCAGTCCCCAGCACACGGGCCCGATGGGGGCGGGGCCAGACACCGACCCGCGCGGAGGGAACCCGCAAAGCGGACCCTGCCGGGAAACTTTGCCCACTGAGTGTCTGCTCCTCTCGCGGCCACGGTTGATGTATGACTGGAGCTGATGAGAATCGTGCAGCGGCATGGAGGCTGGTGGCGCGGGCGGCCGGGACCCGGGCGACGCGGCATTGAGATTCCGCCCGGCGCGGGGGGCGGCGCAGGCCCCGACACGGGCCGGGTAATTGATCTGGAGGTGCCAATTTGCAGCAACTAAATATTTGGTTTCTGCCTCTGCCCGCTTCGCGCTCTGCTCAAACAAACTTCAATTAAAAGCGAAAAGCGAGGGGGTGGAGGTGGGGCGGCGCGCCCGGGTCCCAGCGGCCGGATCGATGGCGCGGAGCCTGGCGGCTGGCGAGCGCGGGGCGCGGGGCGCGGGGCGGGGGGCGCCGGGCGGGGGGCGCCGAGGACCAGGCCCGCGCGGGCGCCCTCTCCCGGATCGCCGAGCACCCGGCGCCCGGCCCACGACAGGCCGCGGCCGCGGGGACCGCGGAGGCGGTGGGGAGCCGGGGAGCGCCGGCTTAATCCCACTGAGCTCTTGCGAGCGGACCGGCGCCCACTGTTTGTCCAGGCAGAGGGCACAGTCAGGACTGGGCCCGACACCCCCTCCCCGGACGTACAGGCCTGAGCACTCGGGCGGGGTCCTTGAGGAAGGAGGGGCCCGGGGCCGCTGACCGTTCCCCCAATGCACCCAGCAAAGGAGCTCTGAAGGCGACCTCGCCTTCACTCAGCATCTTTCCTAAGCGCTGCTGGGTGCCAGGTGCAAAGCCGGCGACGAGGACCGTCTCCTCCCGGGGTGTGCGCCACCCGGGAAAGTGGGGCGGGGCTCCTGGGGCGGTGGCTACAGGCTGGGGCAGGGAAAGGGATCGTGGGTCACAGTTTTCTTCTTTGGGGATTCAAGACAAACGTGACAATATTGTCGTGACAATAGTCATTCAGTTGGCCAAGTTAGTCCACAGGAAAGTTTCTGTTCCTCAAGGAGCTTCCAGTACTTTGGGGAGAGAACCGGGGCAGCTAACCACTGGCGCTGGGGGCAGAGGGTAACGCAGCCTGAGGCAGAGACGGTTCAGGGAGGGCGTGATAAGGACTAGAGGGTGGGGGGCAGCCAAAGAGACATCCAGAAATGCCTGGAAGTAGGGGGTAGATTCAGAGGGGAGATGGAGATGGGGGTCCTTTCTGTCTGAGGGGAGTTTCTTTAGGGCTAGACCTGGGATAAAGGGGAAGAGGCTGGGAAGGTGACAGGGGGCTTGTCCCCTCCTGACACTGGTGCACTTCAACTCTGGGGTGGAAGGATGGCTTCCACTTGCCCCTTCACCAAGCCAGGCTGCTGCTGGCCCACTCAGCTGCAGGCTGCAGCCCTTTTCTTCCCCCTTCCCTACCTTTCCCTCAGCCCAACCCCTGCCTCGCAGGCCCTTGGCTGGGTGCAGGAGCTCTTGTCCTTTCTGAGGGGGCCCCAGTCCTGGGCTCCTCTAAGTGAGGGGGACTGGGAACTAACCCCATCCCTACCACGGCGCCTGGGTGTGTGGGGCTGTGGGGTGGTTGCTCTTACCTCTCCCCTCTTTCTGCCCTTGGACTCTAAGCAAAAGCCCCCGGACCCTCCTCACCTGCCTTCAGCCCCCAGGTCTCTCTCTTTGTGACTTGGGGCACCATTCTCCCCAGCCCAGCCCAGCAGCAGGAGCCAGAGTTGAGTGACTTCCCAGCTGAACCCCCCCCAGCCTCCCACGCACTCCTGCTATCCCTCCCCCCAGGTGCAACCCTCCCATTCTTCTGCAGAAAGCCCTTCCCAGCCGGCAGCCCCTGTGCCTGCACCCTAGCCTTCCCTCTCCCACTCCCTCCCTCTCTCTCCCTGGGCACCGAGCTGTGGAGCAGAATGATTTCCTGTAATTGGTCAGAAATCCAGCCGCCAACTTGTTCTATCGACATGCTGGTTAGCTGGAAATTGTCCTGGAATCTGAGCGACAGGAAGAGGAGGGTGGGGAGGCGAGAGGAGGCTCTTCAGCCCCGACTGCGAGCCCCTGCCCCCACCCCCGGGGGCAGGACCCGGAGCCGGACCCGGAGCCACCAGCCTCGACTTCCCTTTCAGGGAAGGAGCTGCAAGGCCACCTATGGTGCCTCACGGCCCGTTCATCTAGCTCCTTCTCTCCGGTCATTGCCGGGGTCTCCTCTGCCTGTCCCCCTGTGACCCGCTGGCCTGCAGTCATCGCTGCTACTCCATTCCTCTCCCATCTCTGGGACTGTTTCCTTCTGACTTAAAATACCTTTGTGAGAAATGGGGAGGCTCAGCAGACATGACTGTCCCGCCTCCCATCCAATTCCTAGCCAGGGTGGAATCCCACCCTTCCCCTGCCCCCTCTTCCTATCCCCTCTCCCCCAAGGAAAGAGAGACTGAATGTCTGCGGAGGAGATGCCAATAACTCCTGGGTAAAGAGCCTACATGTGCTCAACCGCAGCAGCCCAGGTAGCGGGAGGAACTCTGTCCTGGGAGTCGGAAGCTTGGAGATTAGGCTTATTGGTAACTCTGGCCCCGTGGCTCAACCTCTGAGCCTGTTTCCCCCTCTAAAGTCCTTGCCTTGCCTCCTTCACTCCTTCACAGGGTTGGGAGAAGCCAAGGAAATAACGGTGTGTATGTGCTTTGTAAACTGTAAAGCTCTGTGAATTACCCCAGGGCCAGCGTGGGCCTGGGGCTGGTGGTGGTTTAGGGGTCCGTCTGCCCCGCTCGTCCCCCGCCGAGGGTCTTACGCTCGCTGGTGACTTAATCGCTGGGCGCGCGGCTGGAGGGAGTGGCCTGAGGTCTCGTGCCCGTCGCCCCCCGCGGGGGTGGCGGTGAGGCTGGGGCACATTCCTCCGCCCCGCGTTCCAGCCCAGCGCGCAGGCCGCCCGGGACCCCGCAGTTCCGCCAAGACCGGGACGAGCAGCACAGCTTTTGCTTTGCTCCAGGCGCCACGCCGCGCGCCACCCCTCCCGGAGCGGGTCCCGCGGCCCCGGGCCTGCGCTGGAGCCGCAGCAGCTGGACAGGAGACCCGACGCAGTGCGTGGCCCCTGAGGGTTGGAGGGACAGCGACGAGGAGAAAGGAAGCACTCCTGCGCGCGCCCGCTTCGGAGACCGACCCCAACCCGGGCGGGTGCCGCCACCTGGCGGCCATAGGGGAGGCCGCCCGCTCGGGCGCGGGGCCGGGGCTCCCGGGGGCCTGGGCCTTGCAGTTTCCTGCCCAAACACGAAGTTAGGCCTCAGGGAAAGCACCCCTTGCTGAAAGGCTGCCTTAGACCAAGCCTGGGAAAGGGAATCCGGGAGGAGAGAGGCATGAGTGGGACCTGGAATGGGACTGGGGCAAGGACAAGACAATTTTCTCCACACTTTTCAGCCTGGCTGTCCTCTGACATTCTGGCATTAACCTTGGCAGACTGGATCAGGCAAGGAAAGAATTCTTTGAAACTTTATTTTGCAAAGGGTGTTCACCATCCTTGCAAAATCCACCTTACAGAAGAAAGTGAAGACAGGTGGTCACACATCAAGTAGGTGACAGCTGGGACCCAATTCCAGGTGGCCTGCCCCTTCTGAGAAGAGGTTCAGGGGCCCAGTGGGCGGGGCCTTGGCTCTGTGGCGCGAATCAAATCCCTCCATCTCCTGGGCCTGTTTTCTCCTCCGTGGATCGGAATAATGGGTGTGTTGTGGCCTGTGGGGCATCACACATGCTGGGCACACCCCACTCCCACCCCGCTTCCCTCCTGCCAGGTTCCACCAAATCACAGAAGCAGCAGCCTTCTGCCCTTTTCATCCTGTCCAGTTGGCCCTGGCCCCCACCCTGCAACTTGCCCGACCCTTCTCTGCCCCTTGGGGGTTTGCAGTGAGTTAATGAGCTGGTCTCTCTGAGGTCTGAGCAGCTCTGGTAAAGGAAGCACTAAATATGGTCACCATAGCACTCACATTTGTCACGCTCATTTCTGGCCTTAATAGGCTGTCGGCCACAGGACCAACACATCAGCAGGTCTGCTGGCTCTGGCAGGGGAAGGCTGATGTCTACACTGGTCTAATTGGGTTGGGGAAGGAAGATGGAGCAGTGGGCTGAGTGGGTGCTATGCGGCCCCGGCAGCTCTACCCACCTCCTACAAAGATATACCTGGACCTGGCTGGAATCCACCTGGGACCCAAGGAGAAGTCAGGGCTACTGCATGTTCTGGGGCCCGGGAAGTAAGGGCCGCAGGCCCCTGTGTGGGAAGAAGCTAAAAGTAAGCCCAAATGGTACCAGCCAAATTTGGGAACCTCAGTCCATGGTGCTGGGGGAACAAATGCAGTGCAGGAAGTTCAGATCAACACACTTTATTATTAAGTACTGAAAAGCCAGGCTCCACACCGGAACACAGAGATGAAGACGACAGTCCTGTCCCTTGAAGGGCTTATAGTCTAGTAGGAGACCAACTGGCTTTTGGCTGATTACTCTGTCATGGATTAAAGTAAGACATGGGAGGGGGGTGGGGGTGGAGAGTGGTATCCTAGCCTGTCTAACCCAGCCTGGAGGTACCTGAGCCAGTCAGCTAGTTGTAGGGGAAAAAAAAGGTATTCCAGGTGAGGGAGCAACAAGGGCGAAGGCACAGGGGCGAGGAATACCTGATGCACGTGGAGTCCCAAGAGTTCAGGGTTAGGAGGACAGGGAAGGGCTAAAAGGCTGGGACCCAGAGGTGGCAGGTGCCAGAGGGACCCAATGGAGGGTCATCCCAGAAAAGGCCCAGCCGCAGTGTGGTGACAGCATTAACCCCAACCATCACTGCATCCTGGTCGAGGGCTGCAACCTAGAGCAGAGGCCTGTTTGAAGGTCGCAGCTCCTGGTACTCTAAGGAGGTTTTGGCCATGATAAGGCACCTGCTCGTAGAGGGTTCAAGTCCAGGGAACCCTTAGCCTCCTAGCTCCACACACTGGTGAAAGTCAAAGAGATGATATCTCCTACCGCCACCTGCAAGAAATGTAAAGCAGCCTCTGAGGGCTGCTTTCACGCACCATCATGGATACTGTTCTGTAGGGGGAATGAGGAGGACAGGTGGGGAGGAGCTCTGACTCGCAGAGGGCTGTTCCGCTTCAGGCAGAATGTACAAAAAGGGCCAGCCCAGAGCTCAGGTGTCCATGTGTTGAGGGGACTGGGGGGAAGCCATCTGGACCAGCTAGGGGGAAGGCAGGAGGCAGCGGATGAGCAGGTAGAGAAGGCTGGCAATGCCAGCCAGCCCTGTGAGCACACCAAGCCTCAGGGGCAAGTACTCCAGGGAGCGCTCCAGCTTGGCATGCAGGAGGATGACTTGGCGTTTGGTGATGCTCCACTCGCCCGAGTTATCTAAGACGTGGTGGGCCAAGCGGGCCTTATCCTTCAGGGGTAGCTGGGCCTCGATGCGGGCTTCTGCGTCCTTGCGGCTCAGCTTGTTCCTCTGCATCAGTCGCACCAGCTGTGTGTCCCGGTCACTATGCACAGGGCAAGGGAGCTGCTCTTGAGCACTGCACACCCCAGCCTGCCTCCCACCAGCAAATTACAAGGCAGGGCCTAGGCACTGGACCATTCCTTGAATCCCAACCCCTCTGGGTTACTTAGGTCTCCATGCCCAGGGAGAGAGGCTTGGGCAGCTCACTGGCTACCCCCACCTCACCCCACTCTTGGTGAGGCGCCTGGTGCTCTGTGAGCTTCCTAAATCCCTCAAAATAAGCAAGCAGGGGAAAGAGCAGCAGCAGCTGTCTTCTGCCTTTTGGGGTCTCTCTGCTTTGCCACAAAGCCCGAGTTTCCCCAATTACGAGGTGGGAGGATTTGATCACCTGTAATCAGCTGTAATCTGGATCCCTGGCTAGGTGACCTTTACTGAAAGGCCTGTGCCTGTAAGCTAAATGCTTCCTGCAGTTCCCCTGGGGCCTGGGCCTGCTGCATCAAGAATAGCTTCCTGGGCCGCCACACAACCAGAGCAAACAGAGATGGTGGCTGCTGTGCTTGATGCCACTGCTGATGTGGGAGGGGCAAACCCCAAGGTGTTTCAAACAGGAGCAAGGACTTGTGCACTTGAGAACTGAATCCCTTCAGTCCTTGGAAAACACTGCAGAAAAAGCTCAACGCCAGTCTCCCAATTCAAAAGGAAATTCAAATACCTCTTTCACCTACCCTAGCACCACCACCTGGGTCCTTCATCCTCTCAGGCCACAGTCGGTCCTCTAGAATGGGGTGGTCTCTGACTCTAAGGGCTACCCAAACCCCTCAATGGGAACGAAGTAGGGAGAAGGGCTGTTTTCTGCCATCTGGACTCTCTCTGCTTTGCCACTAGGCCTGAGTTTCCCCAGTTCTAAGATGGGAGGATTTTGGTCACCTCCCAATTTGCAATTTGGTCACCTCTTAGGTACTCTGGGAAGCAGACCAAGCAAGGCCACACATGCATGGGGGTGGCAGCTCACCCCTCCATGGCAATGAACTGCAAGAGGTCACTGATTTTCTTTTGTTCCAGGGGAGTGTGTACTTCTGAGGTCACGGGACCAATCCCTACTTGGTGGAGAACAAGGACTATATTCATCCTCAGTCGGGAATACCACAAATTTGTGACTGGGAAAATCTAGGTGAGACTGGAGATGGCTCAGGGCCACCTGTAAGTGCACATCCTTCCAAAGGCATAGCTGAGACTAGAGGGCCTCCTGGGACGTGGAGGCAACATTCTTCAGCTCTTGCCTGGGGCTGAGAAATTGTCCCAAATGATTAGTTTAAGGTTAGACACTTTTTGTGGCAGAGGAATTTTTACCCAAACACTTACTCCACAATCAGCACGCTTCTCAAAAAATGTGAATATTCACATTTTGAGATAATCAAACTTTGGTAAGTGCCCCATATTATTTGAAATGTGCCAGCTTGCCATTTAAAAGAATCCACAAGAGGATCCTTATTTTTATAAAGCATAGATCCCTTTTGTGAAATGCAAATCACTGATTCCTGTCTCTTTGGCATCTCTTGGAAACATGCACCCATATGTGCTCAAAGTAGGACATGCTGACACCCAGGATTCTGGTGAAGGCTCCTCTGGCTGGTGGCTGGGGCTAAGGACATCTCTTGAAGAGCAGCAGAATCTACTAAACCCCATGCATCTGCCAGAAGCCACAGCCATCTCTACGCTTGGCAAACAGACCAATCTCAAAAGACAAGCACAGGAAGAGAGGGAGGCAAGGGTAGGCGTGGAGTCAGCTGGTGATGGCAGGTATATCACGTGTTCCCAAGTCTCATCACCAGCCCCTGTTCTGTTTCCTTACCTATTGTCTTTTTTTTTTTTTTTTTTGGCTCCCATGGTACAAAGTGCCAATTGTATTATTCAGACTCCAAGGCAAAGAGGATTCCAGGTCTTCATGAGGTACACACTTAGCTTCAGTTGATAGACTTTCACAAATAGGGAACTCAGGGAGGCTGCAAGTTTACATGGAGACACACAGGCCACTGGGGGAGCTGAGAAGGATGCCTGAGCCCCCACACCAGGCTCAAGGGATTCAGACTGGGCTTTAAATGAGAGTCATGCTGAGGAGCCAGGGTGGGGGGGCGGTGTTTCTGGGACACTGAGACAGCACTCCAGGCCCCACCTTCAGTGTGCTGGGAGCCTCCCGCACATTAGTCTCTTGAGAGCCACTATATGCCCAAAATATCTGCAGAGTCAAGTGCTCACCTGTGTGTCTGCTGTACTTGTGGGTGGCATCCGGGGAGTTTCTACCTGCATCTACTCTCATCTCACTGGGACTCTGACTCATTTTCTCCAACAGTTTGATCCTCCTCTCTTTGCCAAACCTGGATTCTGGTTTGCTTCATGTTCTGGGGGTTCTGAGAACAAAGCTCCTTCCTTAGCTGGGCTCTGATAGTTCCTGCCATACAATTTTTTGTTTATAGGTGTTGCCAATGGATAATATTAGACAAATTCCTTAACTTCTGCATTCAGTGTTCTTTTCTATAACTCAGAAGGCTCAACCTATGTGCTGACCACCTCATGCTGAAAGGTAAAGCGAGTCAAGTAATAAATGTGGGAGCTGTTTGAAAGTTGAGAAGTGCTATAGGAGGGGAAAAGGGATCCTGTGAATGTGACAACATGGTACCCCAGAGCAGGCTGGGCTGAAGTACCTCCAACGGCCAGCAGGGGGAGCCCTTCCCAAACACTGCAGACGCCTGGGGGCCCAGCACCAGTGCAGATAAACTTCCCACACCCACTCCCAGGCATATCTAGGTCTGGAACAGGGGTTGGTTTCTACAGGCTCTGGGCACTGCTGCCCAAACCCCCTGTGCCTCCTGACCACCGCACAGGAAAAGGGCAAAGTGACGTAGGCTGTTGTCCAGGTATGTGCCCTGCTCCAGGGCAATCCTCCCAGCCTCAGGGGGGCTGGGCCATGCCACACACTTACCAGTATACCACCACTGTGTGCTTCATGTACTTGAGCAGCTTCTTGGTCTCAAACAGCAAGGGTATATCCAGAATAACGTAGCGGTATCCTGGGGAGAGGTCAGGAAACCCACAAGTTCAATTCTGCAGGCACATGTCAAGGACTATGTGCTGAGCATGAGCACAGAGATGCAGCCACCAGCTCCTACCACAGAGGGCTCCCTGGCAGTGGGGGAGGCCTTCCAAGGACAGACACACCCTGAATGCCAGCCAGTTCCAATGCCATTCAGAACAGAACGCAGCAGAAAATCATTTCTGGCTGGCTGATCAGGGAAGACTTATAGAAGGGCTGGCATATGGACTGGCCTTGAAAAGTGGGCAGACTTCTGATACTTGAAAACGAGAGTGTGGAGGTGAGGGTTCCAGGAATGGGGAACAACGAGGTGTCTACTGCTCTGGCTGATGGGAAAACCACAAGCAGGGAGGAGGCGAAGCTGAGAAGGTAGTCAGGGCAGGCACAGAGGAGTTTACCTTGATCCTGAACCCAAGGAACTAGTATTTTTGAGCAGAGAAATGACACAGCCAGGCTTGCAGAAGACTGGGGCTGCTTCTGGGCTGAGCGTCAGAGGCAGACCTCCAGCCAGGGCCTGTAGGGCCTGGGTCTGGAGGTGGTAGAGGTGGTTAGGACTGATACCATATAACTAACTCCCAGGGGTCAAAAGGCACCAGCTTGACCTCCCATTATAAGCCAAAGCCCGTCAAAAACAGCCCCCTCAGCCCCTGGAAATGGGCATGTTCCCTGGGCTGCCTGCCCAGAAGCACCACAGGCTACCCACACCGCCCCCGTTTACTTTAAGCCAACAACAAGTGTGTACATGTGAAAAAGCCGGCAGGGGTCCAGGGGAGCAATGAGGGTAAAGGACAGATACTACAGCCCAGAGACCTGTGGCCTGGATAGGGCAGGAGATTGCACCCCTGGCCTGGGATGATGCCCCGCTCCAACCACAGAATGAACCAGACACACATCACACCAATTCCAGGGGTGTCTCAGGGAAAATGGTACTCAAGCTGATGCAGGGAACCAGCGAGATAAGCTAAGCCACTGGGTTTCCTGTCCCCTAGGACCCGCTGCCCAGGAGGCCCAAGAACCCCTCAGTTGAACGAGGTGGTCAAAAGGTCAAGGCTCGGTTTTGCAGCCCTGTCCCCCCACTTCCCCACCATGTGGCCTTGAGCCCGGTGAGGCATTTCATCTAGTTAAGTGAGTAAAACCAACACCCACCTCACGGGATGATGGGAAGGCTTATATGAGCCAGTGTGAATGTATGCCAAGCGCTCAGCAGCCCCTCCGCCAGCCCCTCGCTGAGTGCTGCCTAAATGATGAGGATTCTTACTATTGTTCTGAGGAGGAGGGAGGCCAGCAGCACTGGCTCCCTCCACTCCCCACGTCAGAGCAAGAGCCAACACCAGATCCTCTCTGGACCTCTTATCTCCCTTTCCTGCTCTACTTCCATTGCCTCCTCTCCCTCACTGTCCTTTCTTGTCGGGTCCCTCACGGGAGCTTGCGGCCAGCTCTTTGGTTCACCGGCAAAGGGCTATTCAGCTGTCACATCCCTCCTGCTTGATAAGCTCTGCAAACTATCCTGACTCTATTAAGACATCCGTCTGCCTACACAGAGACCTCCCCAACAGCTGGTGATCTTATCTGACGTTTGATTATACCAACTTTGACAGTTGTATTTGTTATACTCATCAGGGAAAAACTGGGACTGTGGAAGCCACAGCTGTCGTCCCCGTTTTTCACCTTATCGAGCTGAAAAGAGCTTTCTGGCTTTTATTTAAGTGGTGGTGGTGGGGGGGCTGCTGGGTGGATGACACAGTGGGAGAGCTTAGGAACGGGTGACATTATTCGATGCTTAATTTCAGAAGGGGAGAGCCACTTCCATATGCAGCCCTGCAGATGTACTTATAACTGGCCTGGGAGTGAAAGCAAAAGGGCAGGAATGAAAGGCAGAAGGCACCACTCCTGGGTAGGGGCAGGAGGGGATACTGGCACAGACACAGGAAGCAGGGCAAAGGCAGAGAGAGACCAGAGACCCTCCCAAGGGAGGAGGGAGTGGGGGAGGCTGCAGCAAGGTGCTGAGATGGAGAGTCAAGCAGTCTGACAGGAAGGACTCCTGGAGCTAGCTCTAGCTATGGCTAGAGACTGGGAGCAGGCAAGGGTTTGGGGAGGTTCTTCACTCTGTACATGAAAACTTGAGGCATGGGTGAAATAGGGATTTGGCTAAGGTCACAGTGCCCATGGCTGAAGAGAACCTAGAATGTTCCCCCACAGCCTCCAGGAAGGAAAGCCTCAGCATCGTGACTGATAGTGGGGAGAAAGGTGGCCAAGCCTTCAGCTCCCGAGCCTATCCTGGAGGCCATGTGTGCCAAAGGCTGGCAGGCAGGTCTGCAGGGGTCCTGGGCCAGCCTCTCACCTGATCCCATGCCCCCACCCAATACCATCCTGAAGAGCAGGGCTTGGACCATGGCGTGTGGCTTTGGAAAGGCTGCTGACTACCCCAAGAGCAAGGTTCTTGTCAACTAACCACAGATGCCTGCTTTTCCAACAGTCTCCTCCCATCAGCCTTGGCACACCCCTTGGCTGTCCCATGTGCCAGGTTAACTCTCACCCCTGAGTCCTGTCATTACCCTCCACTTAGAGCGACTCCCCACCTGCCCTGTCCATTCCAGTTCCTCCCCAACTTCCATCTAAACATTTATTTTCCCAAGCAGCTCAACCAGAACCAAATCTGGCTCTGACGGCAGTTACTATTCGTGTAGTAATCGGCAGTCATGAACATGAACTCTTAGTTCTCCTTAGAGCTTTTCAGTGGTGATGTTATTATGCTCACTATGCAATGATGGAACAGGCTGAGGGGTTGGCTCACTTCACCAAGTCAGAGGGCTAGAAACTTTGAGGGCCAGGACTTGAACTTGGGTGTTAGGACTCCATCATTCATCAGCACTCATTACTCCCATCCCTACTAGAAAAATCAACTTACTTCCTGGGGATCACGGGTCAAAGCCCCATGTATCTCTTCTCATTAAATTGTCAACCACCTTAAGAGTTAGAGACAAGGGCTTCTTTCCTCTGGGGCTGGTACAGGGCTCTGCACTGGGAGGTAGCGGTGGCCGGTGGGGGGATGTCCCAAAACAGTGTGAGCAGATCAGCCTGGATAACCAGCTCGGCCCACCCTGGCCAAGCTTTCTGCAGATGAGAGGGCCCTGGGTCTTACCCTGGAGAAAGTACTTGAAGGTCTCCTTCATCATTTCCTTGCGGATCTCAGGGTGGGTGATGGTGTTGAGCAGCTGCCGCAGGTCAGGCTGGTTAAAGATCAGGTCCCCTAGGATCTTGCGATTGATGTCGCCATTCTTCAGCAAGACCTCAGTGCCGAAAGCTTCCACGATGCGCCGGTGGGCAGGGTATCCTGGCTGGACCACTGCAGCAGGAGGAGGAGGCTGGCTCACTTTCCAGAGCCTTGAGGCCAGCCAGAGGAGAACCCCAACTGACTAGAGGCAAAATAATGGGGGAACCCAAGGGGTACTTTTTTCAGCTACAGCAAAATCCAAATGAGGGGAGGGAAAGCAGTGAGGGAGGAGAGCAGAGGGCACAGACTCTCTTGTGGTGGAAATGGGGCAAAGTGAAGGAGAGGTGGGCGACTTCTAATGAGAGGAAAGATAGAGAAGAGAGCAGAAAATCAGAGCAGGGCAGACAGGAAAGCCTTCCTCTCCTATCTGGCTTTGAAGGGCATTTTTTTTTTTTTTAAGATTTTTTCGAACCCGGGTCCCTCCATATGGGAGACGGATGCCCAACCAGTTGAGCCACATCTGACCCCTAAAGATTTTATTTTTATTTATTCATTTATCCCCCCCTTGCTGCTTGTGCTCGCTGGGTCAGCTAACCACGCCGTGCGGGCAGGCTTGCCTTCACCAGGAGGCCCCGGGAACCGAACCCGGGGCCTCCCATATGGTAAACGGGAGCCCTACTGATTGAGCCACAGCCGCTTCCCTTGAAGGGCATTTTAAAAAGGTGAGGCATGATGGAAGAAAGGCAGCCTGGGAACTGCTGCTACGTACCACCCCCCCGCCCCCAACTCACCATGCCGGGCAATGACGTCAACATCAATCACTGCACAGCCCAGCTGCTGGAACACCTGGATCACTGAGCTCTTGCCTGAGGCGATGCCCCCTGTCAGGCCCACCAGAAACATCTTGCCCAGGAAAGAGGGAGGACAGTGAGACCACCAACTAGGAGCTGGGAGTCAGTGGAGAGCAAGGCAAGCCCAGCCGACTGGGACAGAAGGACCTGCAGATGAGACAAAAGCAGGCCTCATCAGTGTTGGGGCCAAAACCAACAGGGCAGAGGAAGGCAAAGGAAGGGACAGAGATATAGCCTGGCTGGCTGTGGGGTCAAGCCCTAAGCTTGGGGGGCCCTGGGTCACCTGCAAAGAGAAAATTCCTTCAGGAAAAGCCTCCAGTATTCTTTCAAAAACACTCATCTATCAGGTAAACTAACAGTATAAATTTAGCAATCCAAAGGCTGAGCAGGCAAGAACAAGGTCAGGTGCTGTTAAGCAGAGGGTGCTTTCTGGAAGAGGCAGTTTGCCTGGAACAGGATACTAATCAGCAGGAAGAGATACTGTCCTCCTCTGGCGAACCCAAGGCACTCTTCAGATGCCCTCAGACCCCTCTTTGGCGAGGAAGAACAATGCAATCTCAGCCTCCACTTTCCAGTCTAGGACACGGAGGCTCAAGGGGGAGAAATGGCCTGCCTGCTACCACCCAGGTGGGTTGCAGGAGACACTACAAATAGAGCCCAGGGTCAGGACCCTCTTTTGCCCAAAGCCCCTTTGCCCAGGAAGGTCTGGCTGCCCACCCCACCCCGAGAACCAGCACTAGGACCGCATGGGTGGCTAATCTAGTCTGAGATGAAATATTCCTCCTCCTCAACCAAGAAGTGGCCAGATGAGAAGCTCAGCAGCAAGAAGTGGCTCAGGCTCAGTGGCCACTAAGCCCAAAGCTTTAGAGATGTATGAATTTTGCCAAGAAGGAATGTGATGATGACAGGCTGGGAGGGGTAACTTTGAGCTTGGTGTCCCTAGAGGTTAGGAGAACAGAATATGGAGGCAGACAGGGCTGATTCAAATCCCTGCTCCTCCACTTCCATGCTGTGTGACCTGGGGCAAGTCACTTACCTCTCTGAACCTCATACATAAAATAGGGACAACAGAACCTGCCTCATATGGCTGTAGTGAAGACTGAAGGAGAAAATGCATACAAAGTCCTTAGTACACTGTCTGATAAATGGTAACTGCCCAGTAAATAGAGGTGAGGATGGGAACTTGGGGGTTTTACTGCAAGGCACAGAAAGAAACAAAAATAACTGTCACCAAGTCAGGTTACTGTTCCTGCAAGCTCAAACTATCTTACAATAGACTTTGTAAAAAGTCATGCTGCATTTTCTGGAGTAAACAGGGCTATCCTGTCTTGTACTTTTTTCCCAGGCTGGAAGAAATTAAATCGAAGGTTGGCTCTCTTTTCCCACCCTTCATTTGGTGTCAAATTACTTCTCCAGCATCTTGAAATCTGTCACAGAACTTTATTGTTTAACAGCAGATTTACTGTACTAATTACACTTTGCTCAAGCTCATGCTGAACTGTGTGTCTCCTGTGAAGACACACTATGAGGACACACCAAATAATGGGGCGATAGCTGCTCGGATGTGCACTGAGTGGGTGGGTGGCCAGAAGCTTTTTGTTTTTTTTCTTTTAAGATTTATTTATTTATTTATCCCCCCACCCCTCATTGTTTTGCGCTGGCTGTCTGCTCTCTGTGTGTTCTTCTGTGTCTGCTTGTTTTCTCTTTAGGCGGCACCGGGAACCGATCCTGAGACCTTCTAGAGTGGAGAGAGGCGCTCAATCTCTTGCGCCACCTCAGCTCCCTGGTCTGCCATGTCTCCTATTGTCTCTCTTCTGTGTCTCTTTTTATTGTGTCATTCGGGCCAGCTCACCGTGTGTGCCAGCTTGCTTTTTACCAGGGGGCCCGGGGAATCAAACCCTGGACCTTCTATATGGTAGATGGGAGCCCAATCACTTGAGCCACATCTGCTTCCCCGGCCAGAAGTTTTAACCTGCCTAGGTTCACTGTACCCAGAGAAGCTAGGCATGGGGAGAGGAAAATATTGTCATCCAACGGAGAGGCTTAACTAAACTACTTCTCCTTAGTCTCTCTAAGGCTGCAGTCACCCCCCAGGTGGTCTCCCTCTAGCTTACAAAAAAAGAGTTAAGAATAGGGTTCAGGGAAGCAGATGTGGCTCAAGCAACTGGGCTCCTGCCTACCACATGGGAGGTCCCTGGTTTGGTTCCTGGTGCCTCCTAAAGAAGACAGCAAGCTGGCATGATGGGCAGGCATGGCAAGCTGATACAAGATGACACAACAAGATGACGCAACAAGAGACATGAGGAAAACATAATGAGAGACACAACAAAGCAGGGAGCAGAGGTGGCTCAAGTGATTAAGCACCTCCCACCCACATCAGAGTTCCCGGGTTTGGTTCCTGGTTCCTCCTAAGGAAACAAAATGAACAGACACAGCAAGTGCAAACAAGTGGGTGGGGAGAAATAAATAAATAAAATAAATCTTTAAATATATATATACATATATCTATATATATACACACACACCCCAAATATTATTTAAAAAAAAAGAATAGGGTTCAGTCATCCAGAAAAAAAGAAAAGTTGGTCCACTTGGCTAAAGTTCTGAAATGGAGAACTCATCAACAGTGTTTTTTTTTGTTTTTGGTTTTTTTTTTAAAGATTTTATTTATTTATTTATTCATTTATCCCCCCCTTGCTGCTTGTGCTCGCTGGGTCAGCTAACCACGCCATGTGGGCAGGCTTGCCTTCACCAGGAGGCCCCGGGAACCGAACCTGGATCCTCCCATATGGTAAACGGGAGCCCTACTGATTGAGCCACAGCCGCTTCCCTCAACAGTGTTTTTAATCCCAACTCTGTACCTTTGTACCTCTGTCCCTAAAGCAATAGGAATCTGTTTCTTTTTCAGGGAAGGGAGTGACTTGAGAACAGGCCAAGGCCTAGGGAAGGGGCAAGGGCCAGTTCTCCACAGGATACTGACCCTTTATCGTTGAATGCGAGCCACTGTCGCCTGCTCACCCAATGTTGCCAGGCTTGGCTGCAGGCCATGCACGGGTGCCAGCCCCCCCTCCTGCTAAATCAGATGTGTCTAGGTAATTCTGCTGTGTAGCAGGGAGGTTTCTTAACCTTCATTTGCAGCTGTGGAGAATGAAGAGCAGCGAGGGAAAGGGGCCTGCTAGGGCCCAGCCTGGGTGGAATTAGGGCTTCTGGTGCCTAGTGCAGGCCCTGCCTTTACTGCACTCAGGGAAGAGAAAATGAATTTGCCTTGAGATTAAATGAGCCAGAATGAGGAAGGATGAATGTGTCTGTAGGCAAGTCAATTCAGAGCTAAAGAGATCTTTGATGATCATTCTATTGCTTTCCTCCTACAGAATGGGAGGAGGAGGGGACTTGTGGACATTAACAGGGCATAGACATAAATTCTAGGCTCTAATGAATATCTTTCCTTCCTGGCGCCTTGGATTACCATCTGTGGAGACAGACCAACAGCTGCTTGGCCTCCGTCAAGAAGGCCAAGGGGATGCTGGAGCACAGGCCTGGGGAGGCTCTGGGCCCCTGGCTTAAAGGGGTTGGACAAATAACAGCTGTTGCCATCCACTGAGTCTCTCCATAACTCACTCCTTACTACCATTGACTGCGCTCCTCTGTGCTCTGCAGCACAGCTCAGGAAGGTTGGAGAGACAGACGATAACAGATGAAACCAGCTGAGAACAGAGCACGGACAGGTGAGCACAAGTGATCAGGTGGTACTCATACGGCCCTGGAGCGGGTGTGGAGGGTGCCTTCCCACTCCCAGATCTGCTCATAAGCTGCTGGGGAGGGAACGGTAGCAAGCAGAGTTTGCACGAGGCTTACCAAGGAGGAAACGGAGACTTGGGTTCTAAGCTGCCTCTAAGTCCCATCTAGACCTTTCCAGCAGCTCCTTCCTGAGCACCCATGGAGAAGTGACCACTTCTGATAAACTGATTGTGACCCTCTTCCAGCATCATTGTTCTCCAGAATCTGCTCCACTCACCCTTCATTCCACGGCCACGTCACTGAGGCAGTGGTACTTCACAGCAACTCCTAAACCTGGCTATGCTCTGAACTCCCTGGGAAACATGAGAAAAGGCATAGACACCCAGGTTCTGTGTCAGTAGGCCACCAGAACCCTGCTAAAATGGCAGGTTGTGGACTGGAGTTGAGACGCCTGGGTCCCAGTCTCAACTCTGCTGTAAAGCGGTGTGATGGCAGCACACCTCCTCGCCAGCCTGGCCGAGTGTTGTAAGTGCGCCATCAGTGAGAAACGGCTGATCCCTGAATGCCTTCCCCTCTGAGCTGTAAGATGAGGGGGCTGGACTTCCAGTGCTGAGAGCATCAGCTCCAGGGGGAGGCTCTGAGTCATAGCATGGCTGTCTTCCACCCCCTCGTGGTTCAGCACTCTTCCGGAGCAGTCAATAAAGCCTCACCTAGTGAACCAAAGAATGACTGCTGGTGGCCCAGGAATCTTCCTCCTCAATACCAAAGGCGGTTCGTGGAGCTGGCTTCACTGGAGGAGCAAGGAGAACACTGAAAAAGTAAAAGAGAAGAAGTAAAACAGTAAAAGAGAAGAAGCTGGATTCTGGAACTAATCACAGGCACAGGAGTCATCAGGCAAGGTGGGACTCCAGTTCCAGCAGGAACCACATCCAATCCTTTCTTTTCTCCATGTCAATGGAAAGGCAGTGGTGGAAAGAAAAAGGTAAGGACTTCTGAGCCAGTCTCCTTAGCCTGAGCTTCTGTATCTGTGAGATGAGGATCAAATGCTACTGTGCTCCATAAACAGTGGGCCCCTCTCAATGAGTTTCTGCAAACCGCCTTTCAGCTCTTACCTCTTGGGCCCCTGTGGCTCTGAAGACCAAGGAAATACACTCAGGGAAGAAGTCTCTCTTCTGGAGTGTCCTGAGGCAGTGTTTCTCTTAGGGAAAAATGAGAGTGGGCTGCTGTACAGGCCACAACTTCCCCATGCGGTCTATCTGAGTTCTAACTCCACTGGGCCCACCCTGCTAATCTAAGCCACCAGCACTCTGTACCCAGCTAATCTAAGCCACCAGCAGTAGCCTCTGAACTGTCCCTCCCGTCCCTACCTTGCTTTTCCCCAAGTGTTTCTCCACATGGCAGTCAGAGGCATGGGTTAAGAAGAACATCTGATCATGTCACTCCTCTGCCTTCCCCCTCCTAGCTCCTCAGGGGCCTCCAGGCCCAGTGTGACCTGTCCCCTGCCAACCTCTCCATCTTCTCAGTCACTCCTTGCCCAGGCCCATGCTCATTATACTGACCATCCTTCTGCTACTGTACAGGCAGGCTCTTTCCTTCCTTAAAGCCTCTGGATAGGCTGTTCCCTCTGCCCAGAACACTCCTCCTGGCTCACTCTTCATTTATTCTCTTATTCATCCCTTCAACTAGTCAGACACCAGGCACTGTTCCAAACAAGAGTCCCAACACTCACAAAGCTGCACTCTAGTGTAGGAGGTGGAGTGGGGGTGGGGGGGAGTGAGCTAAGAAAACTCACAATACGTGTGGTGGTGGTGAAGTACTGTGAAGAGAAATGAAGTGAGTAAGGGGATCAGGAGTGACAGGGCATTGTTTTAGACGAGGGGCCAGGAGGGCTCTCTGGGCAAGGATGTGGCAGCAGTGAAGGAGCAAGTCACAGCTGCTCTTCAGAGAGGCCCTGTCTACCCTCAAAAAACAAATCAGTCCCCAGAGATCTCTTACCACTAGAATACTCTCCCTCCCTTGTACCCATCCTGGTTCATACTTTTGTTTGTTTGCCTTTCTTTTTTTTAAAGGAGGTACCAGGGATTGAACCCAGTACCTCTTACATGTGACAGAGGTGCTCATCCACTGAGCTACACCCGCTCCTGTTTGTGTGACTATTTTTAATTGCTAGATACAAGAAGCTCCATGAGGCCCCAGGGCCATGTCCAGTTTACACATCTGGGTCGTGTCAGGAACATATCCTGGTTCTGTCACTTACAAACACTATCAAGTCACTTAACCTCTCTGTGGCTGTGTCCTCTTCTGTAAAATGGAGCTAATAGCACCTACTTTTCTGAGTTGCTGAAGAGTAAATGAGTGAATACATGTAAACTGCTTAGAATAGTGCCTGGCATACACTAAGCACTCAATCGATGTTCCTTCTTTGGTATCAGAGCGAATGTCTGATAACTTTTTATAGAATGAATGACTGAATGACTCCCTGAGTAGGCCAAGGTATCAGTCCAGAAAAGAGGAAGGGCAACACTGGGGTCACAATCTCCTGTCACCTGCATCCCAGCCTGCTCCTTTTCCATTGGAGCATGCTGCCAGCTGCTAGTAACTCTCCCCTGGAAAAAAATGGAAACAAAACACCCAATGGGTTAAACAGAACAAGGGATTGTTATTTGAATGGACACTCTCTCTTCTCCCTTGGGAGAGCTCAGGCTTTAAGTTGGAAGCCGGTTCTATTGCTTCCTATCTCCTATCAACAGCCCCAAACCTGCCGTACAGAGGCCAGGACCAGTCTCCCTCATTAGCTTGCCGCTTCCTTTCCTCCTTTTGCAGCCTCTCAGGCTCTTGCACTGGGCATGCCTGGCCAGCCAGACGCTTCTCCTTTGATTTGCTTTCCAAAGGGGATGCATCTATTTTGCTCCAATGATCAATATAATCATTCAAGAAAACAAGTCATTCCCTGCCTTGGGATCCAATTATTTTCTTGCGGAACCAGTGGTTGCAAATTATACTGTTTCTAGTTAACTGTGAAGTGCTATTTTTACATATGGTTTTTCTAGTCCTAATCTTTCATTATTGTTGAGAGGTTGCTGTTTAAACCTCAGAGTCCAAGTTTCCTCCATCTGGCTGGGCCTAATAAGTCACCGCCTCCCCCAAGCTGCCAATTACCTGGAGGAGGTGTTGACCTTCAGGTCTCCACCCCCCAACACCAAGAGAAGGGAGGGAAAGGTCTCTCTCCTCTACTGGCACATTCCCAAGCACAAACTTCACTCCAGGGGGCTTTTATGGGTGAGTGGGGAGGTTGTTTGGACTGGACTATCCTGCTGGAATTTATGCAGAAAAAAAGATCACCAGGAGAGCCAACTCTCTGAGGCGCCTGTGATACAGTATAGAGTCCATGGGATTTGGAGTCAGAGTTTGAGACCTCTGCTCTGTCCCTTAACTAATGGCCTTGGGCACTTTATTTCAGCATTCTGAGCTTCTGTTTCCTAGAGGGCCAAAGGGGTTTAATAATGAGTACTCACAGGGGCTCTGTCAGGATCAAATGAGGTGACATAAGTCACATCACCTCATCCTCCCTAACTTAGTGTGTACCATATCACAGTTACTGTGGTCCACCCCATTTCTGTAAATGGCGCTTCCACCCTTCCGGTTGCTCAGGCCAAAAACCTCGGTGTCCTCCTGGCTCCTCTCTCCTGCTCTTCAGCCAGCCCATCAATGCACGCTGCCAGCTCTACCTCCCACCTTCACAGCCGAGACACCCCCTGGTCCACGCACCATTGCAGGATGACTGCAGTTGACTCCTAAATGATTTCCCTGCCACCACCTTTGCTCCCTGACAGTCTATTCACAACACAAAAGCCAGTGTGATCCTTTAAAAATGCCAGCCCTCTGCTCAAAACTCTCCAATGGCTTCCGTCTCACTCCAAATCTCCCCAGGGTCCTAAAAGGGCTTTTTTTTTTTTTTTTTTTTTTAAGATTTATTTTATTTATCCCCTACCCCCCACATTGTTTGCACTTGCTGTCTGCTCTCTGTGTCCACTTGTGTGCTCTGTCTGCTCGTCTTCTCCCTAGGAGGCACTGGGAACCACACCTGGAACCTCCCATGTGGGAGGGAGGCGCTCATCGCTTGAGCCACCTCAGCTCCCCTACAAGGGCTTCTTGACAGATGC
Source organism: Tolypeutes matacus (assembly GCA_026826555.1). Taxonomy (NCBI): domain Eukaryota; kingdom Metazoa; phylum Chordata; class Mammalia; order Cingulata; family Chlamyphoridae; genus Tolypeutes; species Tolypeutes matacus. The sequence continues at coordinate 1,408,710 of JAKSZT010054478.1, forward strand.
AGGCTGTAGCCTCCCAAAGCCACTCTCTCCCTCAATCACTCCCCCAGCACACTGGCCTCCTGGCTGCTCCCGGACCATGCTGGGCACAGGCCCACCTCAGCCTGTGGACATGCTGTTTCTGCCTCATGGAAAGCTCTGCCCCCAGGGGGCCCCATGGCTCACTCCCTTCTCTGCCCAATGGTCACCTTGTCAGAGAGACTGTCCCCACATATATAAAATAGCACCCCACTTCACTCTCTATTCTTACTGTTTTATTTTATTTATTTATTTATTTATTTTGGATGGAAAAATATGTCTTTATTTTCACTAAAGTATTATTGAAATTTACTCTCCATCAATTACAAAAGTAGGCAATAAACCAAAGTATTATTAACACTATTTTTTTTTATTGTGGGTAAAAATTAAATTTTTCACAATACATACCAATATTTGTAAAATGATATATAAATATATATGCATATATGTGCATTTGCTTACATAAATTCTGTAATTACTGTGTAATATCTAGGTAATCTAAGCACCTTTAAAATATATATCTATATATAAAAAAACTGTTTTATTTTTTCCTTCACAGCAAGTACCAACTTATCACCATCTGACACATTATATATCTATGTGTTATTTGTAATCTGCCTCTCCTTCACGAATCTGGGCACTGCTGCATCCAAGATGCCTAAAACAGGGCTGTCAAGTACAAGGTTCTCAAAAATTATCTGTTGAATGAATACATAAAACACCCAGCAAAATGTCTAGCTTATGAGAAGCAGGAACTTGACATGAACTATTGCTGTTATAAAATAAGGACCTGTCTCTTCCAGGAAACCTACTATAAGAATTACAAAACCTCTTCCATATCACTTCCCACCCTCACATTCCTGGAGTGACAATATCTTGAGCTCACAGATGAGGAAACTGAAGAAGAAGAGAGTGTCTAGAAAGGTGAGTTTATGAGCCAACAGGAACTAGAGCATAAAAGCAGCCACCATTTGTGTGCTTTCCATGTGCCAGGGACATCCTTGATCCCATCTGATGAGCACAACGACCCAACGAAATGAGTTCTTTGATTTATTCCCATTCTAAAGGTGAGGGAATGGAAGTTAAAAAGAAGTTAGATATTCGCCCCCAAGGTAGTTCCAGGTGGTGTTCACACTGAGGAAGGGGAATCCCTGGAGGAAGGCGTAAAGATTTTCTAAGGGGCACAGAGGCAGTTTATAAGGGAAAGAAATTCCCAAATCAATTTCTACAGCTTCTCCCCTGCTACACAGACCTGTCTGGAAACGTGCCTGAGGGACCCCCTTTCCTAGCTCTGAAATGCATCCATTTCCCATGCTTCAAAGAAAGGCATAACTACCCACCCATCCCAAATCTTACATTGTCCCACAGTGTGAAAATCTCTGGACCCCACAAAGGGCCAGTTCAAAATATCAGCATGCATGCTGAGAATGTGCCTAAAAAACAGGGCTGCCAAGTACAAGGTCCTCAAAAATTATCTGTTGAATGAATACATAAAACATCCAGCAAAATGTCTAGCTTTCCATGTGGCAGTGTCTGTACAGCAAATCCTTTTCCTGAGTCAGGTGGTTTCCAAACCTTTGACTTCAACAAAGTTAAAGGAGGACCAAAGAAATGTTGGCTGACAGATCATTAATAATCAATTTGAATAATATATCACTATGTGATTTTTTTGACCCATTTATTCAGGTGTTCAGAGATTTCAGTGACCCTGCCACAACAAAACAGCTTCAATTCACATGTACTTATTTACATGTAAAACCTTTTCAATGTTTACACCCATGAAAACAAAACAAAACAAAAATAGCTGTTTCATTCTAACAAATATATATGGGTGGATGCAAGAAAGAAAAAAGCTCCAAACAATGTAAGAGAAGCATTTCCAATAGAACTTTTTATGTTTAACAATTACCAAAATTGTGATCTATTTATACTGTTTTGATCAATTGTGTATATAATAATTGTAATAACTCATTCCAGAAGAAAATGCTTAGCACTATGATCACTATCCAATTTTTAAAAATGTTTAAATTTTAATGTTTGTACACATTTTTGTGGGGAAGTTGGATCATAAACCAAAGACTTTCAAACATAAACTCTATTATACTAGAAAAAATCAAATGGAAATACGACTTCAAGGAGGAAAAAAGAACAAAGTAAAATTTTGACTGTTGGGAAGCGGCTGTGGCTCAATCAGTAGGGCTCCTGTTTACCATATGGGAGGCCCCGGGTTCGGTTCCCAGGGCCTCCTGGTGAAGGCAAGCCCGCCACGCACGGCGTGGTTGGCTGACCCAGCGAGCACAAGCAGCAAGGGGGGGATAAATGAATAAATAAATAAAATCTTTAAAAAAAAATTGACTGTTAAAACTAGTTTGTGTATTTTTTTTTCAAAGGATGATGAAATAAAGCAAATCACTTTGGTAGATTCCATTACACACATTTAAATGAGTGATGTAACAGTTTTATTTTAAAATGTCAACATGTACAATTAACCAGTAATCCTATCTTTTCCAACTATTGAAACTTTCGGATAAAAAATTTATGTGGATAGCTTTCAAAACAAAGCTAAGCTCGCTGCTTGCTGCCTTCAGCTATCGGCCCTAAGCTTTTCTCCTAAGGCTCTGAAGCCCTTGAAACGTGACCGAGAACAGATTCAGACCTTGTCCAAGGTGGACAGAAGAGGATTCAGTGGGAATTTTAGTTAGGGCCCTGCTAAGCCAAAAACACTTCTTCCAACCAGTCCAGTTTCTACGCATCAGCCAGATCTCTCTCTAGCAATTCACCCATTTCTCCAGGCCTATGTCTGCACCCCTCTCCTACCGAGTCAATCTTATTCAAGTAAAACCACGCCCCCCCCAACAAAACAACAACAAACATTTAAAACATAAAACAAATTCAAAGGCTTCTATTTCCTTTTAGAGTTGGGACTTATTGTCAAAGGCCACTCGGGTGAAAATTTCCCCATAGTTTGAAAACTTCATAAGCAAAATCAACATCAGGGATGCCACACGCCTCCATCTGGGAAGCTGGGGAAGGAAGAGAAGCAGGCGGTCTGGCCGCCCTCTTTATTGGTGGATGCGTGGGAGCTCCGCGCCGCAGCCGCCCAGGAGAGGCAAGCCGAGAAGCGGGATCTGGAAAGCACAGGTGAGCACTGCTCAGCAAAGTACTACACACCCGACCACTCAGATAGGTACCGTCAATCCCACTTCTCAGATGAGCAAACTGAGGGTCGCAAAGCTACCCCAGGTCACAACTAGAGGTGGCAGAGTCTGTACTAAAGTCAAACCACAAGTTCTAAAGTGCAGTGACAATGGACTCGAATTTGGGTTTGAATCCACAATTTCCGCGTCTTTCCGGTTGTGAGCCTGAGTGGTAAAATAGGGATAACACCTTGCTTTGCAGGGTTGCTGTGAAGACCATGAGCCTTGGATATAAGGCGTTTGACCCACGTTCTGCTACACAGAATGTGCTCAATAAATTGTAACCAAGGCTTGGTGGGCCTCGAGTGGTGGTTCTGTGTACCCACAGCCCCGCATCCAGCCCGGCCTCGGGGAAAGACCCTCCCAAGTGGCCGCGGGGAACGCGGCGCTGCAGCGCAGACGCCCAGCCCGTGCCCGCCTCGGGGCCCGGCCGCTCCCACCCGCCGGCGCGGCGCGCTACGGCCCCAGGGCCTCTGACCTACCCAGGGCTGCAGCCGCTCGCCCAATCTCGGCCGCGCTTACTGAGGGGCTCGGGTGGGCGAGGCGGGGCCTCGGGGGCGCGCTCCCGCGGACCGGAAGTTCGGTTAGCGGAAGGAGCGTGACCATAGCGGCGGGCGGGAGGGGGCGTGGCCCGACAGCGCGAGGCGGTGTGGTGGCGGCCAGAGGTTCGGTTTACTTCTTTATGTCTGCCACAGCCTTCACGCCGGCGAGGATCCCGGAGAAATTTGAGTTCAACGCGGGCTTAGCTACTCACTAGCTGTACAGCCTCTGGCATTGGAAATGATAGGGTCAGTAATTAACTGGGGCCTTCTACCCGCCAGGTCCGGTCTTGTCTTGAGCGCTCTGTAGGCACCATCTCATTTATTTTTATTTTTTTTTATTTTTAAAGATTTTATTTATTTATTCATTTATCCCCCCTTGCTGCTTGTGCTCGCTGGGTCAGCTAACCACGCCGTGCGGGCGGGCTTGCCTTCACCAGGAGGCCCCGGGAACCGAACCCGGGGCCTCCCATATGGTAAACGGGAGCCCTACTGATTGAGCCACAGCCGCTTCCGCTGCACCATCTCATTTAAACCTCCCAGTTCTTCAGCTGGATACTGTCATCATACCCATTTTACACATGAGGAAACTGATGGAATTTGACGCCTCATACAAATCATTTGACTGCAGAGCCCACATTCTGTCCCATACAAGCCCAGCAAGTCTCTTAGCCTTTCATCCTATCTCCTTTCTTAACTGGATGATCCCTACTGTGCAGTGGTGTTGAATTAGAAATACATAAAGAATCTAATGGTGCCTCATCTACAGTGGGTGATCCTTAATTAACCCCTACCCTGCCTCCCAGCTCCCTCTCTCTTAAACTGTATCTCTGCTCTCTGCTTCCTTTAAGGTAAGCATCCTGTCTCTCCTCACCACTGTATCCCCAAGCACCTAAATGGTGCCTGACATAGCAGGGACTCAATACATTGAAGAATGAAGGAATTTAACTTCTTTGACCAACCAGTCCCTGAAATCCTTCTCCTTGGCTCCAACAACACTGACTGCCATCACCCAATAAAGTGGGATTGTATTTCATGATCAAACACCCTTCCAGTGTTGAAATCCCTTCACGTCATCTCTGCCATCTCTTTGACATGTCCAGTGTCAGGGAATTCACTGACTCTCTTGGCAGCTTCATGCTGTCTTTGGAGTCCAGTCTTGGCAGTTAGAAAGATCTTCCTTAGATAACCTCTCTGCCAGCTCTATTCCTGTGGGTCATACAGAACAAATTGAATCTCTAGACTATAGAAACAGATCTCATGGCCAAGCTCCACCCCCTTCCTCAAGCTAAACAATTTACAGATAACCTAGCTCTGTGGTTCTCAGCCTTTATCCCACTCCTGACACATCACAGGGATACCCAGACTCCTGGCAGTAACCATGGCTAGCCATGGCAGTGATGTTGAGGAACTTCCTGGGGCATAGCGTTAGGAAATCCTTGCAGATGATTCTGATTTTTCCAGATAATGGTGTATGAGGGAGGGTCTTGTCTTTTCAATTGGTATCCTAGAGGTCCAATCTGACAATAGCTGTTGAACCTCTGCCCTGAGGCAGCCCCTGAGGAAAAGCTGAAGCTTCGCCTTAGCAGTGTCAAGGGCATTCTCAGGCCCAAAACATATCCCACATTATTTAGGACAGCAATAATAAACTTCGAGCTGGCTCTAGCTGCTTATAAGATCTCACTTGATACCAACAACATCCTGCATCTCAGTCACCTCTGTATCCTTAACGTTTAGCACGATGCCTGGAATATAGTGGTGCATCAAGCTTTTTTTTTTAAAGATTTTATTTTATGTATTCCCCCCCCCACCCCCATTGTCTTCTGCTTGCTGTCTGCTCTGCTCTCTCTGTCTGTTGGTTGTGTGCTTGTCTTCTTGGAGGAGGCACCAGGAACCAAACCTGGGAGTTGCCACGTGGTAGGTGGACTCCCAACTGCTTAAGCCACATCTCCTTCCCCAAGTTTTGTTTGATTAACACCCTCTGAATCCATTAGAGATGACTCCCGGGAAGCGGCTGTGGCTCAATCAGTGGGGCTCCCGTTTGCCATATGGGAGGCCCCGGGTTCGGTTCCCGGGGCCTCCTGGTGAGGGCAGGCCCGCCCGCACGGCGTGGTTGGCTGACCCAGCGAGCACAAGCAGCAAGGGGGGGATAAATGGATAAATAAATAAAATCTTTAAAAAAAAAAAAAAAAAAAAAAAAGAGATGACTCCCTTCACTTCTGGGTCTTTGACTTTGGTTCTTAAGAGGAAATTTATTTTCTGTGTGTTTATTTTATATAAATATTAATATGCATATTAACCTCACAAATATCATTAATATTTATCCTTTATTACAAAACTTCAAGCAAACAAACAAACAAAAAAACTCCCATAGGTCCTCACCAGCTAGGAGATAAAGTCCAAACTCCTTAGCCTGAAATTCAAGGCCTTCTGTGACCTGGCCCCAGTTCACCTCTCCAGACACACGTCCCACCAGACACATATTCCCCCCACCTTGGAAAGGGGAAGGAGGAAGATAATTTGGTTATTGCACCATGCTTTGTGTTAAAACTCCCAGGTTTAAGTCGGAACTCCACACTAAATAGCAGTGAAACTCCGGACAAATCACTGAACTTGTTTCCTCCTTGTAAAATGGGAATAGCACCTGCTCTGCTCACCACACAGGGGCATGGTAGGGATCAAACAAGATAGTTTGTGAGTGCATTTTGTGAGCCTCAAAGCTTTGTACAAATATAAGGGGTCACTATATTGCATGTGTTCCTGCCTCTGCCCTCTTGCTTAAGTTTCCCCATCCCAAAAGCCTTATCCTTCTTTCTCATGATTCACCCACTTAATCATTTTTTTTGTTTTGTTTTTTTTACCGGGAGGTCCCGGGGATAGAACCTGGGTCCCTCCATATGGGAGACATACGCCCAACCAGTTGAGCCACATCCGACCCCCCCCACTTAATCATTAATTCAATAAATATTGAGGGCATACTGGGCGCTGACCCAATGAATACATAGATGAGAAAATCCACTGTTGTCTCTGTCCTCATAGAATTTAGGGTTCTTTGAGGAAAAATTGTAGCCAAATGACCACACAAAAGTAGAACTGCAGCAGTGATCCTGGTTTAGGAGAGGAGGTCCACTGAATCCCAAAAGCTTGTAATGGCCTAAGTAGCCTCCAAGGCCAAGTTCAAAGTCTGCTCTCTGAAGAAAGCCTTTTCTAAAAACGCTGCCCAGAAATCTGCACTCCCTCTATCTCCACCTTTGTTTATTATGTCTGGCTCCTTAGCCATTTAATCACAGGCAGTCAGGCCTTGTTATTTTATTGTCAAGTGTGCCTGGTCTTCCCAATTTCACTGTAAGTGCCTTCTAGGCAGGCAGTGCCTGGCACATTCTTTTTTTTCTTTTAGATTTTATTTATTCCTCTCCTCCCCCACCCCCCATTGTCTACACTCCCTGTCTACTCTCTGAGTCTGTTCCTTGTGTGCTCATCTTTTTTTTTTTTTAGGAGACACCGGGAACAGAATGCAGGGACCTGTCATGTGGGAAGAAGATGCCCAAGCACTTTAGCCACCTGCTTGTTGTCTCTTGTTTTTTCTCATTGTGTCTCTTTGTTGTGTCATCTTGTTGCATCAGCCCATCACAACAGCTGACCTTCTTTAGGAGGCAATGGGAACCAAACCTGGGACCTCCCATGTGGTAGGTGGGCACCTAATTGCTTGAGCCACATCCACTTCCCCACGTTCTTTCTTAAATCCCACAGCCCCGAGCATAAGTTTGGGCCCACAGCGCTCCAGACTTACTGGCTGTGAACATGGATTGAGATCACAGGGGCCATGTATCAGAAAGGAAGGGTGCTTCTACTGAAGGTGAGCTCCAGAAGAGAAAGGAAGCTGCTAAAGACCTTCTCCCCAGCCCTAATTTCCTATTCTTAGAAGGGGAAAAACCCTCTTCCCTAGCCAGGGTGCTGCTCAGTGTGATTTTTCTCCAGTGAAAACTTGATTATACCTCTCCTCAGTTAAAAACCCTTCAATGGTTCCCAAGTGTTCAGGATAAAACCCAACTCCTCAGCATGGCATCTACATCCCTTCCTGGTCCAAATCTTGCATAGCTCTCCAGTCTCAACTTTCAAAATGCTCCTTACACTCTAAGCTCCAATAACATTCTTGTTGCAATCTCAAAAGCACCCCACTCTTAGGCAGCTGGACTTTCACTTCTGCCTAGAATGTCCAGCTTGATTTGTCTGCTTCCCCTATGGAAACTCAGCTCAGTCATTACTTCCTCCAGGATGGCCTTCCCCAGGTTAAGAAGCCCTCCTCTGGACTCCCACTACCCCCTCTGTTCCCTGCTCTTTTATGGTGCTATATTGTAATTGTCAGTCCTTTGCTTACCAACTCCTGGATTGAACCCAGGGCAGGGATGGTATGGTTTTACTCCTGATCCTCCAGTTCCTGCCATAGAGCCTTTGTTCCTGCCATAGAGCCTGACATATCATGAGGACTCCAAAGTTTTGAATAAATGAACTATAACCTGGCTCAAGCCTTCCTAGGCCCACAGGAAAAAAAGGAGATCTCTGATATGCCAGAGTGCAGCAATGGTCTTGATCTGTGATGGACATCCAGGGAAAGTTTTTCTTTGGTTATCATAAAAGCAATGCTGACTTGGGAGCGGATGTGGCTTAAACAATTGAGCACCCGCCTCCCACATGGGAGGTCCTGGGTTCAATTCCCAGTGCCTCCTAAAGAAAATGCGCAGGGAGACGGATATGGCTCAAATGGTTGGACGTCTGTCTCCCATATGGAGGGACCCGGGTTCGATACCCGGGACCTCCCGGTAAAAAAAAAAAAAAAAAAGAAAATGCGCAGACAGACAAGGGAGCCATCTCGGGGGGGGGGGATAAAATAATAATAATAATAATAATGCTGACTTCCTGGGAAGGGAAATAATTATTGACACTGTACTAAGTGTCCTCCATGCACTGTCTCATTTTACAGATGAGGACACTGAGGCTCAGAAACGTTAAGTAATTTGCCTAACATTCCTCACTAAGTCAGGGGCAGAACCAGGATTTAGAAACCAGGGAGTCGGTATCATACATACATATATAAAGTGTGTGTATATATATATATATAGCATCTCCTACCTAACAGAGGATTGACCTTGCCCCTGTCCCGTCCCCCCCAGGCCTCCCTCCCCATAATTCTCTGGAAGCACACCAAGCTTTGGCTGCCATAATCTTGAACACTGCTCGCCCTGAGCACATCCTGTTTTAAGAAAGTCAGTGTCTCTTCAGAATCTTAACAGACCCTACTGTGATATGGTTTGGGGCAGTCCTAGCTGGGTCTACCCCTATTTTTTTCTTTCGGGGTTAGTCCTGCTGCTGGTTTAGCAGGATGCAACAGTCAGAATCTGAAGCCTGGACCCTAACCACTACATTCTATTGCCTCCAGTAACAACCATGAGGACTTGAGGGAAGTGTCTATGGTAGGAGCAAATTCCAGAATCTGCAGAGTTTTACAGGCAGATCCCTCAGCCATCATCTGAGGCCTGCTGTACCCACTGCCTTCATTTTTGATGCTCCTGCCAAAGTGGGTGGGAAGAGCCAGCAGGGCAAGACAAAAGGGTCCTGGTTTTCTAGTGTGATGAGGAGCTCAGAAAGCTGGGGAGATTTACCTTGGAAAAGAGAAGAATTTTACGGAACTAGATTCTAATGGTAGGAAACGTAACAATTATCTGTAAGGACCAGGATTATATATTTCTGCATAACTTCTTAAGGCAGATCTTGGCCAACTTTCCACCAATTAGAGCTGTCTGAAAATGGAAGACCCTCTCTTATGGGGGTGAGGAGGAGAAAATGTGAGAACTCTTGGAACCCCAAGAAAACATCTGTAGACCCAATTTAGGAAACTCTCCCTTGCTTTGCTTTGGGTGAACATTCTGTACCAATGTGACTGTAAACCCAAATGTAAACTTAGGCACCCAAATCACATGTGGCGAAGCAGATGTGGCTCAAGTGGTTGAGCACCCACCTCCCACACGGGAGGCCCTGGGTTCAGTTCCCGGTGCCTCCTAAAGAAGACAAACAAACAATGAGCAGACATTGACCAAAAATGAGCAAAACAATGAGCAGACAATGAACAAAAACAAACAAGCAGGGAGCAGACGTGGCTCAAGCAATTGCCACCACATCCCGCATGAGAGGTCCCAGGTTTGGTTCCCAGTGCCTCCTAAAGAAAAAACAGACAGACAAGAGCAAAAATAAATAAATAAAGGTATAATTTATATATATATATATATTTCCCCCCCCCCCAAGACTCCAACTTAAAAATTCCTGAGAGAATAGGTACCTCTCAGGTACCTTCTTTCTCTTAATTCTTGGAGGTACTGGATTCCAGGATTTTGAACTTGTACTTGCATTCTGAGCTTGGTCATAACAGCCACATTATATGCCTACCTCCTAGAAAAAACTGCTCCAGTAAAAAACGGCTCAGCGTGCAGTGAAATACAATGCAGAGGGTCTTATTTAAGCTTTGAACTGCAAAAATGGCAGGGTCCACAGAAACCAGGGCCTTCATTTCCTAAAATTACTCTTCTCTGGTTGTTCATTAGCCTTCATTCAACCTCTGCTTATCTGTGGGAAAAGAAAATCAGATATAAATGATTGGGGATTACCTGCTGCTTTGGATTATATTTACTTTTGCTCCTGCCACTGGTATAAAAACTAAGTTGACTATATTTTGCTGTATGTTTTACTTGTGTTTTGTTTCCCTGAGTCAGATGCAAACAGTTTCTTCTCATCCTACCCCTTTTCCCGTATTGAGTTTCCAAAAGGCAAAGATCATTTCCCTCTTTGGCCAGGGAGCTCTCTGGCAGTAAGAACTAGTCCTTTTCTCACCACTCCTCACCCCTCTAAATCTATAAGAATGGGAACCATGTCTTTGGGTTCTCTCCTCAGCACCCAGGTCAGAGATTACTCAATCACAGGGTAAGACCCAAGGGGTTGAAGGCTAAAAGCAGATTAAAATGTTGCCATCACCTTCTAACAACTGATTTCTTTGGGTAGATGTGTGTATCAGACAATGGGACTTTTGTCATGGTGGAGAATTCAGAGGGCCTAGGGGCTCAAAGATCTGGATTTGTGTAATGATTTTGCCACTTTTTAGCCATGTGGCCGTGCAATTAACCACCCTCTTGTTGAGAAGATTAAGTGAGATAATTCATTATCACAGGGCCTGGCAAGTATGTGTGCAGCAAAGTGGAGGATGTTGTGGAGAATGAAAGGGACAACGTATGCTGAAGGGCTTAGTGGAGACCAGTACCCAGAAGGCAAGAAGCAGCGAGGCATGCCTGAGCAGTCAGGGCTCCTGGCTCAGACTCAGGGCTTTGTACACCACCATCCACAGCCTCTCACGAGGCCTTGAACTACCAACAACCAGAAGCTGCCCGGAGTCCCGAGTGAGGAAGACGGCTAGGAGCCCACCTGGCTTCTGGGAGAAAGCCTCCTCCGAAAAGGCCTGAGCTATTCTGGCTCCGGGCGGACCACACCCGCGGGTCTCCAACCCTCTCACTTACCTGGGATGGCAACGGTCCTTAACGGCAGCCAATAACGGCTCACCTGAGGCTCAGGCATTACAAAGAGCAGGCTGGGGTCAAATTTTGGATTTTGGAGCCTCCACGCCAGGAATCCCTAAACCAGCATGGAACTACAGTTCCCAGCATGCAAGGCGCCCGCCCGGGTTGGAGAAGGGTGGGCACCACCAACCTTGGGGCCGGTCGTTCCTCAAAGAGCGGCGAAAGCCTAAGACTTCCGGGTATTGCTGCCCCTCCCCACTAGAGGACAATCTCTCTCATGACTTCTGGGTATTGTAGTCCACTTCCTCCCGGTTTCCGGGGCACGAGCCGCTCCCAGATGCGGCTCAAGCCTTGGCCATAAAAACTACAAAACCCAGAAGATAGCGCAAGTTCCCTTTATCCAATGGGAAGCTCCCATGTAGCGGGGCGCGGAGCTCGGCTCTCGCAACCCAAGATGGCGGATGAGAGTGAGACAGCAGTGAAGCCGCCGGTACCTCCGCTGCCGCAAATGATGGAAGGGAATGGAAACGGCCATGAGCACTGCAGCGATTGCGAGAACGAGGAAGACAACAGCTACAACCGGGGGTAACAAGATACTCTGTCCAGTTCCCACCCAGTCTCCCCCACAACCTGGGTCTCTTGGGTGCGGGGAAGTCACTGGGAGCTTAGTGTAGCCCCACCCCTATGTTCTTATTGGCTAAGGCATTGGGATCCTGCCTAGCGATTGGTTGCTGGCTTTGTCATTTATTAGGGTAGGGTGTTCCGTATATTGAGGGCCGGAGACATTCAATACTTTTATTATATAAAAGTTCTTCTGTGTAATGTTCCACTCGTTTGCCTCAGGCTCCTTCGGGGAAAAGAGCACAAAGCGGGGCGATCCAATGAGAGTACAGTATAAGGGGAATGTTACTTAGAGAGGTGTTGTGTGAGCAAAATGATTAGCATTAAACGAATAATAAATTATTTCGGTGCAGTTCACCTTCAATGAGGAAATTCATCAGACTATACAAACCATAATTATGTTGTAAAATATTACCACTAGGGAACCCAAAAATATAAACTCACCTTTTAAACCCTAGATAATTACTATATGATAATGGTTTGAGTTATACAGTTTCCTTTGCTCCAAATTATCCATACATTTACTGAACGGTATATAATTAGGTCCTGCAGCATCTTTGCTTTGTTAACCTTGTGAAGTAGCCTCAAGCTGTTGAGTCTACTAGTGAAATTGCTTCTTGGACAGTGTTTGGAAACTGGGTATGATACTGCATTTCCTGTACTTTAGGGTCTTGCCTACTAGGAACTATGTATTTGTAAGAAGAAATGCGTCGGGAGTTTGAGTATTTAGTTTTTTTTCTAAATCAGTTTTCACTCTTCTAAGCCACACCGTATCACTTATCTTTCTTCACATTGCCTCAGTGGTTGGCGGCCATGTGCTGTGCTCACACTTTATCTGTCTAGCTATCTATCTAATCTGTCAGTCTATATTTACACATAGCCCTGAGTGACTGTTTTGAATGCCTAACTCTTGCTGAGTCTGTGGTAGTTTGATTTTCATAGCCAGCTTGTCATTTGCAGTATTGGCGGTAGCCCTGGAGATAGAAGGATAGAAGGTTGAGGTCTTTGGATAAAGTTTTTTTTTTTTTTTTTAATTTTTCCTTTTGTAGGGACAGGAGAACAAAGGATTGTTTAAGTCGTTTATAATTTGCCTGTGGTGAATCCCTAGGTTAAAATATTTAGCTTTTTTTGTTTTTCAACTGGCATTAAAAGTCACAAGAAGAATGTAGAAGAAAAGACAGCTTGTCAAATTTGGTTTTATAAGACTGTTTTGTTGCTGTACCAACAGTTCTAGTGTAATAAAATCCATGTTTTGAGGTTTGAGATTCCTAAGAATGGAAAAGCTGAGAAAGAGGAAGAGTAGGAACAGGAAGAAGGGAAAATGTAGCCCTCCTGGAAAGATCAGAGTCATAGATCAAAGTTGTTGAAAGTGAAAGTCTTTTCAGAAGTGAAAAATATGCTTTTTCTTTTTTCTCTGTGTAGTTTCCTTTGATTTTTTTTCCCTGTTAAACTGTTGCCCTGACCAGTGTCTAAAGCTCTTTAATTGGTTTTGTTCCTTATAATCTCTGAGTCACTTTGCAAAACTGTTTGGCAGAAAGTTTTGTGTTTTATTTATAGTACAGCAATAATATTTATTTTATAGTAACCTTAAAAAAAACTTTGTAGATTTTTGTTGTTGTTTTTTTTTTTTTTTTTTTTTTAAAGATTTTATTTATTTATTCATTTATCCCCCCCTTGCTGCCTGTGCTCGCTGGGTCAGCTGACCACGCCGCTCGGGCGGGCCTGCCCTCACCAGGAGGCCCCGGGAACCGAACCCGGGGCCTCCCACATGGTAAACGGGAGCCCCACTGATTGAGCCACAGCCGCTTCCCTGTTGTTGTTTTTGTACATGGTTATGGTCTGGTTGAACAACTTAAGTTTATTAGCATCCCGAATCTAGATGTCTATGTAAATTAACTTGGAAGTAGTGGGTGAGAATCAGGCCCAATCTGGAGGAGAGAGTCTAATTCTGGCACTTAGATAGATAGATAATACAATCTAGGGTAGAGTCAACATTTTTCCATTAATTGTCAGTGGAAGTTTTGGGAAGAGGCAACATGGCATGGTGGGAAAAGCATGGGCTTTGGAGTCATTTAAACCTGGACTCAAAGCCTGGTTCTGACACTTAATAGTCTTGTGATCTTGGGAAAGTTACTTAAATAAAGGTGTTGCTGGGATTAAATGAGATAACATCTGGAATGTAGCCCTTCCCTCCTTTGTGTTCTTTCTTCAGATCTTCTCCATCCTCTTCCACACCCCACTCTGCTCTTATCACATACTGTATTTTTCATAGATTTTAATCATAACAATAATTAGATAATGTTTTTAATGTGTCCAGTCCCTGCCCCACCTGACTGTAAAGAGCATGAGAACAGTGATTGTGTCTCCAAGGTGCCTGGTGCTTACTGGGTGGTAATGAGTATTTGTATTTGCTGCATGAATGAATGGCAAGTGCCTGACCCAAATGTTAGAGTTGTTTCTCATTTTCCTTCACTGAGTGGAAGAATGTCAAATTTTTCTTACATACATGCCTTTTCCCCCCAAAATAGTCTCATTGAAGCTTTACTATGATTTTTGTGAAATACCATAGAAATCAAGGATCCTTAATTCATGATGGAAGCATTCAACTATTTTTTGGCTTCTTGAAATTTTTCTTGTCTTAATGTTATTTAAAATGTTTCAAAAATCGGATAAGAATTGAAGGGGGAATTTCTTCTTTGATGCTAGCAATTCTAAAATACAATATGCAGTAATGATTAATGATACGTAGTTAAAACTAACACTTTTCTCTTAGGCTTTTCTTTCAGGATGAGTTCATAGTGCTTTACACTGAGATGAATTATATTCATGTACTGGATTAATAGGAAATGCAGTTGTGCTAGTTTCTTATGTTCCTTTGTGTGCATAATTTAGTTCTGGACTTATTTAGTCATATGTTTCCTTTATAATTAAATAAGCATAAACATTTGGTGAGTATAAAACTTCATGTTTACATATAAACACATACACGTGCATACTTATACATTACATATATGATATGTATGTAGCCGTCTACAGTTTTTCTATCGGCTAGTTTAAAAAAAAATTCTACTCAACAGAGGAAAGGAGGTCAGCATTTTTTCTTCCAGTTTCTTGCCTCTTGTTTCCCTGATCAATCGAGAGGAGAGTCAGACTAAGATCATCTTTATGTGGCATCTTGCTGCAGTTCTGTGATTCAGAGCAAGCAAAGGACTATATAAAAGTCTCTCTTCATCTATATAGTTTAATTTGTTTGTTTGTTTTTAGTGAAAGTCCTAAAATATTGCTAAGGAATAAACCTTGCCACCTGGCAGTTGATTTTAGTTTTGGAGTAACAAACAAGTAAAATTTATCTGGGTGTTTTGGAACAGGAAAGTACTTTTGGACTATTTTGTTTCAAGAATTCTTTTGGAATTTACTTTCTGCATCTTCAATATCATTAAGATACTGGGAAGCCATGGGTCAAGAGCCCTTTGATAAGTGATGTGCCTTCTTTGTTCTACTCTCTGACTGCTTGGGAATAGTTGGAAAACTGTCTTGATCACGAGATATTATCCCTTGTGAAAAAACTGAAGAGAAAAAAAAAAAGTCAAACAAGTGGTTTGGGGGATATAGCGACTTCTTTTTTTTTTTTTAATTGATCTGCAAGTATCTATACATGTATTATTTCATTTCAGTCACCCTACAGCCCTCTGGGGTGGGATTATTGCTATATTTTACAGATGAGGAAAATGAAGCTCAGAGAGGTTCTTTTTTTTTTTTTTTTTTTTTAAAGATTTTATTTATTTATTCATTCATCCCCCCCTTGCTGCTTGTGCTCGCTGGGTCAGCTAACCACGCCGTGCGGGCAGGCTTGCCTTCACCAGGAGGCCCCGGGAACCGAACCCGGGGCCTCCCATATGGTAAACGGGAGCCCTACTGATTGAGCCACAGCCGCTTCCCAGGTTCTTTTTGACTTTAAGGCTTTTGAAAATAATTCCATAAAGCTATCCTTATTTGCTTTTGTTTCCTTCTTCAGATTCTCCAAGACTGTTTCTTTCCATATTCATTCGATGGCTTATGGCTGTAACTAGCTCTCGGAAAAAGAAATCTTTTTAGTCCTTTTTTTTTTGTTCTTTTCCCTTCAGCTTTTGGTCTTTCAAAACTAGATCAAAGCAAAAATGAAAAGAGAAACCTCATCACTGATATCAAATAAGTGTTCTAATTTTATTTCCCAATTAAGTGGTAATTTAAAAAGAAACTAATCAAGAGTTGCTTCAAAGAGAAGAGACTCTAAAGCAGAAGAAATGAAAAGTAAATGAGAGCCTATTTTGGGGAGACTGCTGCTCATGGCAAACCAGTTTTGCTGATTTTTCACATTGCTTAACTAATGTGCTCACTCTTTTTAGTTCCCAGCTTTACTAAGCCTGCAGTTAACCCTTTCCCTGCAGAGTCCATAGATTTTAGTTTAGGAGGATGCTTCTTTGGTTCTTTCCCTTTAACCTTTTATCTGAGATCTCTACTCTGCACTGAAAGCCTCTCTCCTAATTCCTCGAAGAAAGTGTCTTTGTGATTGTTGCATTTAAGGCACACAAAACTTGGTGTTCTCTATTGTGTGCCCCAAACACAAAACTAAACTAAAATTCTTCAACAGGATCAGTACTTGCTTCAAAAAAATTTCTAGCATGCTGTCTTTAAGAGGCAGATGAAGAGGATTCACTGTCGTGTTAAATATGTGTTATCTGTTGCTATTATTGCTATGTGTTGGGCACTGTACTAAGCCCTTAACATGGATTATCTCCTGTGGACTTAATTTATAAAGATTGTTTAGTTTAATTTTGGTAAACTGCATCTCCATCTCTCCCTTTGGCATCTCAGAGGATCCATTCTGAACTTCCTGGATTTTTTTTTTCCCTATTGTGTTGACTTCTAAATACTGAATCTGCAGCTTTGTGAGACCTATCTCTGGGTCCATTCAAACCACAACTCATGGACTTTGTCAGACACAGGAGTCAGTTAGTGATGGAGATGGCCGGCCCCTTTAAAGTCTCCTTGATAGACCAATATTTATTTCAGAGGTCACTCCAGTATGTGAATTTGCTGCCAGCAATGAGTCATTACTCAAAATTTTGGTGATGGTCTCTGAACAACATTTGATTTGGTTTGACATTGGAATTGCCAAGTCACAGTCTAGCATACCAGAAAAACCCAGAGGATGTGGAATTTACACTATTGACTCATTTCCATTCTAAATAGTCTCGTGTATCAGAGTTTTGTAACCCGTAAAAACGGTTATCCTCTGTTGAAGGAATTGGTTTGTTCACCCTCAAAAAATGGGCTAAATTATCACATGGAGGCCAGAGGATGGCAGTAAAAATTCTCTTTTGAATCCTTTCCTACAACCTACTATTCTTTTCACAGGTCTCCTATAGTACCTTAATGGCAGTACTGAAGTGTACTCCCACCATTTAGGAGTCACAAGCCACAAGCTTTTATATATATATAAAACAGAGTGGTGGGAATTTGCAGAGTTTGAGTTATTGCATCAAGTGATCCTGCAGCCACAGCAGTTCAGAGCTTACGCTGATCCCGATCCACTGCCACTTCTCTTTGGGCTTTCTGAGTACTAATAGGATTACTGATGAATGTGTCATACCTCACATTAATTTGCCAGAAGGATTTCCTGATTTTTAAAAGTGGAATAAAAAAGATATTAGATTATTTATTTATTTATTTATTTATTTTTAGGAGGTACCAGGGATTGAACCCGGGACCTCGTACATGCAAAGCAGGTGCTCAACCACTGGGCTCCACCCGCTCCCCATAGGATTTATTTTATTTATTTATTATTAAAGTAATCTGGAAGGTTTGAATTTTAGCCCAAAGGATTAACTTCCATTTTTTTAGGGATAGAAAACAAGTAGCCAAAAGTTCTGAATTTTATTTTCTGAACTCTTTTCCTTCTGAGCTCATCATCAGAACTAATCTTGTGATCTGTATTTATGACACTGAGGCCATTTGAAATAACTACAGTCGAGCATTTTAATTTTAATTCTTGTAGGGATGGGACAGGTCCTAGGGAGGGAGGACAGGTCCTAGGGAGGGAGAAAGTTCATATATATTTTAAAATCTCAACCAGTGGCTCAAAAGAGTATATCATTTCCACTGCTTTCATAAAATATTAACAGAGCTGTCCTATGGAAACATTACTGAAGGTGTTTTGCTGACCCTTTTTTGGGCTCTGACTCTTCAGAGTTTTATTTTAGTGTATTATGCCTGGAAAGCATTAGTCAGGCATATATTTGTTGAACCCTTAACTGTGTGCTTAGCACAACTGAGTGGTGCTATAGGAAACAGCTGGGTAAGGCATAGTCCCTATATTCAGGGAGTTTTTAATCTCTTTGGGAAGCCAGAAAACAGCATATTATTATATATAAAGTATTAAATTGTTTGGGAGACCATAATTTTAAAACATACAGAGATCAATGAGAGGAAGCTGTCTGGATAAAATACTGATCACTCTTCTTATTACTGTTAATGACATGTTCCTCTGGTACAATAAAACTTTGTTCCCAGGCCCTGTGTGATGAAACAGAATTAATGTTCTTCTGATTTAAAGGATTCTCAGATAAATTCTGACAGGGAATGAGCCTGCAGTGTTTGGGGGAGAAAGTCTTTACAGATTGGTAGCTTGTACTAGTTGGTTAGATGATGACCAATTTGCCTCATATCTCTGGGCCTTGGTTTCTTCATTTGTAAATAACGAGTTAAGCCAGTGGCCCTGAGATTTCTTCCAGTGCTGATGGCTTAGCTTACACACCCCTGTGCCTCACCCATGCACCTTTGAGTGGCTTTTGTCATCAAGTAGGATTGAAAGGAGGGCCTACGTTATGGATCCTCAGTGCTGGTGCGGTCTGAAGTCCTCTGCTCCTGCTGCTCATCTGCCAGCTTGCCCTTCCCTCCCGCCCACTCATACACTCTGGCACTGCATTCTAGTTCTAGAAATAAGGTTCATTTTCCACCTCCCTCCCCATCCCTGGTTTTATACAAGAGCATCCGTAGGATTTCTTCTGTGTTTGAACTTAAAATATTTTGGCTTTCATTAAAAGATGATATTTCTTGATTGCTTTTCTCCCCTGTCCTGGGTTGCTCTTTCTAATTAGTCCCATATTTCCTGGGTTGGTTGCTAATGACTTGGGTTGATCACTTCACTATATGGTGTAAATTTCAAAAATTTTGTAGGGACTTCCATCTGCCTTTCCATAGCAGATACCAAAGAAGGCAACTTTCACCTAATTCTCTGCTCTTTATTTTCGAGCCTGATTTCATAATCAACTGGAAAACCACATGGAGCAAGTTAAACTTTGATTTGCTGTATTCTTGGTTCTGGTTCTGATCAATCTCAGTTTGTAGAATGTTAAGATGACTAGCTGGGGGGCAGATGTGGCTCAAATGGTTGGGTGTCTGTCTCCCATATGGAGGGACCTGGGTTCGATCCCTGTGACCTCCCAATAAAATAAAAAAAAATAAAAAAATAAAAAAAAAGATGACTAGCAAGTTTAGAGAGATCTCTGAGAGATTTCTGTTTCAATTTGCAAAATCCCAGTATGCCCCAGATACCACCCAGTAGATACAGATGTGCCTTAGGTTCCTTTAAAAATGATCCCAAATTCTTGGAAAAGGACTAGTGTGGTTTCTGTAGGGTCCTCTGGTTTGGTACTCCCCGAATCCAAATTTTTTTTTTTTTTTTTTTTTTTAAGATTTATTTATTTATTTATTCATTTATCCCCCCCCTTGCTGCTTGTGCTCGCTGGGTCAGCTAACCACGCCGTGCGGGCGGGCTTTGCCTTCACCAGGAGGCCCCGGGAACCGAACCCGGGGCCTCCCATATGGTAAACGGGAGCCCTACTGATTGAGCCACAGCCGCTTCCCCCGAATCCAAATTGAAGCCACTCTCTTGTGAAATGGCATTGGCTTCCTAAGATGCTTCTGTAAGTTGTACTCTCAAGGCCTCTGAGCTTGGCTTCTTATGAGTAATTAAAATAATTATAGTCACCTTGAAAGCTAACCCTAGTGGGTTCCTTGGAAGTCTTTCCTCTGAATCAGTTGTCTTGCTGTTTGGGATCGTTGATTGTAAGACCTTGGCAAGCTCACAATGTATTCTCATGGGTGTGGAATCAATACGTAGTAACTCAGTGGAAATGAGTTAATATTTTAAAAATTTCCCTGCTATCTGTACAAGTTGAAACAGGATCATTGCTCAGCTGCAGTGCAAATTCAAGGTGATATAAGTAAAATGAAACTATCTGATTTTAGTTTGGGTTTGGACTTTGTCAGACACTTGTATTGATAATGCATAAAATAGAATAAGGGGACAGATGTAGCTCAGGTGGTTGAGTGCCTCCCCATGTACAAGGTCCTGGGTTCAATCCCTGGTACCTCATTTTAAACAATCAAACACCAGATACGAAGTCAACTCAAAATCCTTCCACATAAATGGGGTCCCTGAGTTGATGGCTGCACAGAAGTATCTCTACTGACTCACAAGAGCAAATTGAAAACAATAATGGGTAGGAAAGGTAGTTTTTATAGTAATTTTTTATATTTGTAAAGACTTCTAAATTTGGAGGAAATCATTTCCTCTTTTTCTCATGTGAAATTGTGTTTAGTAAGTATCCCTTTCACCTTGACCTTTTTTATTCTTTCATAAAATTATAAAAATTATACTTATGGTAATTCATGTAAATAGACCAACCAGGTAATTCATTCCATAAGCTGATATGAATAAGGACTTATAAATTATATCCAACAGTGGGACACTGCCTTGTCTCCTTACATCAACCAGTTTTTTTTTTTTAAGATTTATTTATTTTTTCACTCCTCTGCTCCTCGTTGTTTTTTTGCATTCTCTGTCTGCTCTCTGTGTCCATTCACTGTGTGTTCTTCTGTGTCTGCTTGTCTTTTTAGGCAGCACCGGAAACCAATCCTGGGACCTTCCAGAGTGGGAGAGAGGCGCTCAGTCTTTTGCGTCACCTCAGCTCGCTGGTCTGCTGCGTCTCTTATTGTCTCTCCTCTGTGTCTCTTTTTGTTGCATTATATTGCTGCACCAGCTTTCCACTCGGGCCAGCACTCCTGCATGGGCTAGCTTGCCGTGCAGACCAGCTTGCCTTCACCAGGAGGCCCCGGGAATCGAACCCTGGACCCCCTATATGGTAGACAGGAGCCCAATCACTTGAGCCACATCCGCTTCCCATCAACCAGTTTTTAAGCCCTATAATGCTGCTCATAATCCTGAAAGAGAAGTGAGACTATCTCTGGAATAAGAAAACCACACAGAGTTGTCATAGGCTGGAAATGGACCTGTGCATGATAACAAAATTGAGTTGAGGAAAAAAATATCTTCGGTTCATTTTTTGACTTTATAGTTCCTGTTCTTTGCCATGGCCTTAGGGGTTTTACTCGTTTGAAGGAGTTCTCATTATTTACCCCCTGAATGTTATCAGTCTTCCTTCCATATTATGCTTCTGTGTCTTACTACTATAATACTTAGTAGGAGCACTTGTATCTGGACTTCATACCCTTGTGCTTGGACTAAAGTAACCCCCAGCCTTTACTGGATCTCCTGACTTGAGAGGCCTGACCAGATGTGTGCAGGTAAGGTTGGCCTTGCTAGATGGGAACTGAGGGTGAAATACTTGGAGAAGAGTTGGGCTTGATACCTTTCAAGTTAAGAAGCTGCTGTCACTGTAGGCTTTCAAGCCTGGGAAGCCATTTTCATAGACGTGAGTTCTGCAGTAGCATATAGGATAGGATGATGCAGAAAGATGGTGAAGTTGGGGAAATCCAGTAAAGGCTGGAGGTTACATTAGTCCAAGTGTAAGGTGGTGAAGTCTGGACACAAGTGCTCCTACCAGGAATAGGAAGAGGTGAGTGAAGACATTCTACAAAAGAAAATGACAACACTTGGTTAAAGATTGCTTTTTACTTGTGTAGTCCCACTTAATATGACATAATGAATATTCTTTTTTTTTTTTTTTTTTTTTAAGATTTTATTTATTTATTCATTTATCCCCCCCTTGCTGCTTGTGCTCGCTGGGTCAGCCAACCACGCCGTGCGGGCGGGCTTGCCTTCACCAGGAGGCCCTGGGAACCGAACCCGGGGCCTCCCATATGGTAAATGGGAGCCCTACTGATTGAGCCACAGCCGCTTCCCTATGAATATTCTTAATAACCCCAAGACACTTTAAGGACCTGAAAGCTTTTCTTTTTTTTTTTTTTTTTTTAAGATTTATTTTATTTATTTCTCTCCCCCGCCCCCCCCCCCATTGTTTGCGCTCACTGTTTGCTGTCTGTGTCTCTTTGTTGTGTGCTTTCTGTGTCTGCTCATCTTTTTAGGAGGCACCAGGAACTGAACCCAGGACTTCCCATGTGGGAGGGAGACGCCTAATCACTTGAGCCACATCTGTTCCCTGCTTGTTGTGTCTCTCATTGTGTTTCCTTGTTGTGTCGTCTCACTATGTCATCTTGTTGCATTAGCTTGCTGTCTTGCTCATCTTTTTTAGGAGGCACCGGGAACCAAAACCAGGACCTCCCATGTGGTAGGCAGGCGCCAAACTGCTTGAGCCACATCTGCTTTCCCTGAAAGCTTTTTGAGTTATAAAATAAAGCTTAAATGGTATTTACCATAATGGTAATATAAAATGCATTTTGTGCTGTTTTATTTCTTTGAAAATTGGTTATCTAAAATAAACAATTAAAATAATACCCTGCACTGCACCCAGGAATCCTGCAGATGAGGGTTTCCTTACTGTCAGGTTAGGCTCCTAATTTTGACTTTTTAGTGGAACATTTCAGGAATGATGGCAGAGTGACATCAGACATTATGTCCAGATTGACAATATCAAAATCAGTTTAGATATGACAGAAACCACAAACTACAACAGTAATTAGGAAAGCAAGCTGCACCATGAACCTTAAAATTCACCAACAAAATGAAGAAAACCTAGAATCTATACCATTATCCTAAAATTAGAGGAAAAACAAATCAGCAAGAATTGGGTGAAAACATCAGGGAGAGAATGAGTGGAAAATATCAAAGAAGTAGAGTATAATTCATGATTTGTGTCTCAAAGATATTGAGTAACAATACAGGCAACGATAATAAAAGATTGTAGGAAACTTAAATGTGCCTAAGAAACTTTTTGCTGCATTCATTGAGTGTTTCATTCAGGGCTCCATGGGGAAGTGGTATGAAGGAAGTACCATATTTACACAAACACATATGTTTTGTATAAGTTCTTCATGGCCGGAGTAGCTGGGTGCTTTGTGTGTTTTGTGTTTTCCTATTGTTTCTTTTGTTTTAAATTTTTCCAAGATTCATATGTTGATTTTGCCTGTGGCATTCATTCAGTCTTAGCCAGATGACAGTTCTCAATCCTGCAGGTCTGATTTGGGCATTTATCATGATTGTTTGACTCTTTTGGATCCAGAGTACAGCAACTTTAACCTGCTTTTTCCCTCATCCTTCCTTTTTTTCCCATATTGCCTTGTGCTTTAGATCCAGCCTGAGGTCCTCATATGGCCAATGGATTCAGAGCGTGGGAGTGGAGAATGGTAGAGGAAGGGCACAAAGCACTCCAAAAAGACCACTACTGGCTTTGGCTGTCTTCCTTTTTAAAATCCAGGGCTTGAAGTGCGTGTCGGTCGTATGAATGCCCTGTCAACAATTATCGTTTGCCTTTGGTGCCATCAGCTTGGCAGTCTAAAGAAAATAAGCACACTAACCCAGCAAGAATGTAGAAGGCCTTTTCAAACAAATAGGACAGTCCTTGCACAGCACTCTCTCCCTGGGAAGCTGAGGGGATGGAAGTGAGAAGAGTTGTGTTTTCTGGTGTCCTCCAAACGCCCCTTCTGGGACCTGGATTCTTCAGTCTGTTTCTGAAGCCAACAGGCCTGATTACGGAAGGTCTGGCTCCACAGAAAGCTCTTTGTTTTGTCAGTGTAGCTCAAAACAGATGACTTTTTTTAAAAACCCTGCATCAGTATTTACTTTGTCTTACAGTGGTTTGAGTCCAGCCAATGACACTGGAGCCAAAAAGAAGAAAAAGAAACAAAAAAAGAAGAAAGAAAAAGGCAATGAGACAGATTCGGCGCAGGATCAGCCTATGAAGGTAACAAGGAGGCTCTGTTTTCTTATGACTGAGAGTCACTTTTTCAGATGAGAGTTTTGAGGTAAATGTATAGGAACAATTTAGATTGGCAATCTCTGCTGGTATTACTTCAAGATGAAAGAGTTGGATCCCTCTCCTTTCCTCTGCTGCCCTAGACCTAGGTGGTGAAACTGCTATCAGTTCCTTAAAAGACAGCAGGTTAGACACTGACTCCCAAGCAAGGTGCCCCATCAGAATTTACAGGTACATAATTGCATGTGGTGCTGTGCTAAGTGCCATAGAACGATAATTCTGTAGTAACAACCCCTGTTGCCTAGAGCAGTGGTTCTCAGCCTTTTCTGTCTTAAATGCCCACCACTGTAATAATAAAAAACCTATTCTTGTTTTTGTTTTTGTTTTTACCGGGAGGTCCCAGGGATCGAACCCAGGTCCCTCCATATGGAAGACGGACACCCAACCATTTTGAGCCGCATCCATCCCCCTAAAGACCTATTCTTTTTTTTTTTAAAGATTTTTTATTTATTTATTCATTTATCACCCCCCTGGCGCTTGCGCTCGCTGGGTCAGCCAACCACGCTGTGCGGGCGGGCCCGCCCCCACCAGGAGGCTGCGGGAACCAAACCCGGGGCCTCCCACATGGCAAATGGGAGCCCTACTGATTGAGCCACAGCCGCTTCCCAAGACCTATTCTTTTTAAGGCAGGCGTTTATATATTTGCAAGTGGTTGCTATCAAAACCAGAGGTCTCACAGTTGGTTTCTGAGTTCTATTTGTTGAGAACCACTGGCCTGGAGCTCACAACCTAAAACTGACACACTTACATGAAACCCAGAAGTATGGGTAAGGATTGTTTCATTTCTTAAATAAAAATTTTTTAAAAAAAAACCTTATTTCAGGGAAGTACTGACCCCTCAGAATAGGCTCCTGGGGAACCTCAAAACATATCCATAATTCCCCTTTCAGAATTGTCGCCGACAGTTTGCAAGCCTCATAATGAATTGGGTCTCATTCCATTATACTCACACTTTTGCTTTATACCTCAACTGTTATGCTCCAATTTGAATCTCCTGCCTCATGCAGACATGCCTGCAAATAATTTTTGACTATTTCAGTATAAAAGCTACTATAAAAATTATTATACAACTGTTATTAACCACCTTGCTGGCCAGCTCTTGCCAGGCACTTCATTTAAATTAGTTCCAGATGAGTCTTCCCATTTTAAAGGTGAGCGAAGCTTAAGGAACTTACACTCTGTCATTCAGGAATTCTTGCCCCGCCCCTGCTTTGGTTTTAGGGATGTTTGTTTGGGGTGGGCATTTGGTTGATTTTAGTGGGATTTGAGCTCATTTTTGAAATTAGGAATTTTTTTTACCAAAACAGCACTTATATGGCCTTGGTACTTTTCCCTTTACAAAAGTGATACACTTCATTGTAGAGAAGTGATGCATTTCATTGCAGAGATTTTAGGAAAAAAGCATAGACATGAAGAAGAATATTAAAATCATTTATAATCCTACCTCCCAGAAATAAGTGATGTAAACATTTTGGTTTTACTTCATAATTTAAATGACAAAAAAATAGTTAAATAGAAGTATCAGAAGAAAATATGGATATTTTTATCATCTTAAACCTGACATAAGACAGAAACCATTAAAGAAAAAGTTTAGAGTTTCTCTTTGGCTGAAGTACTGTAAATGTCAAAAGATAAGCAACAAACTGGGGAAGATATTTGCAATACATGTGTATTGTTTAAAATAATAAGATAAGTAGGCAGTTCACAAAAAATATATAAATGTTAAGTCAATGTTTGAAGAGATGGTTAAACTCACAATGAAGGGAATACAAATTAAAACTTAATTTCTTCTAGATTGGCAGAGATTAAGATTTGGCAATATCCGGTGATAATGGTCTAGAGAAACAGATGCTTTCATACACTGTACGTTGGGTTATTAATTAATACTAATCTTTTTAGAGAGCAGGTGACAGTATCTGCTATAATTTCAAATATGCAGTCCCTTTGACACAGCAAGCCTCTATCTTAGATTTTATCCTATAGAAATGTGTATTCCAGTGAGCAAAAGTAGATGTAAAGGAAAGTTCATTACAGTACTGTTTGTAAAACTGAAGAACAAAATCACCAAAATGTCCCATCATTATGGAGCTGGCTACATATATTATAATCCATGCACACAGTAGACATGGTTTTTAGAGATAGGAAGGCCTGTGTGTCTTCGCATGGAGTTCTCTGAGACATAGTGTTTAAAGAAGAGCAATTTTAGAATAATATCAAATTTTAGTTTTTGAAAAGTGTGTGTTTGGAACTTGCATGCAAAAAAGTCTGGATGTAGGTATGCCTCTGCCCACCTGGCCTCCCAAGTTAAAACTGTTGATGACAAGGATCATATTTGAGGAATGGGGTTATTTTTTTACTTTTTGTATGTATTGTGCATTCCTGCATTGTTTGAAATTTTACACTGAGCATGAATTACTTTTGTCATCAGACAACCCAAGACTAAAAAGGGGAGAGACCGTGTAGGATGCACCCATCATATAACTCATTGTCAACCACTCTTTCTCTAGTTGTCATACAATATTTGTATGACCTCTGGGATAAGGATAGAGGAACCACACCCCATTACCATGCATTTGAGTTGTGCCCCTTAACTCTTTTTTTTTTTTAAGTTTTTATTGTGTTAACATATACAACATATTTCCCATTTTAAATATACTTTCTTTTTTTTCTTTTTTTTTTTTTTTTTTTTTTAAGATTTTATTTATTTATTCATTTATCCCCCCCTTGCTGCTTGTGCTCGCCGGGTCAGCCAACCACGCCGTGCGGGCGGGCTTGCCTTCACCAGGAGGCCCCGGGAACCGAACCCGGGGCCTCCCACATGGTAAACGGGAGCCCCACTAATTGAGCCACAGCCTCTTCCCCAATATACTTTCAAGTATACAATTTATTGGTGTTAATTACATTCACAGTGTTTTGTTATCATTACCACCATCCATAACCAAAACTTTTCCATCATCCCAAGCAGAAATCCTGTATTCTTTAAGCATTAATTCCCAATTCCCCCATTATACCCCTAACTCTTAAACTCATAATTAATCAAAAGTACTTAGTAACATAATGGGCCTTTATCGTCCCAACTTTGTCTTGCCCAGATGAACTCTTTACCAGCAGAGAGGATCCAAGAAATACAGAAGGCCATTGAACTTTTCTCAGTGGGCCAGGGACCTGCCAAAACCATGGAGGAGGCTAGCAAACGAAGCTACCAGTTCTGGGACACGCAGCCCGTCCCCAAATTGGGTATGTATGTGCTTTCTTTCCCAGGCGAGGGTAAGGGATATGCCTTAGCTGTGCCTCTGGTGATTCCACACTGTATCAGTGAGGGAAGGTGATAGAGTCAGAGTTCCTTGGTGGTTACTTTTAGAGGATAGTCTTTAAAATGCTTGTAGAAAAGATTATTGTTTGTGGACCTTATCTTTTCACAATGTAGCACACATTGAAGACAAATAATGATTCTTTTAGAACATTGTCATCCAGTATAAATCTATAAAGGAAAACAATGTTTGGCACATGAGTGGGGATGTCTGCCCATGGGTCTGTCTTTCCACATGGATTTTATAGAGAAACTGTCTTATTTAGCAGGATAAATGTTTAATCCTGGAATGGGCAGCATCCCCAGCCTCTTCCCTTTGTCTCTCAGCCAATGCATGCTTACTAAAGGCAAAGTAATTTAAAATTTTGCGTAAAAGAACTCAGCACCTGGAATACCATATGCAGTTTTTGTCAGCACACCTTAAAAAAGCTATAATGAACTCTTTTTTTTTTTTTTTTTTTTTTTTTACCGGGAGGTACTGGGGATCGAACCCTGGTCTCTCCATATGGTAGACGGACGCCGAACCTCTTGAGCCACATCCGTTTCCCTATAATGAACTCTTAAAGGAGTGGGACAGATAGAAAATCTAAAAGGATTCCAGAAGGGATGACATAGCAGAGCCAGAGATGCCTTCTGAGACTGAACCACAGCCAACCTTGATGGCTAACTTCGGAGGTTGCTGTTAATAGATCGTTTCTGGAATGGTTGGATTGTGATTCTGGGCCCAATTCCTAATTTCTGTGTGACTCGGAAAGTGAGTATGTTGGGAAAAAAACGTGTTCCAGCATGAAATGTAAGATCTTCGATTGTCCGTGTTACCGCTTTCCTCCAGAAACACTTAGTAGAGAGGGGAGGTGGAATGCTGGGTGAGGCTCAAGACTGGTGAGGGGAGAGGGCATCTGTGCCCACAGAGATACATCTACCCCAGAGTTGAGTGTGCAGAATCCTGGTGCTCACAGTGTGGTCTGCAGACCGGCAGCATAGGCATCACTTCAGAGCTTGTAGGAATGCAGACTCTCTAGCCCCACCCCGTACCTGCTGAATTGGAACTTTCAAGGCTTCGTGTACACTTTAAAGTCTGAGGAGCTCTGCTCTAGAGGTCACAACACAGAAGCAAGCTGAGGTGCACCCCCACAGGGTGATGGAAGGAAAAGCACTGATTGCAGAGCCCTGCCCTCACCCATCCACCTTGTCTGTTGAGCTGCCCAGGTCAGCCGGGTTCCTGGCTCACTGACTGAACCTTCAAGCAAGGCACTGGATCATGGAAATGCCATTAGTAGAGAGGGATCCTAGTGCCCACTCCCCATCAAGGGGCAGGAGGAATGTGGAGAGCCACCTGTCTCTGAGTGAAATGCATGCAGAGGCATCTTGTGGAGGCTATCAGGCATCTTGGCCCAGTTTTCAGATGGTATTTGGGGGTTTTGGTTGGATTTCTTTTTTCTTTCTTTTTTTTTTTTTTTTTTAAGATTTATTTTTATTTATTCCCCGTCCCTTGCTGCTTGCGCTTGTTGTGTGCTCTCTGTGTCCATTCTCTGTGCATTCTTCTGTGTCTGTTTGTCTCCCTTTGTTGCGTCATCTTGCTGCACCATCCGTGGGCATGGGCGTCAGCTCTCCGCAGGCGTGGGCTGGGCCAGCTTGCCTTCACCAGGAGACCCTGGGAATCGAACCTGGGGCCTCCCATATGGTAGACGGGAGCCCAATCGATTGAGCCACATCTGCTTCCCTGGATTTTGTTTTTCATTAGGAATTTACAAATGGGTACCTTAGCTCCCTTCTTGATTGAGACATAGGATCTAGTCAAGAGACCAGTTGGGGATTAATGTGTTTCTGTTCCTCTTGTGTCTGGTCCAGCTGTAAAAACTTGAGCCAGCTACTCGTTTGCCTCAGTTTTCCCACCTGTAAATATAGAAAGTCCTCTAGTTTAGTTTTCAGGGAGCTGATGAGACGCTGGAATGAGCTTCAGTTGTATTTCTATGGAACATGCCTATGCCCAGTGTGTGGTTCTCTATGGACAAGTGGTCTCTTAGCATCTGACAGATCCTTTTAGGGCCATAGTCTGTCAAGCCTAAATTAAGGATGCCTTTGTTTTAATGAGTCAGCCTGTAGAAGGCACAGGTTAGTCTGTGTGGCTGAAGTGTCACCCCAGTTGTACTTCTGAGTGTCCCTAGTGCAGTGTTATTTATAGCTTTTTGCCCTGGTTTATTGCATTTAAATGGGGGACTAATGATTGTAACAACTCATGTATATCAAGTGTTCTGTGTTTACCTAACTCCCCACTTAATCATGGGGAATCTTCCCCTAAACTACTTCCATTGCACCTTCTTGGAAGAGTTATAATTATTTTATTCCACTGAAAGAGACCTAGAATTCTTTAGAAGTTTAAAATTGTTCTAAGTTCACCATTGAAAGGCCTTTTAAAGAGCAAGTGTTCTGGTCTGTGTGGCAATTCTGTGTGCTACGAAATAAACTTTTGGTCTCCTTTTTCAGATCATGTTATTCTACTTTTTAAAAGTAACCCCTTTTCCCTCATAAGGGGTGCTGGATCCTTCTTCTTGCCTCTGTTCGTTGGGTTGGAATCTAGCCACTCTCAGGTTTGTTTTAAAAAGTAAACGGGTGTATTAGTCAGCCAAAGGGGTGCTAATGTGAAATACCAAAAATGGGTTGGGGGTCGGATGTGGCTCAACTGGTTGGGCGTCCGTCTCCCATATGGAGGGACCCGGGTTCGATCCCCGGGACCTCCCGGTAAAAAAAAAAAAAAATGGGTTGGTCTTTATAAAGGGTATTCATTCGGGGCAGAAGTCCACAGATACCAGGCCATAAAGTGCTAAGTTTCTTCTCACCAAAGTTCATTGCCACATGTTGGAGCAAAAACAGCTGCCGACGTTTGCCAGGGTTCAGGCTTCTTTCTTTCTTCCCAGGGCTGCATTTCTCTCTGGGCTTAGCTCTTCTGGTTCCTCCACATCGTCAGCTGTAGACTATCAGGCAACGGCTCACTTCTCTTCTTCTGGGGCCTTTTCTCCAACATCAAAACTGCTTCTCAAAAACTGCTTCTCAAAACTGTTCTTGCCATGCCTTTTACATATGATTCCCCACCAACCAAGGGGTGGGGCTCAGCTGGGCGTGGCCCAGTCAACGCGCTAATCATAACTTAATCATGCCCAGATTAACAGATCAGTTTACAAGCATGATCCAATTATATTTTTGGAATTCATAATTACATCAAATTCCCCAACTGTTACACGGGGGAGCGGGTGTAGCTCAAGTGGTTGAGCACCTGTTTCCCATGTATGAGGTCCTGGGTTCAATCCCCGGTATCTCCTTAAAACAACAACAACAAACCATCAAAGAGAGAATATAATATAATTTCTCTGGGCTCCAAGAGAGAAGTGGGGTCATGCAGGAGCCTTGGGCCACTTCTTAGCCTCGGCACCCCAGGCAGGAGTCTGTTAAGTGGGCAGTGCTTTCTCAGTGTTTCCTGTAAGCTCTATCAGGTGAGTCTTGCACATATCAAACAGTCTTGGGATAATCTATGAGAGCTGGTTTATCCAAAGATTCAGATTTACCATTTGAAGACTGTATGAACGTTTAACTTGGTAATGTCACTTGACTCTTACTAAGTGCTCTTTGTTAAATGCAAATCTGAAGATGTCACTCCTCACCCCCCACCTCCCACTTAAAAACTCATTAAGGATGTTCACGGCCCTAAGGATATAGTCCAGCCTCTTAAGTACTGACTCACAGGGTGCTCCATGACTGGCCTCAGCTTCCCTCTCCAGCTCCATCACCTAGTTTCAGTTCCTTCCCAGCTCCAGGCCTTTACATATACTATTCCTCCTGTGCACACAGTCTCCCTGCCCCACCCTCTGCACCTCCAGCCTGGCGGGTTTCTCGTTATCCTTGAGATTCTGCCGTTAGATAGCATTTCCTCTGAGTGGTCTTTCTTGACCCCCCACCCCCATCCCCATCCCAGCCCTGAAGCACCCCATTCTTCATTCCCACAGGCCCTTGTCATACTGGGTGGTGGGTTTCTGCTGGTTTGTCTGTCTGATGCTCACGATGGTGAGAACCTGGGTCTATTTCATTCACCAGTGCTTGCCAGAGAAGTGGCACATCTGGGGTTCAGTGAACATTTGGTGAAGGAGTGAGGGATTGGACGTGCCTTCTGGGTGCAGGGCCTAGTAAACAGCCTAGATGAACAGCTTTGGCCTTGAGATTATTATAATACAGTAGGAAGACCGTAGTATCTTGGCCATGGAAATCATTTAGGAAAAAAAAGAAAATGTTCCAAAGTTAAAAGCATTTTGGAAAAGGTATAAATTCAATACAAAATGGGAAAGTTAGCTGGCCACCTGGACAAGACTCTATATAGTGGAAATGCTTGGTGCTTCATGTATTCCAGGATCTGGCCTTTGACTTTGTAGGCTCAGTAATTTGGTTTTATTTATATGCATGGTAGTGAATTGGAAGCAGAGAAGGACAGTTTCTTAAGTAGAGAAGAAAAATATAACTGCTCTACCAAGCAAACCACTTGGGGAGCCAGATTGTAAGTAGAAGGTAGCTAGATGCTTTGCCTGTTCTCTCTACCTATTGGTGCCTGTACTTCCTGGTTTGTGAGTCTTACAGCATGTCAATAATGATTCTTTTATTTATTGAGCATTCCCCAGAAGACGGCATGCTATGAGGACTGAGCCCTTGTTTTTTTTCACTGCCGTATCCTAGTGCCTGGAACCATGTCGGGTGCACAGTTGATGTTCAGTGAATATGTTGATTGAAGGAGAGTTGGATGGTCAGTCCTGATGGTGGTGTCCTCAGGTTTCAGCCTGATGCAGCTATTGCCACTGCACCTGCCCCACAGATGTTACTGGGAGTGTCTAGAGCTTCCTTTTTTTTTTTACTGGGTGGTCGCAGGGATCGAACTTGGATCCCTCCATATGGGAAATGGATGCCCAACCATTTGAGCCACATCCGTCCCCTAGAGCTTCCTGTGTCATATTAAAATAAAGAATTAGGGTCAGGAGTCTGAAAGTCAGTAAGAGCATGAACTCAGTGCTTAGAGTATACAGAGCCCTGTTAGGGAGCAGTGTGCTGAGTGGGTCCCTTTTGAAAATTCAGTTTTCAAAAGGCACTAGGTGTTGTGTTCTTCCAAGTGTGAGCATGAATAAACATAAATTGTAGGAACTAAATAACCCCAAGTGTCCAATTAAGTGGTTGATTTGTCCAGTTTACCAGATGAGTCTGAGTTGGCTCTGGGTAGGACTCAGTATCTGATGTATACTCCCCATGCACTCCCACAGAGGACAGACATGCCATCGGGGTGGGGGGGGTGTTGCGGGATGTTGTGTCAGAGGGTTACTTCTTGGCAGCATTGTATAGACTCAGCGACTCAGCCTAAAGGCCCTTGCAGGACCATAAACACTGAGGGTCTGAGTTGGCAGTTACCACCCGCCCCCACCCCCACCCCCGTTGCTGAAAGCCAAGGCTGGCATGACCAGGATCAAGCCTGGTGCCTGGATGCCATTATCTGGCTCAGGAATGGGCCCAGGACATTGTAGCTGTTGACACAAAAGCAGCCTTGTTGCAACTCTTTATATATCCATCCAGAGTGATAGGCCTGGGCCAGGGCCATGACAGCACTCTCTTCTCCAACCAGGAGGCAGAAAGCCAAATTAGTAAAGATAAATGTTTGTCATTCGGTAACCAAAGGGAGATTTGAAAGGGTTTCCAAAAAGCCAACCATCTTGGATCCCAGTGATTGTTCTGAGTTTTTGCCATGAATTGGCCCTCAATTAGGGGCCAAGGATAGCTGGAAAGATGGTCTGCAATTGCTGGGCACGGAGTGTACTTCAGATGGAGGCCTCCTAGAGACAGGAGGCATTTGTGCTGGTTGATTTGTTTTTTTGGGGGTAATATTTATAGAGCACAAAAAATTTCCCATTTTAACCATTTTAAAGTACATTTCAGTGGTATTAATTACATTCCTGGTTAGTGCTACCATCACCACCATCCATTATCCAAACAGAAACTCTGTACTTATTTCTGATTGAGATTTGAGCTGAGCCCCCTCCCTCCCCCAGGAAGCAGAGGGTGAGGCTCGTGGCTGTGCTCTTCTTCCAGGAGAAGTGGTGAACACCCACGGTCCAGTGGAGCCTGACAAAGACAACATCCGCCAGGAGCCCTACACCCTGCCTCAGGGCTTCACCTGGGATGCCTTGGACCTGGGGGACCGTGGAGTGGTAAGTAGGCCCAGTGTACAGGTTTGGTGCCGTGTTCACAGTAAGCCCTACAGCCACACTAAGACAACTTCTACTCAAGCCTTCCTCAAGGAATCTCTTTTTTTTTTTTTTTTTTTTTTTTTAACCAGGAGGTCCCGGGGATCGAACCCAGGTCCCTCCATATGGGAGACGGATGCCCAACCAGTTGAGCCATATCCGCCCCCATCAAGGAATCTCTTGAGAGCTGAGGCAAGCAAGTCTGAGCAGATTCCCCCATCTATTGACTCCTGGGACCTGCTCAAGACTCCATGTATATAGCATTTGGCCTTCTGGCAAGTCGAGGGTTAATCCCTGTAACTCCCCAAGAGAGGGAGTTGATTCGTTGATTTGTTCCCTTGTCTTATTTCTATTCTGTTCTCTGATTGATGAGCTGAGGCTACTAAATGAGAGTCTTTCCTCCCCTTTCCACCCCAGCTACCCAGAGTCTCTTCTTTGATCTGAGGAGTTTGTTTCCCCTGTAAGGAATGTTGAAAATGTGAACAGAAACTTTTTAAATTCCAAACTTGGGCCAGCAGATGGAGACTGCTTAGAAGGCAGAAGACCAGAAAGATAAAAACTAAAAACTAGAAATGATAAGAAATGGCAGTAAATACTTGGAGTAATTCCTTGACCCAACTTCAAGGGCTATCTTTCCAAAGCATTTTCATAGAGGTAGAGATGAACAGATCTCCATTGTTGGCAGATCAGAGTGATGGTGTGGTTGGTTAGTCAGATAACATTCTTGGTTTGCTACTTTGTGTACCTTATAATCACCCATTCTACCCCTTGGTGGCTCCTTTTCCTTTTAGAGTTAGGGCCCCTGTCCTGAGAGGCTCTGCAATGCTTGGGGTGAAAAGATCCATGAGGTTTGACATGGGATTTTGGTAGCTTGCCTCATCCTTCTGAAATGCTTGGAGCCCCAGGGTGTTGGAGTTGGTCCCCCACCTGGCAGAATACCTCTAAGCGAGCTCCTTATGTCTCTACAGCTGAAAGAACTATATACCCTCCTGAATGAGAATTACGTGGAAGATGATGACAACATGTTCCGATTTGATTATTCCCCAGAATTTCTTTTGTGGTGAGTCGTAAGGGTTTTCTTGTGGTGCTTAAGGGCAAGGCAGAGGGCAGGACCACCAGAGTTGCCACCTCTGCCAAAAGCCAGCCTTCTAATGGAAAATTAGTGTGGTTTTTGAGTTCTCACTGCATCTAAAGACTTGTTTCCAGTGGAGTGTAGAATCGAAACCTTACTTAAGACAGAATGACTGGATAAGGGGGACCTTTGTAGAATCGATAGCCATGATGACTTTATCTAAGAAGAGAGGGAGGATAAGACTTTATAAGATTTAAAAGAAAAGCAGAGTCATTTTCTATCCAGTTCCTAAGCACATTGATTTGTGTGGAAATGGCCATGCCTGGCTGAGCCATTCATCTGCCTGGGCTTCTTTTAATATCCAGGGAGGTAGAGGCATAGAGGTTGAATGGAGAGGGACTTCCTGAAGGGAGAGGTAGGAGGAATGGGTGAGCAGAAAGAGGAGAATCTGGTGCCAGGCAGAGCTCTTGGGGTGCAGCAGTCAGCTCCTGACCCTGTGGCCCACTGACCACTTGACCTACTGGCTTCTGAGTCAAGGAGGCCAGTCCTCAGGTAGTTGGGTTTGAGCTGTCAGAGTGAGCATGGATTGGGTGAATAAGTAGGCCAAGTAGGCTGAGCTGAGAGAAGGGGCTAAGGCTTGATTCCATTTGTGTCCAGGAGAGCTTGGCCCTAAAGAGATCTCAGCTATCAGCCCCCAGGGGTTGGCAGCATGAATTTAGAACCAAACTCAGCTGTGGAACTCAAACAGCCTATCCAGCCTGTTGGCAAGCAGCACTATAGCCCCTGCTCTTTTCTCTTTTCCAGGGCTCTCCGGCCACCTGGCTGGCTCCCCCAGTGGCACTGTGGGGTTCGAGTGGTCTCAAGCCGGAAACTGGTTGGGTTCATCAGTGCCATCCCAGCAAATATCCATATCTATGACACGTAAGCATCAGTTCCCATCCCCACCCCCCCATCACCATCATCCTGCTTGGTCTGGGAGGGAGAAGGTTCCATGGAGGGAGGAAGCCCAAGTCCTGGGAATAGCAGTTCATAGAAGGAACTGCCTATTTGGTCTGAATTATTGCTGGTTCTCTTACCTGTGACCTGGATTGGAAGGGGCCCACCCTGGGGGCCAGTGTGCTAGCTGAACAGGGACTTGATTTTTGCCCTTCCATATCAGTCACGTTTTTTGTTTTTTTTTTTTTTTTTTTTTAACAATTTATTGAAGTATATCAGTCATACATGTACATACATAAACTATAAGTGTTCAGTAAACATCGTGATCTTACAAAACAAACATGCATAACATCACACAGGGCTCCCACACATCACCCCACCACAAATACTTCACATTGATGTGAAACATTTAAGAAATTATGAAAGAGCATCGTCAAAAAGTATTACTACTAACTATAGTCTGTATCTTACTCCCCTACACTTTTTTTTTTAACAACTTTATTGAGAAATAATTCACACAGCTTACATTTCACCCATTTAAAGTATACAATTGGTGTATTTTAGTATATTCATAGTATTGTATAACATCACTACAATGTAATCTTAGGGTCTTCTCCCCCCCAAGAATCCTTGTATCCATGGTTTCCAAGATTCATCCATAATGTAGCATTTATTCATTCCTTTTTATGGCCAAATAATATTCCATTGTAGGAATAGACCACATTTGTTTATCCATGATCAGGTGATGGACATTTGGGTTGCTTCCACGTTTTGGCCATGAATGAGTAATGCTGCAGTTAGCATTCATGCCCATGTTTCTGTGTGGCCTTCCATT
Organism: Tolypeutes matacus; assembly: GCA_026826555.1. Classification (NCBI taxonomy): domain Eukaryota; kingdom Metazoa; phylum Chordata; class Mammalia; order Cingulata; family Chlamyphoridae; genus Tolypeutes; species Tolypeutes matacus. The sequence goes on from JAKSZT010054478.1 coordinate 1,445,281, forward strand.
CTGTTTCCCTTGGGTTTATACCTAGAAGTGTAACTGCTGGGTCACATGGTAGCATTTTGAGGAACTGCCAAACTGTTTTCCAAAGTGATCAGTCACATTTTGATGTACTTGTGCAGCTTCAGAAATGGGCTGGAGCTGGTGTGGCCTAGATTCAGATAGTCATGGGACCTTCAATCTCTGCTGTTCATTTTGCTAGAAACATCGGAACCATCTGCCACAGGCTTCTGAGCTTCGAGGCCATGATTTCTTGTGGGAATCCTAGATTCTTGAAATTCTAGAATAGCCCTTGACTTACTCTGAGGGGTTCTATGTGCCACTTCCCTGCTTGATAGAAATGGGACTTCCCCCAGCCCAAGTACTGGGGATTAGTTAGGGAAATGGTGGTGGTGCCTTTAAGTAAGGGAGTCTGCTGGAATCCCACTTTCCTTTGGAAGTCGGGTCTGTGTTGAGCGAGCTGGCTCCTTGCCTGGTGGGGGGTGGGGGCTGGTAGAGCAGTGGGAGTCCAAGTACTGATTGCCAGAGCAGGTGGCCCCTATGTGGAAGCGCCTGGTCCATCAGGTGTGGCTCCAGAGGCTTGAAGAGACTTGAAGAATTATCCTCTGCTGTTAAAATACTTGTCACCTGGTCTTTTCCTCCCTCTTCAGAGAGAAGAAGATGGTGGAGATCAACTTTCTGTGTGTCCACAAGAAGCTGCGCTCCAAGAGGGTGGCTCCAGTACTGATCCGTGAGATAACCCGGCGGGTTCACCTTGAAGGCATTTTCCAAGCTGTTTACACTGCTGGGGTAGTTCTACCAAAGCCGGTTGGCACCTGCAGGTGAAAATCTCTTCCTGCAAGGTCCTTGAAATTCTGGCCTGCCCATGCTAGTTGAGGAGCTGTGTTATTTTGAGTCACAGCTCTGCCCCTCAGCTCACTGCTCAGTGCTTGCCCGGAAGCATCTCATTCTCTAGTGGCTGGTAAAATGGGTGCTGGGAGGAGCCAGATAGGGAGCAGGGAAGAGTCACGGGGGAAGTTGGAACTGGAATCTGGAGCTGGATAGTGCATGTCTGATCCAGAGGGGTTAACCATTCCCAGCTCTTGCCGATTACCACCATTTGGAAATACGGGGTGGACCTGCTGGGGTTTTTATTTTTGCTTTTCAGAAATCTGGATTTTTATTAGGGAAATGTCCTAATTTTTTGAATGGTTGGCTCAGTTTTGTTTTGCTTATTTTGTGGCCTCAGACAACAGTCTAACTTCTGTGTGGCCCAGTGACAATTTGTTTGCAACCTCTGCGTTTGAAAGTTGTTTGAAGCAATTGAATCCTAAATGAAACAATTGAATGCCTAAAGATCTTTAGAAGGAATCAAGGTGAATGCAGAAGAGGCAGGAGGAAGATAAAAGCAGTGGCAGCTTACATTGACTGGGAGGAAGGTTCGAGGGGGCTGAGACCCGGCGGGCTCAAGTAGAATCTGGCATGTCTCCAACGCCACCTGCTGGCCATTTGAGTTCTCTATGCCATTGTCTTCTAAATAGGACTGGCCTGAATCCCCTGAGGACAGGACATTTGTGTTCCCACAGGTACTGGCATCGGTCCCTAAATCCACGGAAGCTGATTGAAGTGAAATTCTCCCACCTGAGCAGAAACATGACCATGCAGCGCACCATGAAGCTCTACAGACTGCCTGAGGCCAGTGGTGCTCTGGGGCAGTGGGCGGGGCAAGGAAGGCCCAGGAAATCCTGGCCCTTAGCAGGACAGGAGCAGGCTGTGGGTGGGTAGGTGGTAGGGTTCTATTACTACAAAAGTGAACCAACCCATAGTTTCCAAATTCCTGGAGTTTCCATTTCTGTTGTCTCTGATATCTATAGCAAGAGTTTTCAGTCTGTAATTCTCATTCTCAGCTCTCCTGGGTCTATGCCTGGGCCAGCTTCCCTGCCATCTGTTGATGGGCTCAGAAAACACCTATTCTCTGTCATTTTAGCCTAAGAAAAGTATAAATAGAAAGGTGAATCCACTTAATGAACTTTCATATACACTGCAACACATTCTAGAGTGCAGTATAATAAATGAACCTCAGAATGTCTCTAGCTCCCTTCTGCCAAGTCAGCTAAAGGAGAGTTGATTGAAGCTTGTGAGGGAAACCGATTTCTAATCCTAACCCCCCATCCAGATTTTATCACTGAAAGACTGGGCAGCCTCAAATGAGCTGTTGAGCTGTTTTTCTATTCTGGATCTCAGTTTTCCTAGCTTCCCAATCAAACAGATGCACCTTGTTCTCCAATTGTGCCTGGCTTCAGGTTCCTATGGTAGAGATTCTTAAATTCCCTCTCTTTCCTCAGACTACTCCCAGTCAGTAGTCAGTTGACACGGTAATCAAGTGCCTGCTGATCAGAGGCCTGCCCACCTGGATTCGTCAGCCACCAAACTGGATTAATCACTTTGGAACTGGGCTAATCTGCCATTGGATTGGGGTCATTAGCATCTTGTCTTGAGCGTTGCTGCAGCCCAGTTACACACTGTGTCAAAGAACAGATTTTGGAGGCATGATGTGTGTCCCCTCCCTCCTGTTACCATGACAGGTTTGCCCTACATTCTAGGCAGGCAGGCAGAGAACCTTCGTAAAGTGGTGTAGCAGCCAAAAGAATAGCTCCGGATCTTCCTGCATCTGGGTGAGACCCAGCATGGCTGTTTTTTTTCAGTCTAACATTTGAGGTGTCCGTGTGGGAGCTGTCTTGTAGAAACATGGTCAGTAAGTGTTCCCTACGGCGATCAGGATTAGCAAGGAATTTTGGAGGCTAGAGGCCCCAGAACTAAGATTTAAAATGCAATTCCTGTATGGAAAGCAGTAAATACCAGGCAGTGATTGAGGGTATATGAACTGGTAGCTCTACCCTATTTTGAGATTTGACCCAACCCCACCATTGTGTGTCTGAGCACGTGGAAACAGTCTATCAGTCCCAGCATTTGCTCTAAAGGATCCCATTTCATTCCATTGCAACAATTTTCTAAGGAAAAGCAACAATGGGGTGGGATTCTGGTTTGTGGTGAAATCCTGGGATTTCAGTGCTTTTCTTCTGACTTTAACTTGCAGTAGTGATCTGGGGAACACTACAGGTGCAGTGGTATCAGAGGGGACAGATCATTAAGCATGCTGTACACTGGGGAGTCCACAGTGATGATGCCTTAAAACCTGTCTGTGAAGGACTCTGGTCTGGTAGGAGAGAAACTAGTGTAGGAAGAAAGATCAGTTACAATCCAGTGGAAACGGTTGTGAGGGCTCCAAGGAGAGGAACCAAGGAAGGCTGGGCCAAAGCCTGGCAGTAGCACTGGGCTGGACAGACAGAAGAGATGGGGAAGCCCCCAGTATGTCCATGGTGTAGGTAGGGAACATTTCTCAGCCATGGCATCTTTGACATTCTGGACCAGTTAATTCTTTGTTATGGGGGCTGTTCTGTGCATTTTAGGATGTTTAGCAGCATCCCTGGCTCCTACCCACTAGATTCCAGGAGCACCTCTCTGGTTGTGACAACTGGAAAGGTAATGTCTCCAGACATTGTCAGCTGTCCCCTGGGGGAGCAAAAGCACCTCTTGTTGAGAACCACTGGGCTAAAGGGACAGAAGGCACAGCCAGAATGGCCAGCTATTCCAATGGTGGAAGTCCTCCTGCATCTGGGTTAGGGACTTTGAAATAAAGAAGGGGCACCATGGATTGTGTTTTCTTAGTCATACAGCCTGGGGCCATGTGGATAAGAGATTGAGGCAGCAGCCTTTTTTTTTAATATTTGTTTATTTATCCCTTCCTTGCTGTGTCCATTTGCTTTGCATTTTTCTGTCTGTCTCCATTTTGTTGGGTCATCTTGCTGCGCCAGCTCACTGTACCACGTGGGTCGTCAGCTCACCACACCATGCGGGCCAACTTGCCTTCACCAGGAGGCCCTGGGAGTTGAACCCGGGGCCTCCCATATGATAAACGGGAGCCCAACCAATTAAGCCACAGCCGCTTCCCGAGGCAGCAGCTTTTTTAGCCATAAATGACAGCCTTAACTAGGGAAGGAAAGGTCCAGAAGATATTGAAGAGACAGGACTTGTGCCTGAGTTGCTAGGGACAATCAATGAGAGGGAGTTGCCAAGTATAACTGAGGATTCTCGCTTGAGGATCTTAGTGGGTAGATCCAGGAGGGTGGTGGGAAGGGAGACAATGTGATGTTTTTGGTACATATGGGACACGAGGGAGCTGAGGCGCAGGCTTCTCAGTCTGCACATCTAATGCTGTTCCTTCTGTCTTCCTCCTAGACTCCCAAGACAGCTGGACTGCGACCAATGGAAAAAAAGGACATTCCAGTAGTGCACCAGCTCCTCACCAGGTACTTGAAGCAGTTTCACCTCACGCCAGTCATGAGCCAGGAAGAGGTGGAGCACTGGTTCTACCCCCAGGAGAATATCATCGACACTTTCGTGGTGGAGGTGAGTTAGCAGTAGGGGGTGGGGAGGGGATGTTCTGGGGCTCTCACCCATTCTTGTTCAGAGGGGCATCCCCCCCTGCATTCTTGTTCAGAGGGGCATCTTCCTTAAGTGGCTGGGTCTCCAGGGCTTGGTGTCTGAAGAACTGACAGGAGCTTTGGCACCCTAGACCTTGACCATCCATGTTTAGTCCTCCCTAAAGACGGGAAAAGTCGTAGTTTGCATTGGCTGAAAATGATACCCTCAGGGTCTGACTTGAGGTCTACCCTCTCCCCCTCCCATTGGTGACAAAGAGTAGAGAGAACTGATCCCCTCTTAATGAGTCATGTAAACCTTTGATTTCCTGCCTGTCCCAGTTTGATCTAGTAGTGGCCGTCAGGTACACAGTCTGGGGGAAGGTCAGTAGCAAGAAGAGTTCCCTGGTGAAGCCTAGGCAGGGAAAGAGCGCGATAGGTCAAGGCCAGGACCCAGCCCGGATTTTCCTCCTGGTTTTGTCCTCAAGGGCCCTTGGCCTGTGTATTTTCTTCCTCCTTGCATATCCCGTTTCAGTTTCCACCCACTCTTCTAGAGGGGCAGGACTTCCTGACAGTGGCGTGAGAGTGACCAACAGTATTTTATATAAGACTACAGTATCTCTAGGTGTGACTTTGCCTCCCTTTATTGTCTCCCATTCAGAATGCAAATGGTGAGGTGACGGACTTCCTGAGCTTTTACACCCTTCCCTCCACCATCATGAACCATCCAACCCACAAGAGCCTAAAAGCTGCATATTCTTTCTACAACGTTCACACCCAGACCCCTCTTCTAGACCTCATGAGTGATGCCCTTGTTCTTGCCAAAATGGTGAGGCGCAGACCAGAAGGTCTTTCCTTGGGTTTCTGGGGAAGGGGTGATGGTGAACACAGTTCACAGGAGGTAGTTCCCGTGGGCTGGGAGGCTTTGAGCCCTTCTCACCCTCCTGCTCTGCTTAGGTAGGATCCCAGCAGTTTTTAGCCAACAACTCAAAAGTAGGAGGGCGCAAGGAGCGTGCAAAGTGAAGGCATTGAACTCCTCCTGATCTAGCTCAGTGAGCTTCATTCTCACAGGAGGTGCTGCCAAGGAGCCTGAGTAGCCAGGCCTGCTCGGGGAGCAAAGGGGTCCTCCTTATGACTTCCCCAGCGTGGGTCTCTGTCTTCGTGAGTCATTGGAGTATCTGACCATAGGGCAGGGGGTAGAGGGGCCCAGGCTTCTTTTCTACCCAGAGAGATCAGCAGTCCGTCCTTCATCATGTGGTTCTGGGGTGCCCTATGTGGGCAAGTCAAAAGATGGACAGTCTGGCCCCTGCCTTGTGAGAGCTTCTGATTCAGTTCATGAGGTTTAGGAAGCATCTTTGTCACAGTTTCACAGCAACAGATCAGGTGTCATAAAGTCACATGCTGTGCACCATGGCCTAAGAATTGGAGCGTCCAAGGGACTAAGGGAGCAATGCAAATGCTGAGGAGCTGATAGGAGCCAGCTTCCCAGACAAAGGGGTCCAGGTCTTGTTCTCCGGACAAGATTGTGGAAACTACTGGAGAGTGTTTTAGAGCTGTGTAACAAGGAACAACAGGAGCTGGGGCTTGGAGTAGACAAGTATGTACTCAGAGGGACACTGAGGAAAGGCCAGGCTAGAGGGCTGGGACTCCAGGGGTCTTGAGAACTGCCACGAGATTGAGGCACTAGCTAGAGCTTGGATTTGACGGTAAGCAGCGGGAGTGCTGAAGGAACATTGATTGCTCTCCTGGCTGCTTGTGAGACGGCTTAGGTACGGTTGAAGAGGGGCAGGAAGGCGAGGCAGCCTTCATCTGTCCCCTTCCATTCTTGTTCCTCCTTGCCGCCATGCAGAAAGGGTTTGACGTATTCAATGCACTGGATCTCATGGAGAACAAAACCTTCCTGGAGAAGCTCAAGTTTGGCATAGGGGACGGCAACCTGCAGTATTATCTTTACAATTGGAAGTGCCCCAGCATGGGGGCAGAGAAGGTATGTGCCACCTCCATGCCACGTGCAGCCTCCCCTCAAGGCTCCTGCACAGGAGCAGGGAGGGAGGCTTCTCCAGAACAACAGGGCCACAGGTCTGGGATGTAGCATCGGTCTGGGCCCTTATTAACTGGCATTTGGGCCCTTGACAAATTCCCCCTTTTGATGACCAGACTAGCAGGGTCAGTGTTCCCCTATCAGCAGCTGGTGTGAGGATGCAGAGAGGACAGGGCCCAGAGCCACACAGAAACGGGAAGGCTGTCTCTTGCTTCTCTTCCCCCCCAGCTGAGCCATCTCATCTGGCTGGGGCAGGGCATTCCACACCATCTGAAGAAACTGGGAGTCAGTTAGCCAGGAAGGCTGGTGGCTAAGGGTCTGAGGAGCCATTCCTCTGTGGGTCTGCAGTGACCACCCCCGTGTGGCCCTGCCTTAGCCTTGCCTCCCCCAGCCCCAGAAGGCACGGTATAGTCTGCACTCCCAGAACACTGCAGGTCAGCTGGAGGGGGGCCTTTCACCCCATTTTCCTTTACAACGCTGGCAGTTGCTTCCCTTAAAGGACCAGGTAGATGTGTAAGGCCTTGCATGGAGGTTGAGTGGGGTGGCCCAGGCTCAGCACCCAGGTGGTGTTCTGCAAGCCCAGGCATTCAGAACTTCAGGACTGGGGTGGGGAAGCAGGAGAGTCTTTGGACAACCGTCATCTCAACTCTGCCTCTCCCATTGGCTCTCCTAGGTTGGACTGGTGTTACAGTAACCAGTCGTCAGTGAAAGTCTGGATAAAGCCACTGAGAATTCAAACCAGGAGATGGAACCCCACCACTTATTGGTATGATTTTCACAAAAGTGAGAATCCCTGGCAAAGGGAACTGAACTGAACCGGCTTTACCAAACCGCCACTGAATTTGACAATTGTATTGCAATGGCGAAGGCTGTATGATGGCACCTCTGGCCGTGTCTCTGGTCTCTGTTTTCCAGTTAATCACATCCTCATGCAGCCGTGATCAAGGGAATGTAACTGCTGAAAACTTAGCTCGTGATTGGCATATTATGGAGTTAACGGGTGAATAATAAAAGTATATATATATATTATATATATATAATTATTTTAAATATCTTTCATCTTCCAAATGTACAAGGATGTTTGGTCTCTAATGAAAAGCTGTATCCAGATCATTCCTCAAATTAGAATGAAAGGACAGTACCAGACATGCTATTGGTACAATTGTTTACTTCTGAAAGCAGACATTGGCTGTTCTCAGGGGGAGCCGGAGAAAGAGGATCTGGGGAATCTTATCTCTTTTGAATTGTCTGGAATGATTGGCTTTGAAAAGGAAGAGGAAGGTGGAGGGATTCTGCTGAGCTTTGGGGAGGGCTCAGACCTCATAGAATGGCAGGTGGAGCTCCTGGAGGGAGGCTTTCCTGCAGGAGCCATACCTTTTTGCGTTGAGACTGGGCAGTGCAGAAGATAAGTGGAAGCAGATTTCATTCATCAAGTCCTTTCTGCCACCCTCATGGTCTGCTCCAATATAAAAGGGCTCTTTAGCCAGCTGTTGCCAACCTTAGAGGGATGAGTCCCCTATGAAATTTTGCTTTTCCACTGCTGGGGGTGGCTGGCAGTTTGAAGGGGACCTTGGACCTCCTTGTAGCATCTGGGAGCTTGTGGAGACCACATCGGTGCGAGCCCTGCCTAATGAGCTCCTCTTAGAGTAGAGGGCCAGCACCTAGTGGCCTGGGGGGCTGGGCAGAGGTGGCACAGGGCCACCAGCCCCTGGCCTGTGCCTTCCAACTGCTCTCAACCTATCAGCCATTTCTTGTGCTCCTTTCCAAGACAGCCAGCCAGCAAGTGGCAGCAAGGAGTGGGTGATCAGAGGCATATCTGGACTTGGCTGCAGAAATCACTTTACATCATCACCATTGGCCAAGTGTAATTTTCACTGATGATGTTTTTGGGTGGTAGGCTTTTGTGGTGGTGATAGTTGTGGTGGTGGTGGTGATTGATGCTGCCAGTTTTCCAAAAAATTGATTGAGCCTCTGGGCACATGGCTAACCATGTCATTCCTCAGTTGTACTCAGCCAAGTGGCTTAGAGAGGACTGAGCTGTGAAACTGTCAGCAACTCACATCCAGGCTTGTCTGTAACTTTTGCTCTAAGAGAAAGTAAATGAGTGGGTAGCATGATGTGTGGTGGTGGTGGTTTCCTTGCTGCTTTCACCTCGGATTCTGTTAGGGAGAATGAAGCCTTCGCCAGGCAGCCAGGCTCAGCCCAGCCCCCCTAACTGAAGCCACTCCCTCTAAGCCAACAGGGGCTTGTTTCAGGCTGTGGGTTTTGGCAACAGTTTACTAGAGGCTAATTCTGGAGGGAATCATGTCTTAGGAGAGGGCTGTGCTGCCCACTCTGTAGACTGCTGCTGGAGCCAGCAACTCCACTGAATTGGAACTTCATCAGAAGGCTCTGGGGGCCGCCTCACCCCGGTGTTCCTGTGCTACAGATTCAGGCCCCTGTGACTCCTTGACTCCAAGATATCCAGACCAAAGAAGCTGATGCGTCCTGCACTCTGCAGATGGGAAGAGTTGGAGAGGAGGAACTTGCCTTTACAGTCTCACAGACATAAGATATGGCACCCCGAGGCCCAAAGCAGCTTACCCTGTCCAGATATATCTATGGATCTCAAAGAACAAAGTGCCCAACTCTTTCCTGCCTTGGGCAGGAGCTGGAACTTGGAAAGGCTCTCTGTCTTAATCTTGGCCAGCTCTGGCTTGAGCTGCCTCTGAGATTTGAGGTGTACAATGGCCTCTCTGGAACAAGCTTTGCCTTGGTTGTCCTAGGTCATGGAATGGAAACTGTGAGACCTTAGTGGCTGCTCTGAAAGAAACAGGTCTCCTGGCAAAGGCCCCACTGTCTCCCTCTGTAGAACCATATGGGCTGCTCCTGGACTCTACTGTCATCTCCTGATGGGGACCCTGCCCAGCCCTCAGCACTGCCATCAGGCCTGTGTGAGTCAACTTGGTAGCTGCTAAAGTCTCGTTTTTGTCCATACAGTCCCCTGGGTTCTTCACATGAGCCCTTCCAGGATGTGAGGATCAGAGAACCATGGCATGGGGGTCAGGGTCTCTGCTCAAGGAGCCTTGCAGATGGCAGTGCCGTGACCGACTTGAACCAAACGAGGGAAGGACCCCGGGGTCTCCAAGCTCATCACGGCACCGCAGGCAGCCACTCTCGCAGAGCCTCCCTGGATTTGGCCTTCACCCTCTGCCACCTATTGCTCCTTGCTGGCACTGGGCTTTCAGACTCTGTGTTTCAAGGACATTTATTTCCTACCTTTGGATTGACTCTGCATTTGACCACTGACTCCCTTGCACATTCCCACAAATTCTGATCTCTCTGTAGGGAGAGCGCTGGGGAGAAATGAAGCCTCAGCTCTGGATTGAGGTCTACACAGAGCTTGTTTTCCCCACATCTGCCTATTTCCAAAGACTCTGATGTCTTGTCTGGAAGCCAGCCCACATTAAATCATAAACACCCGGGTTTATGGAAAATGTCAGGCCTTGCCTGTGACGCTCCTAACTTCCATTGCCCCCTTGACCTGCTGGCTGGCTGAAGCCTAGAGGTAGGTGTCCTGAATTCTTTCCCTTAAGATGACCAGCTTCTGTCCAACTTAAAGGATGGCCACAAAGGCCTGGGACAGCTTCCCTGAGCTACTTTCCAGGAGGGAGAGGGATTGACTCGGGCCAGGAAGCGGGGCAGGAGCCATCCTCGCTCCTCAGGTCGGTGTTTACCCATGTGGGCCGGCCTTCCCGCAGCCTGGCCCAGCTGCCCCAGAACTAGAGGAGGCCCAAGGCTTCTGTTTTGACCTCCTGCAAAGGGAAGGCAGGCCTCAAACAGATGGCCCCTAGGGAGGTCCTTCAGGACAATTTCACTCAGTGAAATGCAAAAGTAATGATTGGCAGGTACGTGCTGCCTCTGGGAACCGGCAAGGAGAAGCTTCACCTTTTTGTTTTGGCTCTTCTTTGGGCTGTGGGAGGGGCATCCATTTCCAGGGTGGGGAAGGAAATACCAAATGCATTGTTCTTCTGCTGGATACATCTCACTTGTTTCTAATAAAGGAAACAGCTGAACAAACCCCTTCTGCCCTCCTGGTATTCCTCTGATCATTGCCTGGCCAGGGCCTGGGCTAGAGTGCGCCCTGCAGAGAGCCTCCAGCGACCACCATGCTGGGATGGCTTTGGAAAACAGTCCTTTGGTGAGGCTGCCCTTCGTTCAGGGCACACTTCCCTCTTTTCCCCCAACCTCTCCTGCCCTCAAGAGAGAAGCTAGCACTAACACAGACTCATTCCCTATAAGAGGAGCAGGCAGGCTCTGATCCATTTACTTAGAGCCCCTTGGCAGAGGAGCCAGTGCAGGGCAGTTGGGTCCAAGGCCAGAATCAGGGTCATCAGGCTGGGGCAGAAGCAGCACTGGTGGGGGGTGAGGGCCACGGCACAGCCCCTTCCCATGTGTCCAGGGCCAGGTGATTCTGATGGGCCACCAGGGGTGCTTTTTAACAGTGCAGTTGGCTGGGCCCCACTGCAGACCTGAATCAGATCTCTGGGGGCAGGGCCGTAGTGTCTGCACTTAAGAGTTCCCGTTCCCCTCGCTTCCTTTGGAACTTTTCATCCTTTCCCTGACTGCATGCCCTGTTCAGGCCTCCTCTGGCTGGTGACCCTGGGTCTTTTTCCAGGGAACCTGGGCCCTGAGCCATAGCCTGAGCCCTTTCCTGGAGGACCCCTGGCCCCTGCTGAGCCCTCGCACCTCAGGCTCTCACCCATACCAGGTGGCCTTGACTCTTGAAGGCTTGTGCCTTCATCCCTGCCCTTAGATTTGGACTGGGAGAACCCAGCCAGCCCTATGGGTGGTCTCCACTCGGGGATCTCCATGGCTAAAAGCTGTGATTCCTCTGCTTCCACTTCTCATGTTCAGCCTTTAAGACTCCTGACTGTATAAGGCAGTCTGCTCAGATTGGGGCTCTCGTTGTAGCAGTAAGCCTTTCCTCTTCCTATACCCAATAGGAGAAGAGAAGAGGAAGGAGGCTCAGCCTTAGGTCAGCACTCACCTAGTCCAGGACCCCTGGCCCAAGCTCTGAGCAGAGTTGTCCCTGTAGGGCTGAAAATGAATTGCTTTTTTACTCCTGACAGTCGAGTACCAGGTGTCCAGGCTGCTCTGCTTGGGCCGGGAGCTTCTGGGCCCCTTAAGAGTCTCTTCAAACACAGGTTTATCTGAACTATGTGCCACTCCCAGCATGCACTGAGAGCAGGATGAGGCCATGCGCCCTGCTTTAGGTCATGGGGCAGCAGGAAGGTGGAGCAGCCCCACCCCTGGATTTTGGTTCATATGGGTTTGGAGTCAACTCAAGCCCTCACCCAGCCCTACTCCCAGGGCCACCCGCTGGGAACTGCCGCCAAATTCTGCTCCTGTCCAGTACTGGTGCTGTTGGAATGCCAGGGCTCCCGCTTAACCCCATCAAAGCACCTTTCTGACAGGTTTGGGCACAAGATTCCAGGCTGCATGGGGTTTTGTCATCTGGGTCTTGTCATATTAGTCTATCAGTCTGGGTTTTGTCACTCTCCCAGTATCTCTAGAGGCAGCCTGGAGCAACCCGCTGCTTCCCAGGCCTTTGTTTAAAAGGCTGGTTGGGTGGTAGAAGGGGAGCCCCAATTCCTTGGGATCCCTGCTGAGCAGACAGGTGCGCCAGGGTCTGTCTGAAGTTCCCTCAGAGTCCTGTACCCACCCCCTGTGGGGCCATGGCAGTTCTGCCCTGGCAGAAGCTGACCCACCTAGCTTGTGAATTGGCATCCTCACACAGTCTTGTGGTGCTGGCAGCAGCTTTACCCAAGAGGCGGGGGTCAGAGCTATTTTGAGCTGTGGCATCTCCAGCCGTCCCCTGGCTGTCTTAGACAAATCCAAGCTCTGCTTGGGGAAGAGGCCCAGGGGACTCTGGCCCCAGCCCCAGTGCCTCCTGTGGCCAGCGAGTGTGGACTGATGTAGGTGCTTGAGGGTGGCGGTATTAAAATAAACTTGCTGCTTTATGTTTTTTTAACATACATAGTCTTGTTTTACTGTCCTCTCTGGGACTCTTCTATGACCCAAGTTAAAAGCCTACTCCTAGGCTTGGGGGGTGACTGGACTCCTCTGGGGTAAGGAGGTTTGGGTGACCCAGCTGGAGGGCAGAGAGGGGCTGAGGGTTCACTTATTCCCTGGTCCCCAAGTCTGGCAGCGACGGGCCTGGCTGCCTGGTCTTCACGAGCCTGACAAGGGAAGTGGGCAGCTGCAGGGAGATCAACCTACTGTTCAGAAGTTGCTGCTGAGGCAGCCTCTGCTTCCAGGTGAGACCAGAGCCCAGAGAGCAGGCAAGCTGGAGGGGCTGGTACTCCCTCTGTCTCTGGCACCTACAGGGCCCCAGCTGGGCCCGTCCTGGCCCTCAGGAGGGCTTGATGCGGATGTGGACAAAGAGCGTGGCCGGTGAGAGTGAGGTCCCATCCTTGGAAAGCAGATGGATGTGGCGGTACCCTGGGGGGAGGGAAGGTAGCCAGGCATCAGGTTCTCTGCCCACTGCCCTGCAGGACCAGGGATGTATAGGGCACAGGACACATCCCACCCGAGTGCTCAGCTGGCTTGGGGCAGACCTCAGAAGCAGTTCAACGGCACAAAGGTGAACAGGTCAGGGAGGCCTAGGCCCATCCCTTTCCATCCTTAACTAGCTCCCACGAACCCCCACCAACCTTGTTTCAGGCTGTTCAGCGGCAGCGTGAACTGGCCCACAAAGTCATTGGGGGAGGTGGTGTCGTAATCCTCAACCACAAACCGCACCAGCACCAGCTCCGGGGCCCGCAGCTGGAACTGCAGGGTCTGCCCCCAGCGGGGATTGAAACCTAGGGCAAGGGGGCGGACGTGGCTCAAATGGTTGGGCGTCCGTCTGCCATATGGAGGGACCTGGGTTCGATCCCCGGGACCTCCCGGTAAAATAAAAAAATAAAATAAAATAAAAAAAGAAACCTAGGGCAAGGTGAGAGCCGGTCAGCGCCCAGCTGGCCCGGGGGCCGCCCTGTACCTCCCCCACTCTGCCACCTGCCCCCCCACCCTGCCGTGCCAGGCCCAGTCACCATTGTTGAGCACGTAGTCAGTCTCTCTCCGTGCACAGTCTGCAGGTACCCCATGGACCTCAACACGCACCAGGGGGTCCACGATGGAGCTCGGCTTCTCCGCGTTCAGCTTGGGCAGCTGCTGAGCAGTCAACACCTGGGGAGGGGTGAAGGGCAGCGTCAGCCCCTCTGCCCTTGACACAGCCCCTGGCCCTCCAGGCCCGGGGGTCACAACTCACCCACCCCCCGGCCTCAGTTGTCTTCCTCCACCTTGCAGGCACTTGGCAGGCTATGACCTCTCCAGAACCAGCTCTGACCCCCAGGGAAGGGTTGGTCTGGGCTGCTGACCTGGATGGTGAGAGTGGTTTTGGGGGGCCCAGGGCACTCAGGGTCAAAGGTTGTGTTGGGTTGCCGCAAGCAGGCAGGTTTCAGGACGTAGCCACACTGCCCGTTGATAAGGAAGCGCCCAGCGTTGAGGTCCATCTCATAGCCTGGCGTCTGGAAGTTCAGGGCCACTGCAGACACAGAGAGGGATCCGAGCAGCAGCTCTTAGTGGCCTGTCCTCACTGCTTGGTTTCAGGGGTCTCACTGCCCACCCCCAGACAGACCCTGGTGGAGGAGAGGGCTCAGCTCCTCTCTGGAGGAACCAGGGTCCTGCTGGTCTGGTTAGTGCTGCCCCATGCCCACCATGCTTCTGAGAACCCAGGCCCCACTCACCTGCACCATATCCCCGTGTTCCTCAGGGCCCGAGGGGCAGGCCCCACCCTCCAAGGGGCCTGAGGACGCCTGGGGTTTCATACCAACCCACAAGGGGACCATACCCCTCTCCTTCGGTGGTTCTCAGTGCTCTTCCAAGGCCGCCCCCCCCCAGAAGTCTGGCCCCGTCAGCGGTTAGTGGGACTGCCAGGGAAGGACTGGGGTGGGGGACTCATGGCAGTGGAGGTTTTTTATTTCTACCTTCATAAAAATGTGAGACATTTACACTATCAAGAACAAACAAGTGTGATTTGTTTCCCTCCTACGTTGCTGAAAATTCCTTTATTACCAACAAAACACATTTTCCTACCTTCTGGAAAACCTGTGCAGCCTGCCCCTCGCTGCCCACTCACCCAGCTGACAGCCCGAGTTCCACATCTCCTGGGGGCTGTAGTTGGCCGAGTTCATCCGCAGCCCCAGTGGGTAGACGCGGGTCAGTTGGTGAGCATTGTGCCTGACAAAGCTGCTCCCTGCGGGGGAATGATGGGGGGAGACTCTGACAGCCCCTGGGTGTCGCTCAGGCCCTATAACCCTGCCTCCCCCAACTGAAGGGACAAGCTGGGAGCAAAGGCGGAACACTGCCCTCTTTCCCGTTCCCACCTCCTCACTCTCTCTGACGCTGGAGTCCCAGGGTGGAGAGGGGACCTCATGGTGGAGGCTGGGGAAGTCCTGGGAGGGGTGACGACACATCCCAAATTCCCCACATTGCTGGCTCAGCGCACTGTCCACCTGGGCCTGACTCACTCCACACACTCCCTCGAGCCACCCCGAGGTTCCTTCCTGCATGCCATGCCTCCAGGCCTTTGTACAACCTGCTCCTCTGGCCTGGAAACCCTTCCCTTCTTCACCTGGTGACTTCCTACTAGGCCTTCGGCTCAGGTGTCTTCAGGCATCACCTGCTCTGGAGCCTTTCCTGCAGCTCACCCTGTTCAGCTGAGCTCTCCAGACCCGTCATGGCCCTCACCCCGGCTGTAATTCTGTAATTCTCCCGGGAGGCAGACACAGGCCTCTCCCCACCCTGGGACTTCTTCCCTCCAG
The DNA here is from genome assembly GCA_026826555.1 of Tolypeutes matacus. Lineage (NCBI taxonomy): Eukaryota > Metazoa > Chordata > Mammalia > Cingulata > Chlamyphoridae > Tolypeutes > Tolypeutes matacus. Next base: position 1,460,625 of record JAKSZT010054478.1, read on the forward strand.
CCACGCATCATTCCTTGAGCCCCTCTCTGGGCTCCTCCTGACCCCTTCCTTCCCTGCCCCCCACAGCCCTCAACATCTCCTTTCCAGACCAACTTCAGGGGCCCCTTAGGAGCCCATAGGTCTCTACTACCCTCTTGCCCCCGCAAGGCCCAAGGCCCTCTTGGGCCCCTGCGCCAGCTCCTACCTGCCTCTCGGATGAGCTTCTTGGCCTTGCGCTCGCTGAGGGAGCTGACCTGGCAGGGCTGGGGCAGCGTGGGGCGCAGGGTCCGCAGGCGGCTGGCGCAGCAGTACACGACCAGGGCCGACAGTTCCGGGCAGATCTGCTTGGCCTGGCAGAGGAGCCTCTGCTGGGGCCCGCCGGCCCCAGGCCCCTGGTGCACCTCCCTCCCCTCCCAGCCCTGTCCCCGTCGGGCCCCCACTGCCCAGCCCCGCTTTCCCAGCCAAGCTCGCTCACCCGACGCCGCTCCACAGCCTCCGCCTCCTCTTCTTCCTCTTCCTCCTCCTCCTCCTCCTCCCCCTGGACCTTCTTTCCCTTCACCAGGACCCGGCCCTTCAGCTGCTGTAGAGGCCCAGATGGAAGGAGTAAGCCCTCTTGCCCTGCTGTGTGCGGGAATGCTTGGGGTTGGGGGTAAGGAGATAAGACAAGTAGTGCTTCCAATAGGAAAAATCATCAGTGGCTAACAAGGTCCAGCCCGAACATGTCAGAACATTTCACAGCCGTGATAAAGAATGAGGCAGCTCAGGGTTGAAAGAGGAGCGCTCTCCCCAGAAAAGAACGGACAAGAATGTGAGTATACAGCATGGAATCCCATGATCTTTTTTGTGCCACATTTTAAAAAGATAGTCATGTACATAGGTAAATATGCTTGGGAAAATTCTGGAAGGATACACAAAAAACTATTGGAAGATGGCTATTTGTGAAATTGGACAGGGTGAGGCTGAATGGAGAAAAACCCACTTTTCATTGTGTACCCTTTTATACAATTTGGATTTCTTTTTTTTAAACTGTATGTTATTTTCATACTAATAAAAATCAAATCATGACTGACCTTACCTTTGTTTATGGTTACCCTCCCCCCGCAAAAAAACAAAAACAAAAAACAACAACAACAAAAAAAAACACATGCACTTGCAACAGAAGTGGTGAATCATTCCCTGCATATAAATGTTCTGAGGTTTGGGAGAAAAGGACAAAGGTCACCTCTAGCAGAGTGCTAAGGAAGTTTATAAGGCTTCCAGAAGAAGCTGTTTAGGATGAGCTAGAGTTCCAAGCAGGTGGTGTTTGGCAAGTGCAGATAGCAGGGAGGGAATTCTAGGTGGAGGTGACAGTGTCAACCAAGGCCTTGGAGGTGGGACAGGCTGAGCTTGCAGGGACTCTGCGCAGGATGGTGGGGCAGCCAGGGCCAGGGCATGGAGAGGTGCTGCATGCCAGGTGAGAAAGGCGAGGCAGGTCTAGTTAAGACAGAGCACCAGAGGGCAGGAGAGTAACTGACCACAGGTGGCAGAGGAGTGGAGGAGCAGGGGGAGGGAGGCTGGAAGGTGGAGGCAGAAAAGGGTGTGGGCTCCTGACCAGGGAGGTGGCATGATGGTGGGTGGTGGAGCCGGGCCTGGGAGTGAGAGTGTCACCTCTGGGGATGGCAGCTTCTCCGGGGTCTGGGAGTCCAGCGCTTGTGTCACCAGCATGTCCCCCAGGATGGTGCGGAGATGGTGGGCCATGGCAGCCTGCTGCTCCAGCCCGCAGTGGTTCTCGAGGGACAGGATGACAGGGTATGGGGACAGCTGTGGGGGGAGGGATGGTGGCTCAGAGCCCCACCTCTCTCCCCAAGTCAGGATTCCCTCTACACCTGGTCCCCAACCCCATTCGGGACAGGCAGGCAAAGAAAGGCAGGGCTCTGACACCCTACTCTGGGCCGGATAGGGTCCTGGGAGCCTGGCCGGGGCCGGGAGGGAGGGGCCTGAGAGGCAGTGGGATCTGGACACATGCTGGGGAGCTGCAGGAATGGTTTTCTTTTATAAATGCTCTTTATATGTTAATGACATTGGTATATCGTTTATGTTGCACACTTTCCCCCAGCCTACCATTTGTTGGTGGTAAGACTGTGATAGCTTGACAGAAATTGTAATGTTTATGTGGCTGCCACTGCTGAGCTTCTTTTTTGTGGCTTACTCTTTGGGAGTCAGGCTGATAATGTCCTTCCCTACCCCCATGTTCTCTTCTGGAAATGCCGTGATTCTATTACGTGTCTTAAACATGACGGTGGGAGAAGGGAGCACCTCACCCAGCTTTATTCTGCCTCATTGGCCAATTTTCCCAGCAGCACTTGGTGAATGAGTGGTTCTCTGGGCAGAGGTTTTCTTTGGAAAGACTGAAGGCGGCTGGCAGGGGGTTGCTGGGAAGGCCCTGGGGCCAGGTGTGGGGGTCCCAGAGGCTCACCGTGAAGGCGTGGTCACGCACGGCTTGGACCACGTCTCGGAAGAGGATCTTGGAGGTGAGCGTGTGGCCGTGGTAGATGATGGGCTCCCCTCCTGGCCCCTCCCAGCAGTCCAACTCCACACAGCGGCACCCCTGGGCAAAGGCCCTACAGATGGATGGATGGGCAAGAGGTCACGTGGCTGCCACTGGGCAGGGCTGGGCAGCGGGCAGGCTGGGCCAGGCAGGCCCCAGGCAGCCTGTGGTGGGAGCTGAGCCCCACACACCCCTGGGCTAGACTCCCAGGCTGCTCCTCCAGGGTACCTAACATAGGCCTCTGTGCTGCTGGGCCCCCCGATCTGCGAGTCGGTCAGATAAGTATTGTGGGAGGAGGAGATGAAGTAGTGGGCAAGGGGCTGGTCCATGTCCTGGAACACACACGTGTGGGCTGGATCCAAGGCAGCCCCCTCAGGTGACAGCAGGTACATCATGAAGCCATCCAGAGTCATCAGCTCGTGCTGCTTGGCTACAGAGATGGGTGGGACAGAGTGTCAGGCTGCAGAAAGGACACCCCTGTCTGGCCCCAAACTGCCCCCAAGGCTGATTCAACTCAGTAATAATGAGCACCCATCTACGGACTGGACTGTTGAGAAGGTACGCCATCTAATCTTCAACCAAACCTGATGAGGAAGGTACCTTATCATGCCACTTTACAGATGTGGACACTGAGGCTCAAAGAGGGCAGGTATCTGCCCAAGGTGGCACCCACAGCCAGTAAGAGCAGTGCCTGCTTAGCGGGGACCCAGGCCTGTCACATGCCAGGACCTGGGCTGTGTTGGCCCCAGCTGCATCTCATGGGGCCCCCACCTGTCTCATTGAGCTCATAGGTCTGGATGAGCTGCTGGGCACGGGCCAGCGTGGTGCTGTCCTCGCCCTGGTCTTCCAGGAACTCTAGCAGCTCCGGGGCGCTCAGCACGTGGTCCTCGCCCGAGTACCGATGGAAGATCTCTTCCAACTCCGGGCGTTTCAGCAGCCGACGCAGAAACTCCTCGATCTCAGCCTCCTCCAGCCGCTCGTTATTGGAGTGGTCACACTCCTGGGGTGTAGGGGTGGAGAAGCTCAGGCGAGGGGGACTCCCTGGGAAATGGCCCACGGCCATCATCTACCAAAGCTGGGAAGACGGGTGTGCCCCCATTTCACAGGTAGAGAAACAGAGCTGAGGAGCTCAGGGCCTCGCTCCTGCTCATACTGCTGGTAATGGCAGGGCAGGACTTCTAAGGCAGGACTCTCTAGTGGGTTCGGTGCCTGGCCCTCTGTGTCACCACCTACCCCAAGAATCAAGAGGTGGGGGGAATGATGGTGACGCTCGGGCAGGCTTGAGGCCTGAGATCCCCACATTCCCCACTCCTGTGTGTACACACTGCCATCCTCACACTCACACACTCACACCCAGCAGCAAGGAGCAACAAATAAAAAAAAGAATCTGCAGAGCTGTCGGCAGAGTGTCAGGAGGGTGCCCCGTGCTCTCCTGTCTGAGTGTCGTAGCTGTTCACAGACTTCACATCTGCTCCAGTGTCTCCCGGGGGCCCCGACTGGGCGAGGGAGGCTGAGCCCAGCCTGTGTGCCCCTGGGCTCCAATGTGTGGGGTGTGCATGGCCATGTGTCGAGGGCCCTGCACGGAGAAGGTGTGCTCCCGCGGGGGCCCCACAGATGGAGAGAAATGACAACAGCAGCTCTGCTGCATTCTTTGCAGCGGGTGGGAGGTGCTGAGGTCGGCCCCACCCTTGGACTTCCCGGGTGAGGAAAGATATTCTGGGCTGGCCACTCCCCAGTCCCAACCCAGTGACTTCAGGCAGAGTAAAGGGGTCACCAGACCCAGATGCTGCCTTGCTGCAGAGAGAGGTCACCCCCTCCACAGAAGCCGGGATGGGGTGCGGCTGGGGGGGCAGAGGGCACAGTGGTGGCAGGGGCGGGGTGGGCTTCAGGGCAGGGCCCACCTTGAAGAGGTGGTAGGCGTACATGTCGTTCATGTCCACGTTGACCATTCTGAGCAGGCTCTTGATCTCCTTGAAGCTCATCTTGCTGTCCTGGTCTGAGTCGGCCCGGTGCAGGTAGAAGTGGATCCAGGTGGGCAGCTCAGGAACTACAAGCAAGAGGCCAGGCACGCGCCCCGGCTGACAGGTGGCTGATCCCGAAGTCACCGCCAGGGCAGTGACAGTGTCTCACGCAAGCCAGGAGGCTACGTCCCCTCCCCCTGGGGCCCAGGCAGGCAAGCAAACGTCTGCGTTCAGCCTGCGGCCTCCCCGAGGGCAGGGCCCAGTCCGCCCTCCAAGCCTGGGGCCCGCCGTGCCCCGAGCGGAGCCAGGATATTGGTCGAGGCGCTCGCGCTGGCTCATGGCGTCGAGGCGGGCGCGCAGCTTGGCCAGGCCGCGCACCCAGCACTGCGCCTCCTCGGCAGTGGGCGCCACCAGGTCCAGGTTCTTGCGGCGGCCCTTGAAGACGATGGTGAGGCACCGCGCCGGCGGGAAGGCGCCGCCGAAGCGCCGCAGGCCCTCGGACTGGTGACCCTCGCGCACGGCCTCGATGTGCTGCACGAAGACTGCAGGGAGGGGCCCGGGTCAGGGCGGCGGGGCCGGCCGAGCGCTGCCCCCCGCCCCGGCGCTCGGCCCGGCCCCGCTCACAGATGTGCTGCGACGGCGCGCGCGGGATGCGCCGCTGGAACCACACGCTCAGGCAGTCCTCCTGCAGCCGGTACAGCCGCTGCTTCTGCCACGTCCGCGAGCGGATCTTGCAGAGCCGGGAGCCCCGCAGCATGGCGCGCACGTCCTCATCCTCAGTCAGGCCTGCCGAGGGCGGGAGAGCAGCAGGGCGTCCGGGCCAGCCCGCAGCGGCCCATCCCTGCCCAGAGGCTCCCTGCACCCTCCTCCCTGCTTTCCCTGTCCCTCACCCGGGGCTCTTCCTCCCTTTATTTTAACAAGCCTCCAATATTGGGGTTGACTTTGGGCTTTATGGGCCCAAGGCCTCGGCTTGGTGTGTCCCACCCAGGGCCCGGCAAGGGCTGCTAGTAACAGACCTTCCCTCCTCCCTGCCAAGCAGCCATCTCTGCAGACCCCCAAAACAGGAACCCCTCAGGCAGAGCCTGGGACTCAGATCCCACTAAAACCCACCCTTTCTGCTACCTGTCCCCTCCCTCCCATCAGAGCCTCAGCTTTCAAGCCCAGAATCTGCCACCAACAGACCTTTTCCCTTGATTGTGAAACCCTGACCCTCAGGAAGGTCCCTTCACTATCTAACCTAAATCTCTCTTGCTGCAACCCAAGCTGCTTGCCTCTCCTTTCCCAAAGATAAGGGAGAACAGCAGAGGCCACTCTGGCTGCAGGGTCACAGGCCAGGACCTCCAGGACCAGCCCCACCTTGTCCAGCTTGTCTCCTGGTACCCTCTTTGTGCCCTAGTGGCGCCTGCTAAAAGGATGGTCTCCTGGGATATTTGCCCAGCAACTGTCATACTCCCAAGTATGACAGCCCACAGTCACTCTCTGGCCATAACACCTGTCTTCCTTAATAGGAGCCAGTGCTTACAAAGCACGTAGTGTGTGCCAGACCCTGCTCATTAAGACATGAGGAAACTGAGGCACAGAGAAATAGGCTTCATTTTTTTCCCCCAAATAATTATAAAATTTATTATATAGAAGTAGGCTTCAAACCCAGCAGGTCAGACTCCAGTGCCTTTCCTTCAGCCACTACACTGCACTGTCCTTCGTCTGCTTCTGTCTCCCTCTGTCCCCCTCATTGCCACCACCTGGGCAGGGGGTAGGTAGGGAAAAAGTAAAATTTAAATGCAGAGACCTGGGGTGTCAAGTCCCTGTTACAGGGCCTTGGAGGCACAAACCTGTGACTGCTCTAAGTCCCATGTTCTCCATCTGTAAAATGGAGACACTGTACCACGGCTGCAGAACCCAAAACTTAGAAATGATTTGGGGGTTTCTGCAGAGTGACCGGCACTGTGCCCTGGAGAGGATCATCCTTCTCCCCACTCTAACTCCTCACCCTGGTCATCCCACCCCCTGTTCTGACCCCTCAGCAGGGGTCAAAACCAAAGGTTTATGGGCCGAGGGACAATAAAAGAGGTAGAAGCCTGTAAACTAGAGAATCCACACCCTTGGGAGGGAGAGGGCAACCACACAGGAATGACCGCCCAGGCTTTCCAGAGAACCGGAATCTGGATTTGTATGTGAAACCTTCAGATTATGCATTGTTGGCAACTAAATTCAATTGGAAAAACCAAAAAACCAAAAATTACCAAACTACAGTGTGGGCCAAGGAAACACACCAGTGGGTCAGTTCCCTCTCAAGAGCAGCCCAATTGCAAACTCTCACCCAGGGAATCAAGTCCAAGTGCTGGGCCTTCCGCTCTCACGCCCCCTCCCTCCTTCTCCTCTTCCTCATACCTGAGGCCTTCAAGGTCTAGCTCAGATAGCACCTCCTCCACCAAGACTTCCTTGATTTGTCCCCAAATGAAAGGGAGTTCTCCCTTCCTCACCACCGTGGCCCTTTCTACACACACACACACACACACACACAGTCAAACCCAAACCACCTATCTTGTCATTCCAGTGGTCTGAATAAACCTGAGTGCAGGGATGAAGTCTTATCTCCTCACCCTACTGCTCATCCCTGAGCCAAGCTCACAGCAGCCAGTGTTTATTCAAGGGGAAGTACAGACAGATGGACAACTAAGTGCCTTCTTCCCCCAGGCCTGCCCCCATCTGTCCCATTCGGAGCAGAGGCCTTGGCCCCCTGGCTGTGCATCGGAATCACCAGAGATTCTCACCCTGCAGGTGGGGCTGGGTGGGGTGGGGGTAGTTTGGGCAGCTGTGTTTTTAAAAACCTCTCCTCTGACTCTGAGGATGCTCAAGATGGAGAGTCAGAGTCTCAGGGGCAGGAGGAGAAAGCTGCCATCCTTAGGAGGCTATGGCGTCTTTCTGCAAGAGTCAGTGGCCAACCAAAGAAGTACAGGACCTCTATGCAGAAAACCACAAAACAATGCTAAAAGAAATTTAAAAAGACCTAAACAAATGGAAAGACATTCCGTGTTCATGGATTGGAAGAATAAATATCGTGAAGATGTCAATCTTGCCCAAACTGATTTATAGATTCGATGCAATACCAATCAAAATCCCAACAGCTTACTTTACAGAATTAGAGAAGGCAATTACCAAATTCATCTGGAAGGGTAAGTGCACCCGAATAGCCAAAAGTATTCTAAAAAAGCAGAGCAATGTGGGAGGAATTTCACTGCCTGACCTGGAAACATATTACAAAGCTACAGTGGTCAAAACAGCATGGTGGGAAGCGGATGTGGCTCAATCGATAGGGCTCCCGTTTACCATATGGGAGGCCCCGGGTTCGATTCCCGGGACCTCCTAGTGAAGGCAAGCCAGCCTGCAGCACGGTGAGCTGACGCAGCAGGAAGACCCAACAAAGGGAGACAAGCAGACACAGAAAAAAACGCACAGCAAATGGACACAGCGAGCACAAGCAGCAAGGGGGAAATAAATAAATAAATAATCTTTAAAACAAAACAAAACAAAAAACAGCATGGTACTGGCATAAAGATAGACACATCGATCAGTGGAATAGAATTGAGAGTCCAGAAATATACCCTCACCTATACAGTCAACTGGTTTTTGACAAACCTACCAAGGCCACGCTAATGGGAAAAAACAGTCTCTTCAACAAATGGTGTTGGGAGAACTGGATATCTATAACCAAAAGAATGAAAGAGGACCGCTATCTCACCCCCTATACAAGAATCAACTCAAAATGGATCAAAGATCTAAATATAAAAGCCAGGACCATAAAACTACTAGAAGAAAATGTAGGGAAACATCTTCAAGACCTTGTAGTAGGTGGTGGTTTCTTGGACCTTATACCCAAAGCACGTGCAACAAAAGAAAAAGTAGATAAATGGGACCTCCTCAAAATTCAACACTTTTGCACCTCACAGGACTTTATCAAAAGGGTGAAAAGGCAGCCAACTCAATGGGAAAAAAATATTTGGTAATCACATATCTGATAAGGGTTTAATATCCAGGATATATAAAGAGATGTTACAACTCAACAATAAAAAGACAAACAACCTAATTTAAAAATGGGCAAAAGACTTGAATAGACATTTGTCCGAAGAAGAAATACAAATGGCAAAAAAACACATGAAGAAATGCTCAACACCCCTAATGATTAGGGAAATGCAAATCAAAACTACAATGAGATATCATTTCACACCATCAGAATGGCCACTATTAAAAAGACAGAGAGCTACAAGTGTTGGAGAGGATGTGGAGAGATAGGAACACTTCTTCACTGTTGGTGGGAATGCAGGATGGTACAGCCACTGTGGAGGACTGTTTGGCAGTTCCTAAAGAAGTTGAATATAGACTTGCCATGTGACCCTGCAATACCACTACTGGGTATATACCCAGAAGAACTGAGAGCAGTGACACGAACAGACATCTGCACACCGATGTTCATAGCCACATTATTCACCATTGTCAAAAGTTGGAAACAACCCAGGTGTCCATCAACAGATGAATGGATAAACGAACTGTGGTCTATTCACACGATGGAATATTATGCAGCTCTAAGAAGAAATGAAGTCGTAAAGCATGTGACAACATGGATGAACCTGGAGGACATTATGCTGAGCAAGGCAAGCTAGACACGAAAGGACAAATACTGTATGAATGCGTTACTATGAACCAAATATATTGTGTAACATATTGTTTGATTAAAAAAAAAAATTTTTTTTTTGGTGGTAAAAAATACTTTATTTCAAAAGTGAGGAGACATTTTCTGAAGCAATTAAATGATATTTATATAAAAGATATAAAGCACAGGAGATTTTTCTGATAAGATACAATATCTTTCTCTCTAAGCAGGTTCCTCAGATGTTTTACAAAAACCTTTTATTAATTCTTATTAAGAGTAGACCAATAATCCAAGGATATTTTGTCATAATAAAGGAAAGAAAATTAAATACTAGTTTTGCATGAAGATTCTCTCTAAGGAAACTCTTAAATGTCTTATAAACCTATCAAATCTTAACCACCCAAGAACATGACAGATAAAATCCCTTTTCTGAAAAGCTTCTACATGTTTCTATATTTTTTATATGTATCCAGTACATTTAATTGAGAAATGTCTGTATTTATTCATCTGTGTTTACTTTTTAGTTTTTAATTGTCTATATTTTCAATTATTAAATGTACAAAATAAAGTTGGAAGAAAAAAAAAAGAGTCAGTGGCCACCTGGTATCCCCGGGCCGGAAAGGGGAGGTGGAGTCAGACCCTCAGCTACCCCACACCCACATCTGGGTAAGCTCTGAATTTTCTCACCCCAAGAAACAACCAGGTGGGACAGCGCTGCCAGCGGAAACTGCAGTGCCACCATGACTCAACCTGCATCTCCTCCATCCCCTCAGCTGTGGGAAGAGGGACCCCCCCTGTTGCCCTGACAGCCAGGCTGGGCTCTGCAGCCAGGGCCACCTCCCCTGACTTGGCCAGCCCATGGCCCTTCAGTGCCAAGCCTGGTGGGAACAGGGAGGGAGTAGTTAATGACTAAGGCCGGAAGTGGAGGTGAATCACTAAGGGCCTGCTTTGTCCAGAGGATTCTGCAAACAGGCTATGGAGACAGAAAGCCGGAGCTGAGGCAGGTTCCCACATTGAGGGAGCCCTTGTTTCTGGTCCCCACCCTTCCCCAGGAGCCCCTGGGAGAGGGCTGGCATTCCAGTCTGCCTGCCCCACTGGCAATGGTCTCTGGGATCCCACTTACTCCAAATCACACACCCACATGGAAAAGCAAAGCAGAGCAAGAGGGCAGTGCCAGATGCCTCTATTTCCCCATTGCTGGTGCTTCTGAACTCCGGGGAGGTGAAGGGACTAGGGGATGAGACAGGAAAGGCAGGACCAACAGAGGTAAAGCGGTAAGGGGGCAGGGACAGGAGAAGGGCCCAGGCCAGCGGCACTGACACAGGCAGGGGCCTGGCTCCCCACCAGCCACCCAGGAAACATTTATAGGTCCTGCCAGGCCCAAACCCACAGATGTGTCCTCTACCTCATTCCTACCTGCTCTGAGCAGTTACATAAGCTACCTGCCTCCTGTGGCTTCTATAGGTTTTCTTTTTTTTTTTTTTCACCAGGAGGTCCCAGGGATCAAACCTGGGTCCCTCCATATGGGAGATGGACGCTCAATCATTTGAGCCACATCTGTCCCCCTCTATAGGTTTTCTATTTGTCCAAACCACCTCTCTCTTGACCCTGGGGCTGGGTTGGACCGGCACCCATGTCCACCCTTGACTGAGTGGGTGGGGGAACACTCTTGAAATAACAATAGTAAAAATGATGACAAACATTTTTTGAGCAGTGAACCATATGCAAACCCTGTGTAGCATCATCACAACCTGAGAGGATTCTCTCACTGTCCCATTGTACAGATGAGGGGAAGACACAGAGTGGCTAACTAACTTGCCCAGGGCCACCTGGCTGGTGCTGCTGGGGGGGATCAGGAGTCGGGGAGTCCAACTCCAAAGGGCTGCTGGGTGGCTAGGACGAGCTAAACCGCATGGAGCACTCAGTTTAGAGCCACAGTAGGCACGGAATAATAAAGAAGGAAACTGAGGCAGGGCTCTGGGGAAGGGAGTCCGTGCCCCAGCAGGGAAGAGAGTCCCAGGTGTTGGGATACATCTGTCCTCCTCAGTCCCATACCCTCAACTAGGCCTCCCTCCAGGCCAGGACTCTGACTCCTCCTACCCAAGCCAGTACTGCCAGATGGGGCCCAGACACCTTCCCTCAGCGCCTGTTCTCTCAGCCCCCAGCACGGTACACGGAGTTGGTGAAGGCCAGGCAGGCCCCAGCTTCCCAGCTTCCACTGTCAGCCGGGGCGGGCTGGGGGGTGGAGTGTGGTCGGAGGCCCAGGCAGTTCTGCCTGGGCGGCCAAGGCTGGGGACAGGAAACTGCTTCATGTCATAGCTGGAAGGCACCTGGGGGAAGGGCAAGGCCAGCTCTGACCCCTTCACCCCACCCCTTTCATCAACCGGGCCACTGAAGCTCAGAGAGGGCAGGCTGTGTGTGCTGAAAGCAGTGCCTGTGCCCAGGATGGACGGAAGCAGCGGCGGTGCAGGGGTGGGCAGAGGCCAGAGCAGGCCTGGGAGTGCTGGGTGGTGACGGGTGCGAGCTCGAGTGTGTAAGGAGTGGGCAGTCTCAAGCGAGGGTGTGCAGAGGTGGTGTGCGCACGAAGGGTGTGGGAGGACCGGTGGGGGGGGTGGGCAGGAGGAAGGTGGGTCTGTTTGTGGGGAAATGAGCAGCGTGTGTGTGAGGGAAGCGAGTGCATATTCAGGAAGGGCACACAGGCTCCAACAGGAATGTGAGACATGCAGGGAACAGCCTGGTGCCAAGGGGTGGGGGGGGCAACGTGACCTGGGGCCTGGGCCCAGGAGGCTCTGGGAGAGGACACGCCTGCCCAGGGGTCCTGGGCTGCTCCCACCTGGGTTCTTTGGCCAGCAGGCACCCCCAGCTCGGCAGGCACCGAACGTGCCACCCCCAGCCCCCACCCCGCCAGGCTGGCGGCCACACCCAGGGCTAGAGCCCGGCAGGGGTTCACTGCCAGAGTCCATAACATTCCTCGGAGAATGAAAAAGCCAGGAAAGGCAGGCAGTGCCTCCTCTGCCCCTGGGCCGGCACAGTGAGACAAGGGAGGCAGCACCCTTCTCTGCGGGGCCATAACAGGCAGACAGCCTTGGTAGGGGCAGAGGGCAGGGGGGCGGCTACCAGAGCCAGGGGAGGAGGAGAGGTGAGGAAGGCCCAAGGCACAACAGAGCCTGTCCCCCAGCCCCTTCGTTCTCCCTGACAGGCCCACCGCCAGGCCAGGCACCCCACCTGCCAACCCCACCCACGGTGGACCCACTCACCCTGCAGGAGACGTCCTGGGCAGGCCATGGGGACAGCCACCTTGCCCAGAGGGACTTGGTGGTGTGTGCGCACAGGGGAGGACAGGGAGATTCTGTCCACTCAGTACTCTGCCCTCTGGGAGGATGAGGGGTGGGGGCGGAGCAACCGGGGCACAGACAGGGACTCTGGGGAGATAAAATACAGGATGCCCAGTTAAGTGTGAATTTCAGATCAACAACGAATAATTTTTTGTGTGTGTAGGAATGTCCCAAATTATTCGTTGTTGATCTGAAATTCAAAGTTAACTGGATGTCCTGCATTTTATCTGGCATCTCTATGGGGACACCCCTGGAGCCTGGCAGGGCCACCCTGGGAGACGGGAGTAAGCAGCCCCTTCCCAGGCATAAGCTGCTCATTCATTGCATTACGAGCATGAACTCTGGGCCACACTGCCTGGGTTCAAATCCTCTCCCAGCTACTTCCCAGCTTTGAGCCGGGGGGGAAGTTTCTGAACCTCACTGGGCCTCAGCTTCCTCATCTGTAAAATGTACCACCGCATACAGTTGTGAACATTGAGATAATGTGCAAAAGGTTCTTGGCTTTTTGCCAAACTGTAAAGGTGTTATTGGTATGCGTTAGTTCTGCCAACAGAGTCACTGAGAACTGGGCTCTGGCAGCAGGCCGACCTGCCTGCCTTGGGCGGGAGACTTCACCCCTCCACCTCAGGTTCCTGCCTGTAAGGTGGCAGCAGTGGCGCCTCCCCTGGGGAGCGGCGCCTGAGGAGTAAGCAGGACCAGGACGGACCTGGGCTAGCGCAGCTCCTCGCTATCCAGCCATGCCCGAGGCTTCCTGGGGGCTGGCCTAGCCACGGGCCAGGCGCGGGGCAGGCAGGGGCAGAAGGGGAGCAGGACCCCAGCTCCCTAAGCAACTCTGCCTGATGTGGGGGCTCCCCTCCTCCTGGGTCCTGGGTTCCCCAGCAGGGTCCTAAAAGCCCCTTTCCCTGGCAGTGCTGGGCCTTTGAGCTCTAGTTCTGTGGCCTGATCTGAAGCAAAATCTGTGCTCTGTTAGCCAAAGCGGTGTGGTGGAGGTGGCGGTGGTGGCACAGCAGTGAGGGTCGTCTCAGAAAGGGCGTGGCTTAGGCGGGGGAGGAAGTTACCAGGGAGGTAGCCTGGGCCTGGCCCTTGATGACACCTGGCCCTGGGCTCATTCCCCGGGACTTGACATTCCTCCCTGGCAGTCACTCAGCAGGATGGGACAGTGGTGGGGAGGGAGGGTGGCCGAGATGACGTGTGACACCCATAGAGTTCTTGATGGGCGCCTGGAGCTGCTGTGTAGCTTTACTCAGCCGACAGGTGCTGAGTCCTGGATCCAGCTGTAATTTGTTTTCAAGTGTCCCCTGCCCATTACACGCCCTGGCGCTGATAGGGCTAAGTCAGTGTGGGTGAAGAGGTAGCCAGGTGTCCGGAAGCATCACCTTGGCCCTCCCATGGCACCCATGACCCTGCAGTGGGCCGGCTCCCAGAGCTGCTTCTCCAGCCCAGACCTGGTCCCCAGCACCAGCCCTTGGGCTGTCTCGGCAGCAGCTCAGCTCACCATGGCCATCCTCCTCTCCCCCCAAACACCACTACTGCTTTTGCTATTATTATTATTGTTTAAAAAAAAAAAACAGGGAAAAGAATAATGCTTATGTAATGGACTTTTTTTATTAGCTAAAATGATAATTAACCGAATACTGAAAAGGGGGACCGATACTTCTATCTTTTGTGGCATTCAGAACAGTTCCTGGCAGTAGTAGACACTTGGTATCTGCTGAATGAATGAAAGGTACAATTTCTTCCTGAATCAAACATAGCACATGTTGGCAAATAACATCTATTTCCTCCTTTATTTGCTATTCTTTCTAATCATGCTCTAACAGTCTCAAACATCAAAAATTTTATTTTTTCAAAAGACAAAGCAAACGATGCCTCTCCATGTTCACTGAGGACAGAATGGAACCATCTGAAAAGGAAAACGAAGCCACCTACACAAGTCTCCTAAGTTATCTCCCTGCTTCTGCTCTTTCCTATCTCCAGTCCATTTGCCACAAAGCAGCCCACATGATCATTTTAAAAACAAAAATCAGATCATGTCACTGTTTTTGCACTGCGGCTTCCCTTGGCAATTAGAATGCTCTTCAAAGTCCTGAATATAGTCTGGTCTGCAAGGTAAACAGGACCCTGCTTACCTCTCAGAGGTCATTTCCAACCACATCCCCCCCCCCTTGTTTACTTGGATTCAGCCACACTGGCCTTTTTACTGCTCTTCTGCTGAATTCATTCCCACCACGGGGCATTTGCACCTGCTGTTCCCTCTGCCTGCTATGCCTGTCTCATCACTCAGGTCCCCACCTACACATCACCACTGCAGAGTGGTCCCTTCTGTTCATTGCCTCTATCATATCACCCTGTTCTATGTTCTCTATGAGATTTAGCACTACCTGAAATCATTAGGTCCATTTACTCATTGACTGACTTTCTGACCCCAGTGCAATGTCAGCTCTGCCTTGATCACCCTGAGCCCTCAGAACCAATAATGATTTGTGGGTGAATGGCTAGACCATGGACAGGGAGTTGTGATTCAAGCTGGGCCCTGGGTCTGGGCTGTTTCTCCGTTTCTCCGTGTGAGATGGGTGAAGGGATGAAGTCCTTGGCCAAGGGCAGAGTGAGGCTACAGGGCCTTGTGACCTTGCCCTCAATTACAACTGCCCAAGTCTAAAGCAATATCTGACTATGGGAGAAGGAGGGGACTAATTCTCAAAAATTCAGACTGAATGGCAGGTCAAGCTGGAGCCAGGCAGGGTTAGAAAGCTTAGAGTCCCCAGACACCTGACAACTAGGAAGTGATGTTCTTCCCTTTGCAACAGGGCTATGTCCAAGGGCTCCACCTGTCCTCCCTGTAACTCCCACTCAGAAGCACTCAACGAGCACCGTGAGGTCTAGGCACTGCTCTAGGCTCTGGAGACTCAGCACCAAATAAGAGAGCCCGAGTCTGTCTCTCATGGAGGGTACTTCCCAGGGGGAAGACAGACAATGAACCAGCGAGCAAGCAAACAGACAAAGCAAGACAATTTCAGAGTTTTCTTCCCCAGAAGCACTGCAGCCAGCCCAGAGTCCCAGCAAGGGACAGACTTACCCAAAGCTATTGTAGTCTGTCCGCATCTAAACCAACCTTGGGAATGCTGAAGATTTGGATTTTTCTTTTTTTTTTTTTCAACTCTAAGTCTTTAACTTGACCTTCCTTGAGTGAGTCTAGACCATTTCACTCAGAGTCGAGAGGGGAGAGGACTAAAGAAGATATGCTCTTTGAGGCTGAAATTGAAATTCAGTACTTTAAAAACACAAATATTGGTGAGATCAGTTCTCTTGTTCGACTACCTTTCTGTAACATGCTAAAGATGCTTGTTTGAAAACTCCCTTCATTCAGAAAACCAACTGAACACACAACTGTCTTTATAAAAGGGAGGAAAAATAAATTGCAAAGAAAATACTATTGAATGTAGGTTTAAAATAGAATCTGCTGGTTAGCAGAACAATCCTAACAATCAAGGTTGAGCCAAAAATCAAAGAGCTGTGGTAACTCACAGCCTCCTGCCACTAAAACCCTATAAAAGAAAGAGATAGAGCATCTAAGTAAAATACAACCTAACCAGATGCCTAAGCACCAGCAAAAAATTACGAGCCATACTAAGAAAATAGAAGACAAGGCCCAAGAAAAGGAATACAGCAAAGTCCCAGAAGAGATGCAGAATTTGAGAGAACTAATCAGTGAGATGAGCCCAAATTTCCAAAATCAAATTAATGAGATGAAAGAGAATATAGTTAAAGAGATCAATGACATCAAGAAGACACTGAGCGAACGCAAAGAAGAATTTGAAATCCTGAAGAGAAAAGTAACGGAGTTCATGGGAATGAAAGACACAATAGGTGAAGTCAAAAATACATTTGAGGCATACAACAGCAGACTCGAAATGATAGAAGAAAGAATAAGTGATACCGAAGACAGAGCAGATAAAATTGAAGAGAGAAAAGAACAGAGAGAGAAAAGAATGGAAAAAATTGAGCAGGGGCTCAGAGAGCTGAATGACAACACAAAACGCAACAACATACATGTCATGGGAGTTCCAGAAGGGGAAGAGAAAGGAAAATGGGCAGAAAGAGTATTTGAGGAAATAATAGCTGAAAATTTCCCAACTCTCACGAAAGAAATGAACTTACATGTCCAAGAAGCACACCATACCCCAATGAGAATAAATCCAAATAGACCTATGCCAAGACACATATTATTCAGAATGTTAAATGTAAAAGATAAAGAGAAAATTCTCAGAGCAGCAAGAGAGAAGCAAACGATCACGTACAAAGGACGTCCAGTAAGACTTTGTGCAGATTTCTCCTCAGAAACCATGGAGGCAAGAAGACAGTGGTGTGATACAATTAGGAAACTGAAAGAGAAAAACTGCCAGCCGAGAATTCTTTTTTTTTTTTTTTTTTTTTTACCGGGAGGTCCCGGGGATCGAACCCAGGTCCCTCCATATGGCAGACGGACGCCCAACCATTTGAGCCACATCCACCCCCCGAGAATTCTTTATCCAGCAAAACTGTCCTTCAAATATGAAGGTGAATATAAAGTATTCACAAACAAACAGAAACTAAAAGAGTTTGCAAAAAAGAATCCACCTTTGCAGGAAATATTAAAGGAAGCCTTAGAACCTGAAAGTAAAAGACAGGAGAGAGAGGCTTGGAGGAGAGTATAGAAGAAAGAAAAACGAAAGGATAACCAAAAGAGTAAAAAGAGAGACAAAAATAAGATGACATATGAAAACCAAAGAATAAAATGGAGGAAATAAATAGTGCATTTTCAGTAATATCATTGAATGTGAATGGATTAAATTCCCCAATCAAAAGATACAGGCTGACAGAATGGATAAAAAAAACATGAGCCATCCATATGCTGCTTACAAGAAACTCACCTCAGACCCAGGGATACAAACCGGCTGAAAGAAAAAGGTTGGAAAAAGATACTCCATGCAAATAGTAAACAGAAAAGAGCAGGGGTAGCTATACTAATATCAGACAAAACAGACTTCAAATGCAAAAAATGATAAGAGATGAGAAAGGTCATTATATATTAATAAAAGGGATGATCCTCCAGGAAGATATAACAGTCATAAATATCTACACACCTAACCAGGGTGCCCCAAAATATATGAGACAAACTCTGGCAAAACTGAAGGGAGAAATAGATATTTCTACAATAATCATTGGAAACTTCATCACCCCACTCACATCATTAGATAGAACAACTAGACAGAAGATCAACAAGGAAACAGAGAACTTGGACAATATGATAAACAAGTTAGACCTAACAGACATATACAGGACACTGCATCCAAACTCAGCGGGTTATACATTCTTCTCAAGTGCCCATGGATCTTTCTCCAGGATAGACCACATGTTAGGTCACAATACAGCTCTCAATAAATATAAAAAGATTGAAATTATACAAAGCATCTTCTCAGATCATAATGGAATGAAACTAGAAATCAATAACAGTCAGGAAAAAAATAAATTTGCAAATGTGTGGAGACTGAACAACACACTCCTAAATATTCGGTGGGTCAAAGAAGAAATTGCAAGTGAAATCAGTAAATATATTGAGACAAATGAAAATGAGAACACAACGTATCAAAACTTATGGGAGGGGGCGGATGTGGCTCAAAAGGTTGGGCGTCCGTCTGCCATATGGAGGGACCTGGGTTCGATCCCCTGGACCTCCCAGTAAAATAAAAAATATATATATAGAAGGCGCATGGGCTGTCAGGCTCTGTGTGCTGGTGAGCCGCCGGGCCCCGGGAGCCATGCAGCAAGATGACGACGTAACAGGAGAGAGATGCAAGGGAGAGACAAGACAAGATGCTCTGAAAGCCAGGACCCGAGGTGGCGCAGGTGGCAGAACACCTCTCTCCTACATCGGAGGTCTACAGGATCGAATCTTGGTGAAGACTGGAGAAGGAGGATGAGAAGAGATGGTAGGAAACAGACACAGGGACTTGCCCAGCGAATGGACACAAAACAGCAAATGGGGAAGGGGGGGTTTAGAATGGATACAGTAAATATATAAATCTTTAAAAAAAAACAACAAAACTTATGGGATATAGCGAAGGCAGTCTTGAGAGGGAAATTTGTAGCCCTAAATGCCTATATTAAAAAACAAGAAAGAGCTAAACTCAAAGATTTAACTGAATAACTTGAGAAACTAGAAAAGAACAGCAAAGCAATCCCAAAGCAAAAAGAAGGAAAGAAATAATAAAGATTAGAGCAGAAATAAATGAAAATGAGAACAGAAAAACAATAGAGAAAATCAACAAAACCAAGATCAATAAAATTGACAAACCCCTCGCTAGACTAACAAATAAAAAGAGAGAAGATGCAAATAAATACAATCAGAAATGAAAGGAGGGAAATTACAAATGACCTCACAGAAATAAAAAGAATCATAAGAAGATATTATGAGAAACTATATGCCAACAAACTAGACAACCTAGATGAAATGGACAAATTTCTAGAAACACATAACCAACTTACACTGACACAACAAGAAATACAAGAACTTAACAAACCAATCACAATTAAGGAGATTGAATCCGTCATCAAAAATCTCCCAGCAAAGAAAAGTCTAGGACCAGATGGCTTCACAGGTGAATTCTACCAAGCATTTCTAAAAGAATTAACACCAATCCTGTTTAAACTCTTCCAAAAAATTGAAGAGGAGGGAAAATTACCCAACACATTTTATGAAGCCAACATCACCCTAATTCCAAAGCCAGGTAAAGATTCCACAAGAAAAGAAAATTACAGACCCATCTCTCTAATGAACATAGATACAAAAATTCTCAACAAAATACTTGCAAATCGAATCCAACAGCATATCAAAAGACTTATACATCACGACCAAGTGGGATTTATTCCTGGTATGCAAGGCTGGTTCAACATAAGAAAATCAATCAATGTAATACATCACATTAACAAATTGAAGGTAAAAAAACACATGATCTACTCAATAGATGCAGAAAAGGCATTCAACAAAATCCAACATCCTTTTTTGATAAAAATACTTCAAAAGATAGGAATAAAAGGAAAATTCCTCAATATGATGAAAAGACATATATGAAAAACCCACAGCCAACATCATACTCAATGGGGAAAGGTTGAAAGCTTTCCCCCTAAGATCAGGAACAAGACAAGGATGCCCACTGTCACCATTGTTATTCAACATTGTACTAGAAGTTCTAGCTTAGGGCAATTAGACAAGACAAAAAAATTAAAGGCGTCCAAACAGGAAAAGAGAAAGTAAAACTCTTACTGTTTGCGGATGACATGATCCTGTATTTAGAAAATCCTGAAGTATCCACAACAAAGCTACTTGAACTAATAAATGAGTTCAGCAAAGTGGCAGGATACAAGATCAACACGCAAAAATCAGTAATGTTTTTGTACACTAGTACTGAACAACCTGAGGAGGAAATCAGGAGGAAAATTCCATTTTCAGTACCAACAAAAACACTCAAATACCTAGGAGTTAATTTAACCAAAGAAGTACAGGACCTATATGCAGAAAACTGCAAAACAATGCTAAAAGAAATTTTAAAAGACCTAAACAAATGGAAAGACATTCCGTGTTCATGGATTGGAAGAATAAATATTGTGAAGATGTCAATCTTGCCCAAACTGATTTATAGATTCAATGCAATACCAATCAAAATCCCAACAGCTTACTTTACAGAATTAGAGAAGGCAATTACCAAATTCATCTGGAAGGGTAAGTGCACCCAAATAGCCAAAAGCATTCTAAAAAAGCAGAGCAATGTGGGAGGAATTTTACTGCCTGACCTTGAAACATATTACAAAGCTATAATGGTCAAAACAGCAAGGTACTGGCATAAAGATAGACACATCGATCAGTGGAATAGAATTGAGAACCCAGAAATAAACCCTCACCTATACAATTAACTGTTTTATTTTTTGTTTGTTTGTTTGTTTTTAACAGGGAGGTCCCAGAATCGAACCCAGGTCCCTCCATATGGGAGACAGACGCCCAACCGTTTGAGCCACATCCGTCCCCCAACCAACTGGTTTTTGACAAACCTACCAAGCCCACGCTGATGGGAAAAAACAGTCTCTTCAACAAATGGTGTTGGGAGAACTGGATATCTATAACCAAAAGAATGAAAGAGGACCCCTATCTAACCCCTTATACAAGAATCAACTCAAGATGGATCAAAGATCTAAATATAAAAGCCAGGACCACAAAACTACTAGAAGAAAATGTAGAGAAACATCTTCACGACCTTGTAGTAAGTGATGGTTTCTTGGACCTTATACCCAAAGCACATGCAAAAAAACAAAAAATAGATAAATGGGACCTCCTCAAAATTAAACACTGTTGCACCTCACAGGACTTTGTCAGAAGGGTGAAAAGGCAGCCAACTCAATGGGAAAAAATATTTGGAAATCACATATCTGATAAGGGTTTAATATCCAGGATATATAAAAAGATGTTACAACTCAACAATAAAAAGACAAATGACCCAATTAAAAAGTGGGCAAAAGACTTGAATAGACATTTTTCCAAAGAAGAAATACAAATGGCAAAAAAACACATGAAGAAATGCTCAACATCACCAATGATTAGGGAAATGCAAATCAAAACTACAATGAGATATCATTTCACACCTATCAGAATGGCCACTATAAAAAAGACAGAGAACTACGAGTGTTGGAGAGGATGTGGAGAGATAGGAACACTTCTTCACTGTTGGTGGGAATACAGGATGGTACAGTCACTGTGGAGGACTGTTTGGCAGTTCCTAAAGAAGTTGAGGGAAACGGATGTGGCTCAAAAGGTTCGGCGTCCGCCTACCATATGGAGAGACTGGGGTTCGATCCCCGGTACCTCCCGGTTAAAAAAAATAATAAAAAAATAAAAAAAAAATAAAGAAGTTGAATATAGACTTGCCACGTGACCCTGCAATACCACTACTGGGCATATACCCAGAAGAACTGAGAGCAGTGACACGAACAGACATCTGCACACCGATGTTCATAGCCACATTATTCACCATTGCCAAAAGTTGGAAACAACCCAGGTGTCCATCAACAGATGAATGGATAAACAAACTGTGGTCTATTCACACAATGGAATATTATGCAGCTGTAAGAAGAAATGAAGTCATAAAGCATATGGCAACATGGATGAACCTGGAGGACATTATGTTGAGTGAAGCAATCCAGACACAAAAGGACAAATACTGTATGAATGTGTTACTATGAACCAAATATATTGTGTAACATAGTTTGATTAAAAAAAAAAAAATTATATGTATCCATTACGTTTAATTGAGAAATGTATATATTTATTCCTGTGTTTACTTTCTAGTTTTTAATTGTTTATATTTTCAATTGTTAAACGTACAAAATAAAAAAAAAAATAGGATCAAATTTCAGAAATTCTCAGAAAATGATAGAAAACAAATGTCATAACTTATTTGACTCAGTTTCTTCCTTCAATTCCTGGACATTTAACCCAGAGAGAAAATAATTTTATGGGTGAAAAAAAGTGCTGTACACTGAGATGCACATTTCAACATCATCTACAATAGCCTGTGTAACCATGTACACACACACACACACACACTCAGAAGTAAACACAATTTGCAACAAAGGGGATTGAATCACTGAAGTACATGCAGATGCTACTTTCACACTTAAGGCTTTTTTTTTTAATTTTTTTTATTTAGGTACCAGGGGACAGGGATTGAACCTGGGACCTTATGTGTGGGAAGCCAGTGCTGAACCACTGAGCCACATTGGCTTCCCTGAATGGGTTTTTTTTTCATTTGTTTTGCTTGTTTGTTTTTGTATTTAGGAGGCACTGGAAACCAAACCTGGGACCTCCCATGTGGGAGGCAGGTGCTCAACCGCTGGAGCCACATCCGCTGTCCATAAGGCATTTTTGAAAGTGCCAAAAATCTAAAACAAGGACTTAGATATATAATTCCTTGTCTTTGAGACCTAATTTTCTAGCATTTCTTGAATGGAGTTGAACCTGGAGTAATAGGCTAAGTTGCCACCCATGATGATTTCTATCTTTGCTGCAATTATACTATTTGAGGCCAGTGCTTCCTATCACTAATATGTGTTCATTTTTCAGTTTTCCTTTCAATGTATAAACAATTAGGAAAAAACATAGCAAGACAATCAGATAATTATACGTCTACGTAGAAATGCAGACACTCTCCAGACATGGACCTGTTGGTTGACAAGCAGCAACTCTAGAAAACAGGTAGAAAGAGCAATCCTTGTTTGCCAGGAAAGTGGGTCTGGATGTGCCCCTGTAGGAATATGAGGGTTGTTTTGAAGTTGAGTGCCCCCAAACTGATGCCCACTTTCATGGTATGACCTCGTGCAGCATTGTGTCACCATTTAAAAAGCAATTAACATAATGAGGAATGTCTGCTGCTAGGGTTTCCACCACAGATGCAAGAAAAAGGTTCTCCCGCTTTCTGTCTGTCCGGTTGTGGCAGACAAGATTGAATGGGGGAATGCAGGAAATTCTAAAAGCATGGGGACTCATAAATAAACTTGTAAACATAATAATAATAATAATGAGGTGGATCAATTGTGCTAATATGAACTGAACTCTACTCTGTGTTGTTCACTGTAGAAGACGAGAAGCTCAACAGTTGTTCAGTTACTGCTCCTGTTTATGAAAAGCTTGAAAGAAAAAGCACCTTGGGAGTGGGTGTAGCTCAGTGGTTGAGCACCTGCTTCCCATGTACAAAGTCCTGGGTTCAATCCCAGTACGTACTAAAAAAAAAAAAAAAAAAAATGTATCTTATAAGTGCATTGAGGGAAGCGGCTGTGGCTCAATCAGTGGGGCTCCCGTTTGCCATATGGGAGGCCCCGGGTTTGGTTCCCGGGACCTCCTGGTGAGGGCGGGCCCGCCCGCGCGGTGTGGTTGGCTGACCCAGTGAGCGCGGGCAGCAGGGGGGGATAAATGAATAAATAAATAAAATCTTAAAAAAATAAAAATAAAAATAAAAAATAAGTGCATTGAAGTTTCCCCAGGGATACATAAGAATCGGTTAACTGAGGTTGCTCTGGACTAGGAGATGAAAGACTTAGTTTCTTGCCCTGGGATTGCCATTACTGGACTGTTGTAGCTGTATGAGCCGAGACATCAGTCATCTAAGACTTGGGCTGGCAAACCATGGCCCGTGTGCCAAATCTTGATGGCTGACCCATGAGTTAAGAATGATTTTAGGGGGCGGATGTGGCTCAAATGGTTGGGCATCCGTCTGCCATATGGAGGGACCTGGGTTCGATCCCCAGGACCTCCCGGTAAAACAAAAAATATATATATAGAAGGTGCATGGGCTGCCAGGCTCTGTGTGCCAGTGAGCCGCCAGGCCCCGGGAGCCATGCAGCAAGATGATGACGTGGCAGAAGGGAGACGCAGGGGAGAGACAAGACAAGATGCTCCGAAAGCTCTAAAAACCAGGAACGGAGGTGGCGCAGGTGGCAGAACACTTCTCTCCTACATCGGAGGTCTCCAGGATCGAATCCTGGTGAAGACTGGAGGAGGAGGATGAGAAGAGATGGCAGGAAATGGATACAAAGAATCGCCCAGCGAATGGACACAAAAACAGCAAATGGGGAAGGGGGGTTTAAAATGGATAAAGTAAGTAAATAAATCTTTAAAAAAAAAAAGAATGATTTTATGGGAGCAGATGTGGCTCAAGCAGTTGAGTGCCAGCCTCCCACACAGGAGGTACCAGGTTCAGTTCCTGGTGCCTCCTGAAACAACAAAAAAACAAGCAAAGCAAATGAAAAAACCAACTCAGGAAAGTCAATGTGGCTCCGTGGTTGAGCACTGGCTTCCCACATACAAGGTCCTGGGTTTAATCCCTGGTCCCTATACCTAAAAAAAAAAAAAAAACGTGATTTTAAGGACTGAAGAAACAAAAATGAATATGCAACAGAGACTGTATGTGGCTGGCAAAGCCTAAAATACTATCTGGTCCTTTATAAAAAAAGTTTGCTGATATCTTGTCTAATGGCCAGAATGTAGTGAGCTGGTTAAGAACTGGGGCCCTGCTCTCGCCTCTTCCCCGTCAGTTCTTGTCTTCTGCCCCCGTCTGGAACAACACGCAAGTAAAACCTGGGCATTTGTAACCTGTAATGGGGAATTGTAGTCTGTAAATCAGCCCTCTTTATCACTTTTCACCCCTTTCCTCTCTACCTGGGACCCATGATCTGTTATTTTCTCCCATTTCTCTTCCCTCCCTTCCTTAATAAATTGCTGGTCAAACTAAAAAAAAAAAAAAAAAAAAGAACTGGGGCTCTGGGTTCAGTGGGCCTGGGATTGATTCCTGGTATTGCCACTTGCTAAATACGGCCTTGGGCCAGTCAAGTAAGCCCAGTTTTCTCATCTGTAAAATGGAGATAAGAATAATACCCTTAGGGGGCCTCTCGCCAGGTCCCAGAGTGCATTGCGGGCATGTGCGCGCGCGGCTCCGCTACCCAGCGACCGCGGGAAAACTCCAGAAAAAAAAAAAAAAAAAAAGAATAATACCCTTAGAATGAAGTTCTGATACATGCTCCACATAGATGATGTCATGTTCAGTGAATAAAAGGACAAGTATTATATGATGTCACTTATATGAAATAATGAGAATATGCAAATTCATATTTGAATTTGAGGGTGGAGAGTGGGGAGTTAAAGCTAATTGGTACAGAATCTCTGTTTTGGGTGATGGAAAAGTTTTGGTAATGGATGGTGGTGATGGTAGCAGAACAATGAATTTTAGCACCACTGAATTGTATAGCTGTATAATATGTTACCAGGATAAAAATAGCAACAAAAACACCATAGAACTATACAACTGAAAGAGTGAACCCTAATGTAAACTATGGACTAGATAATGGTATAATTATAATAATACTGCCTCATCAATTGTAGCAAAAGTACCACACTAATGCAAAATGTTAGTAACAGGGGAATCTGTCTCAGCTGCACGCACCCAAATCTGAGCCTCACCATCCCTTACCCAATTGACTCCTCAGCCTCCCTCCCCTGGGTCTCCCTCTTTCACCCCTGCCTTCATCCAACTCACTTTCTGCTCTGCACGACTCACTGCCTGCCTCACTCTGCCTAAGACCGTTTCGGAGCTCCTGCTGCCCTCCAGACAACATCTGTAGCTATACAAAGAGGGGCCTTGAAGATGTGACCCCCACGTGCCTCTTTGTCCTCACTCTGCTCTCTGTCCTGGCTCTGCGGTACAGCCCGGGCCCTGTCTGGCTTCTTGGCCATGCTGGATCCCCCCAGCATCTCACTCACCCCTTTCCATCGTAGCGTTGTTTCATTGTCTGGCCTTCCTCCTGGTGCTTCCCCTCTAAAAGGGCCAGGACAGTGTCTGTCTTATTCATTGCTGAATCCCCAGGGCAGGGCATACCATAGGCACTCAATAGATGCTTGCTGAATGCATGCATGATTGGATGGAGGGTCGGGCAGAGATCACATCTAGGCAATAATATGCTTGGAGCGTAGTGCTCAATAAATTCAGGTCAAATGAGTGAGTGGAGGCAGAAGTAAGAATGAAGAAGGGGCAGTGGCCAGACACCTGAACTCTGCCCCAAGACCCACCGAGTCTCCTGGGGAGCCCTGCCCTTCTGCTCCCTCAGTCCCACCCCCCACCCCTTCATCAACTCTTCTACCACCAGCAGTTCCAATAGACCACTTTGGTGCCATTGACAGCTTATCAGACAGTCTCAGGTATATCAAGCCCCTCAGCCACCCAGTGATTCCCATTTTGCCCAGACACAGAGGTCCCCGGAGGCCCTGTGGAGGTCCAGACTTTGCCCCTTTACCAGGTGTGAGGTCTTAGACCAAGGCCTGGACTTCTTTGAGTCGGATTCCTCATCTGTGAAGTGGGGATGCTACCATCTACCTCTCAGGAAGGCCAAGAGGTTTGCATGGCACCACATATGTAGGCCACCCAGCTTGGGACTTGTCCTGGAACATTCTTGATCACCACAGCTACCTTCATTCCTCCCCTCCCCAACCCCTCTGCTTGGTGACAGGCCACAAATCTGAGATAGGAACTAGGAGCTCTGGCTTCCTGACCCCAGCGGCGGTTAGACCAGTCCTGCTAGGGCTGTGCTGCTGCTGCTGCTGCCCCGTGGGAATCCGAGGACTGCGGACCCGCTTGGGAGCCAGGCTCTTCCCACAGAGGCCCGCTGCAAACAACCCTCGCCCCTCGCGGGGGCCGCCAAGAACCTAAAAGGCGCAGGGTAGGGGGAGGCGGCCTGCCTCTCCCACTCCACTCCCCGGGCCCTCGGGCATCCCACTCCGTGCCCCTCGCCCAAGCTTGTGCCCCAGCGCGCCTCGCGGGCGCCTCCTGGTGGGAAACAGGGCGTCCTGGGCGCCTCACTGGGGCCCGGGACACCTGGGGGAAGCCCCAGCGCACCCCCCAGCTGGGACCGTGCTGACCCATCACCCCACGCCATACAGTCACGGCCCCCTTGCCCTGGGCAGCCCACGAACGGCTCTTCGGAGGACACCCCGGCCCCCCCGGCTGCGCCCGTCCCAAGCACCCCTACCGGCCACTGACCCATCTTCTTCAGCGCCCGCAGCCCGGGCCTTCTGGAACCGCCGTCTGGGGGCGCGGGTGGAGACGCGCGCTCCACGGACTCCGCGACCTGGGCGGACACCCGGCGCTCCTCCGGCCCGCGGGCGCAGCTCCTCCAGCGGCCGCACAGCATGGCTCGGCGGGGCTGGCGCCCGACGCGGGTCTGCGCGCGGGACAGGGCAACGGAGGCGCCGCTCCAGGCCCGCCGCCGCTCTCAGCGCGGTCGCGAGACAGAAACTTAGCGGCGCCGGGAGGGTGCCGGGAGGAGAGAGGGAGGGAGGGACAAGGGCCCGGGAGGGAGGGAGAGCAAGGGAGACGGCGGCAGGGGGCGGGGCCGGGCACGGCGCGGGGCAGGCGCGCGGCGGCGACGGGGAGCGGTGACCCCATGCTCGCCAGGGGACTGGCCCGCGTGCCCCCGAGTCTCCGCGTTCGCCCCCTGCCCGGGAGTCCGTCTCATTCCCCGGCCATCGGTTGCCAGGGGCCCCCGTTCCGGGAGGGGGCAGGGGACAGCCGTTGGGGGCGAGGGCGGCCCTCGCGCAGACACTCTGTCCTTGCCGGGTCCCTGACTCACTGCGGACTCCCGGCCCCTCTCTACCCCCCACCCCCCCGGCCGGGAGGCCTCAGAAGGGAGCCAGAGCCAGGCGCGGCAGAGCCCCCTCGGTGTAGAAGCCTCGGAACTGGCTGGTCTGGAGAGGACGGAGTGGGGCTAAATCCAGAGGCCCGGCAACTGGTTCCGGGGTTCCAGGCTGGACGGCTCCGCACCCCGGCCCCGTGCTCAGTCGTCCGGCGACGGCCGCTGCGCGGTGCGTAGGTGTCCGTGACATCGACCCGGCACGCGGGTTCTGGTGACTGCGTCACGTGTGCACTTGGTAGGTATGTGCGGGCGCAAAGGGTGGGAGGCACAGGTGATCAGCGTTTGCGTGTGCGCCAGTGTCTGCGTCGTCTGTAGCAAGTGCCCTGGGTCGGGGCGGTGAGCAGGACCCACAGCGCCACTAGGCGGCCGCCACGCGCGTGGCACCCCAAAGAAAAAGCTTAGTTTTTCAGGACCTAGATTTGCCATCTAATGTCTCGGGGTTTACTCCATTCTCAGACATGCCCGATCCAGTGATTCTGGCCTGGGTCCCCACATTCCTCTGGGTTCCTGAATTTTCTTCCCGGATATCAAGTCTTTGTCTCTGTACTTTTGATCCTGCAGTTCCTTCCTCCAGGAATGATCTTCCTCATTCGTCTCCTGGCTTATAATTCTTGCAACACTCAGTTTCGGTGTTCCTTCTCCAGACGCCTGACCTCAGGACATGACTCCTTTTTTGATCCCTAGAGCCTGAAACGCTAAATTGGGTCGTTGGGAACTGTGGGGCCTGGGCTCGGCGGCCAGACGCCGGTTTCCACCAGGGGGCGCGAGGACGCCGCATCGGTTCACTATGTCCACCAGGGAGCGCTGCCGCCCGACTCTCGCTTTCTGCGGGTGGGGAGCTGGACGCGTGGATTCGCTGCGCCTGCTGGAGGGAGGCACGACGAACTCATTTGCATAATCTTGAAAGGGCAGAACTGAGTGGTTCGGATAAGAAGCCGAATATGAAACAGGCTCTTCCATTGGCTTAAGTTTCTTTCCTCTCTCTGCGACCCCATCCCGGCCAGAATTGGTCCGGAGGTCAAGTCGGAAGCCGCTGGCTAGAAGCGAGAGAGGACCCAGGGGTCCGGAGAGAGGGCGCAGCGGGGTGAGTGCCAGTCGGATGGCCCGGGGTGCGGGAGGCCAGGATGGGAGAGTATTCGTCACTCCCTGGCCTCTTCCCTCCGGCCCATTAGCCAGTCTAGGAGTTGGGAATGTGCACCGAGAGAGGCGCATCTGGGTACGTATCTGGCATTATGGAACCCTGTCACCTGCCTTTCCATCCATCTAGCGGGGGTCCTCGAGGTCCTTGCTACCCTAGCCCCACCCACGCTGCCTTGAGCTAGGAAAGGAGTCAGCTGCAGATTCTCAGGCTCTGACCTCCCGGGGTATCCCACTCAGGTCTCTAAAGAGCTTAGTTTGCTCGGTTGGAAAGTGGATCAGTGCCCTAAGGTGTGTGCAGGAGTGAGCCCGGCTCACGCAGGGCTGGTTCTTGCAGCGTCGTTCAAAAGTAGGGCTCACCAAGGCTCAGAGCAGTTGGGCATGGGCACCGAGAATGAAGGACCTGAGCCGGAGTGCCAGAAACAGTTCCAGGCTGCCGTCAGCGTCATTCAAAACCTGCCCAAGAATGGTGAGGCCGCGGGGATCCTCATTTTGGGAGTCAAGACGGCTGGGGTCTGCGTCCCGGGAGGAAGTGGTTCTGATCCCTAAAGTTCCTGCAGACAAGTCTCGACCAGGGCTTCCCGGGCGTGGGGGGGGGATTGGGGAGGGTAGTGGCCGCTAATTCTTCCTACCCCTGTCCGGCTGCCCAGGGCAGGACCCCTCACCCATTCCAATTGTGGTTCTCCCCCACCCCCAGCTTCCTGGGGCTAGAGATGATGCTCTGCCCTCCACTTCCCACCCCCCTGCCCAGGCTCTTACCGCCCCTCCTATGAAGAGATGCTGCGCTTCTACAGCTACTACAAGCAGGCAACCATGGGGCCCTGCCTGCTCCCTCGACCTGGGTTCTGGGACCCCATTGGACGCTATAAGTGGTGAGCTCCCCTCTGGCTGGGCAAACAAGCCTCAGCTGTCAACCAGCCTTCTCACAGCCCTCTGTCCCCAGGGATGCCTGGAACAGCCTGGGCAAGATGAGCAGGGAGGAGGCCATGTCCGCCTACATCGCTGAGATGAAGGTTGTGGCACAGAAGGTAGGGAGGGACTGCTGCCTCCACTCTGTCCCCAAGCTCTCATGTATGTGGCCCACCCCCCATCCTTCTAGTTGTGACGCTCATTGTTTCCTGCATACTGACACCCTCCATGGGAATCACCACCTGCCTGTGGCCTCCCAACCCTGCCCATCTCTGGTCCCTGGCTGGGTGAAAGGTGGAGTAGACATGACAGGGTAGGAGCAGGGTGGATGGACCCAGCTTGAGGGAGAAAGGAGGGCAGAGGTGGGAGGGCCAGCCCCTGACCAGTAGTCCTCCCTCCCCCACAGGTGATTGACAGAGTACCCTTGGGAGAAGTGGCAGAGGACATGTTTGGTTACTTCGAGCCTCTGTACCAGGTGATCCCTGACATGCCGAGGCCCCCGGAAACCTTCCTGAGAAGGGTCACAGGTCAGGCCCCCCAGGATGGGAGCTCAGCAAGGGTTGAATGAGCTGTCCTAGGTCTGGGCTGAGGGGGCTGCTCATCATTGGGGGGGGGGGGGTGGGGGGTAAAGGGCTCCAGGTGATGTCCCTGTAAGGACCACATCCAATGCCCCTGATGAGGTGGCTCTCAGGCAGCACCCATGGCTACTGAGCAGCATGGGTCTGATCTCAGTGATAGGTGGCAGCCTCTGCCTAGCCCCACCTCTGGGTGCTGTGTTCCCACAGGTCGGAAAGAACAGATACTGAACAGAGATGTTGGAACTGTCCTGGAGCCTTCCTGTCTCCCCAGGGAACCAGTGCCCCCAAGCCCAGGTCAGCTCCTGGGCAGGAGGGGCAGGGGGCCAACCCAGGCTGGAGGCTCTCCAGTGGGGTGGAGGGAAGAAGGCTGGATGCCACACTGCCCTTCACCCCTCATACCCACAGACACTAAGACCTCCTTGTCTCCCAAAGGCCAGGGAGCAGATTCAGGGATTCCTGTTCCAGGGCCTCACTTCGGGGACCCATCTGTGTCCCCTGTGGCAGTGTTTCCGCTGTCCCCTGAACAGATGCATACCCCTCCCCCTTCCTCCATAGCCTCCCTCTTGTCAATAACTTTACCTACCCCTTCTCCAGAGTCCCAGCTGCCTAGAGACCTGGACCCTGAGGTTTTCTGTGACTCCCTGGAGCAGCTGGAGCCTGAGCTGGTGAGACCATCCCCCATTCCCTCCCCTACCCCATTTGTGCCTTGGCTGCTCCTATCCCTATCCTTGATCTGCTTGCCACTTACACCTTGTGACTCATCTCAGCAGGTTTGGGCAGAGCAGAGGGGAGCACCTGGAGGAGAGCCTAACACCAGAAGCAGCCCTGTGCCCCCTAGAGAGAAAGGTGAGCCTCTTCCTGATGCTTCACTCCCTCCTGCCCTTCCCTGTGGTTCTGGTGCACCAGGCTTTCTTTTTAGGGCAGAGATAAAAGAGAGCCAGCTTTGGCATAGGGAGGGTTGCCACATAGGCAGACACCTGCCTGGGACGGCAAAGTCCCTGCACTGCCTCCTCTCTCTGGGGGCCACCCAGGAGCCTGCAGCCTCTGCAGGGGCTGAGAAGGGGCCCCCAACTTGGGATGGGAGTCCTGTACCTATTCTGTCACCTACAGCTGCATGGCTTGGGAAGTCACCGTCTCTCTCTGGGCTTCCTGCTTGGGAGTCTCAAAGGAGAACACTGAGTCCTGCTCTAGCCCCCTTCTAGAACTTCCTGCGTGCCGGGTCTCTTAAGGGGAACTTTCATATCTATTATCTCCTTTAGTCCTCTGAGCAGGCAATCCTGTGAGGGAGATGGCAAAATAAGGCTCAGAGAAGCTCATGACTTGCCCAAAGTCACACAGCTAATAAGCAGCAGTGCCCAGGTTCAAACCCCCGGATAGTCACACTTGGAACAAGGAATTGCACTCAACTACTGCACTTCCCTGGACCTGCCCCAGCCAGTCACCACCCTGCCCCTAGCTGAGCTGCCACCGAGTCCCTTTCCGTGTCTATGCTCTGCAGAGAGTTTACAGTTGCTGGGTTCCCAGGAACTGGACACGTGGCTTGTGGGGACAGTTCGGGCGCTGCACGAGAACATGAGAGATGTCCAGCGGAGGCTGCAGAGCCTGGAAAGCATGCCTTGCCCCCCCAAACAGGTGAGTTCCCTCCACCTCCTTCAAGCCTGGGGCAAGAATGAGGCAGCACTCTTGGTATCCCAGATCCTGTCATTGTCCTCTTGCCTCCACCTGCCCACACCTCTGCCTTCCCCAGAGAACGATGTAGCTCCCAGTGCCAGCAGGGAAGCCAGGGAGTCTGAAGTGCTTCCACCCAGGAAGGGAGAATGGGAAGGACCCTCCCTTCCAGCTCTTGCCTCCCTCTACCTGAAGAGAAACTGAGTGTAAGGACTAATTCTCAGAGCTGAAAGGATCACGATGTAGCTGCTCTTTGCATTGGGGCAGGGAGTCCTTGTTGCCCCTCAGTCAGAGCTTCTGTTCCCAAATTTTGGGTTTGCCCCCAAACTGATTGCCCTTGAATCCCTCAATTCAATTCCCTCTCCTCGATTCCTAGATCTGCTTGCCCCTTACTCCTTGGCTCCGGCAAAATAAATAACAGCTGCCATTTATTGAGCCCCAGCTATCTGTCAAACACTTTACTTGCATTATCTCATCTAATCCACACAAGAACCCTAGGAAATAGGTAATCGTTCCATCCCACTTTTACAGATGAAGAAACTCAGTCTCTGAGAGGTTGAGTAATTTGCCTGAGGGCACACAGCCAGGAGGAACCTCAGAGAGCTGTGGTGAGGATTCAGGGAGATGCTGCATGTTGATGCCCACACACAGGAAGCGCCACGAATGGGACCCGGTGTTATTTCTAGCATTATTAACATTGTGATGGAGCTGGGAGTGGCCCCAGGTCTCTTTTCTCCCTGAAGCTGGCACCCACCATTAACTCTGAGGAGGTCTGTTCTTGAGAAATTTGAGGTGGTGGGGGCAGGAGGAGGCTGAGTTGCTGGATATGGGGGATCCCTTGGGTGAACCCTAACCTGCTTGGCACAGTGGGTGTCAACCAGGGTGGAAGAAATTTCCTCAGATTCACAGCAGTCCAATTTTCAACACCAGCCCCAATACATATAGAGAGCTTTATTTATTTTTATTTTTATTTATTCATTTATTTTGAGGTACTGGGGCCGGGGACTGAACCCGGGATCTCATAAGTGAGAAGCTGGCGCTCAACCACTGAGCCACCCCTGGGTTGGTTTTTTCGTTTGCTTGTTGTTTTTGTTTTTAGGAGGCACTGGGAACCGAACCTGGTACCTCCCATGTGGGAAGCAGACACTCAACCACTTGAGCCACATCTGCTCTGGTTTATTTTATATTTTTGTTTTTGTTTTCCTGTTTAACTTTCATTGATTTTATATGCTAAAGATTTTTTTTTTTTTTTTTTTTTTTTTTTACCGGGAGGTACCGGGGATCGAACCCTGGTCTCTCCATATGGTAGACGGACGCCAAACCTCTTGAGCCACATCCGTTTCCCTATGCTAAAGATTTTAAGTACATTATAGACATGATGTTCAAACTCTAAATACTTGGGCTTACATCTCTAAAAATAAGTTCATGCAACTACATAGCCAAATTTTTTGTCACACCCAGTAATTCTTTAATATCAAATACCCAGTCCAAATTCACATTTCCCCAGTTGTCCCAAAATTGCTCTTTCCAGTTGCTCTTTGTCCAATCCACAACCACTGCCTCATATGTCCCTTAAATCTCTTTCCCTTGCTACTGACTTGCTGATAAGACTGGACCAGTGGTCCTGTAGAATGTTCCACCTTCTGGGTCTATCCAATTACATCCCCTCAGTATCATTTAGTTAGTTCCTGTATACATAGTTTTTCCCGTGAACTGCAAGTTAGATTTAAGGGCAGAATTAGAGGCAAGTTCAATATGGTTGTTCTTTTTTTTTTTTTTTTTTTAACCAGACGACAGCAGAAGTGATGTTCTTCACAGTAGGGGACACGTAATAATAGTATCTGGGGGTTCCACCTAGCATGGACTGCTAGCATGGATTTAAGGGAGTGATGGCCTGATCCCACCATTGTGAAATCACTTTTTCCTCTTGTAGCCAGGAAATTCTGTCTTGTGTTATTTTGGCACTTCACAAATATCCAGTTTCCCATCCACCCCATTCGCTATGTGGTTTTTAGCAGTTAATAATCCTTGCCTGAATCAATTATTTATTTAGTGGTTGCAAAAAAAATGTTGCTTTTTAAGTTCTATTATTCCATTAATATTTATTAGCTGTCATTTTTCTGTAAAGTAGAGGTTTCCCTCATTATCTAGCATTTCCCTGAAATACAGTTTCTGATGGAAAGCCAGGATAAGCACTTTATTCTTTCTCTTTAGTTATGTTTGTTTTTTTAAAGAAGTCATAGGTTTACAGGCAGAAAATATAGAGTTCCCGTATATCCACACACACACATGCAGTTTTTCCTGTTATTAACACTTTGCATTGGTACGGTAGTTATCTATTTTTCTTCATTTTTTAAATTTGTTTTTCTCTTTCTTTCTTTCTTTCTTTCTCTTTCTTTCTTTCTTTCTTTTCTTAGTTATCTATTTTTAAAGTAGGAGTTGATTATAGCTATCACCTCAATGGTGACAAATTTCCAGTTTTCTCTTTTTTTGTGTATCATTATGGACTCAAAGAGTTTTAAGAGTCAGTATTTCAATCTACTATAATCATTCTTTCTGATGCTCAGATTGTCACAACTTTGGCCAGTAGGTCCTATATTCTTGTAACACGACCTTGTTAATCTTTAAAAGCTTCCTTGCTTTCCGGTACAAGATGTCCCACAGTCACCTCTATATTCTCTGCCCCAGACCTGGAATCAGCCACTTTTCCAAGGAGCCCTGGCTCCTTTTAATAGGGCAGGATATTTAGAAATTAAATTCTGAGCACCCAAAGTCCTCATTTGAAATATGTGGCACATCCTTTACCAAATGGGGTCTTCTGGCCATACCAACAGAATCATTGCTTTGTGGCCCATGGAGACAGCCTGGAAGCCAGTCCCTCCACGCAGCCGCCTCTCCAGCTGCTGGAGAGGAGGTTGTGGGTGGGAGTTGGAGTCAGGGACACACTCAGCACCCCCTCCTTTCCAGTGGTGCAGACTTGGGGGTAGGTTCTCCTCTGCCCCAATCCTCACAACCTGGGGAAGCAGAAGCTCCCGCTGAGTTCTGGAAGGGGGTTACTAAGGAGGGCCCTGTCTGTGCTGAGCCCTGGGATGCCCTGACTCCCTCCCTCTTGGCAGCAGAGGACCCCACCTTGGCCCCTCAGGCTCTCCGGTCCCACGATGCTCTTCTTCCTTCTGTGGCCCTTCATCGTCCAGTGGCTCTTCAGACAGTTTCGGACCCAGAAGAGGTGACTCTCAATGGACAGATGTCTGCAGCCAACTGAGAAGGCTATGTGCCATCTGTCCTGCTGACCCCTGAGCCTTTCTAGAATTGGGAGAACAGCATTTTAAAAAAATCGTGTTTGTCTTGGCACCCCCTCCCTTAATGGGTGTGTGTGTGTGTGTGGGGGTGGGGGGCTAAGATCCCACACTGCCCTGCAGCTTCACAGGGACACTTGCTTCCTCCCGGAACCACTCCCGCCTCCCCTAGAAGGCTGCAGTTGTGGTGCTCTGGGCTGGCCCGTGTCCAGAGGCGGTGCCCACCCCATCCCCCAGGTCACCTGACTCTCTTCCCACCTCAGCCTCTCCCTGCGGAGGCTCAGCTCTTGGGCAAGTTGGGACTTGGGCCTGGAATAATCACTGGCTGGGAGGCTGCGGGAGGGGGACGGGGAGGCCCGGACCAGTTGGAGAATTGAGGGTTGAGCAAGCCCCGGAGGAGGGGAGCAAGCACCGATTTTCCGGGCCCCTCCCAACCACCCCCCCCCCCAACACACACTCAGGTCGACTTCACTGAAGATTTACAAAGAATGTTTCACAAATAAAAGAAAGCTTAATCTGATGCCGTCTGCGCTCCCAGAGTGAGGTGGGAAGCCGGGTCCCGGGAGCGAAGCACAAATCCCTTCCCTTCCCCCTAGTCTCCTACCCCAAATTGACAGGCCCGAGAGGCCAGCGGTTGGTGTTTTTGAATGAGGGCGAGTGAAGGGAAAACAGGCCTCAGTCTAGAGGAAAGGGGGAGGGGGATCCAGGGGGCAACCTCGGCGGGATGGGGTCGTCCGAAGGGTGGGGCAAGGGGCAAGGGCGGCTGCCCGCCTCCCCCTCCCCAGCCGCCCCTTCCTAGGGCCGCCTTTCCCTGACCTCCGCGTTCGAGCTTTCCCAGGGAACTTTCTGGAAAGCCAAGGCCCAGCGCGAATCTCGCCCTGGCCCCGCCCTGAGGAGTCGGGGGCGGGTCTAGCGCAGCCCCGAGCCAGCCGTCGGGGTGGGCCGTGCGCCCGCGTGGTGCACAGAGCTCCGGGCGCGCCTGCTGCAGGCTGCCTGCTTCCCGAGCTAAGTTTTTTCCCTGGCCAGGCGGCCTCTGGTCAGCCCCAGCCCAGTCGTCCCTTCCGGCCCGCTCTGGCTCCAGCCACTGGAGGATCTCGCCACTTAGAGCGCCTCCTGGTGCCGGGCGCTTCTGAACCCATTGGCCAGGGTCCTGTTCCTTTGAGGGCCGCAACCTCCATGATCCCCTCGCAGCTCCTACCTCCGGGGCCCCAGGACCCTTCGGCGCCTGGATGAGGAAGAGACAGTTCTCAAGGGCCCTGCTTGGAGACCCTTAACCTCCTGAGTTCCCCTTGTCAACCCCAGGCCTTGACTACTGCCCCAGGCTTGGCCCCTCTAGAAGCCAGTAAACTCTGGCCGTTAAGTCCTCCCAAGGCAGAGAGGTTGCTCCTCAGGACAGACTATGGCCCTGTTGCTGCACGGGGCCCAGCCTAGGGTCACAAGGAGAGAGGCCTTGCAATAAAGATGGGCAACCACCGGCCATTGGGAGAGGGGACAAATTGGCACAGGGGATGAAGGCCTGGGGCCGATGCCAACTCCACTTGCTGCACTAGCTGTGTAACCTTGGGCAAAATTCTTAACTGCTCTGAGCCTGGGTTGCCTTGTCTGTGAAATAGGGATAGTAATGGTGTCATAAGGCAGTCCTGGGGTTTAAATGACCATGGCATGTAAAATGCCTGGCAAGGGGTTTGAACTCAGCTAATATTACCATACCTGGCCCCTACTTTGAAAGGATTCTAGAAAGTTCCATGCAACCTATCAGTTTGGGCACCTCTTACCCCATTTGACAAATGAGCCCTAGCCAGTGGGCTGAGGCTGGGCTCAACTGCACTTTCCAAATCTTCTGAACTCTGAAAATTTGGTAATAATTTGGAGGTCTCTGATTTCCAGTCCAGTTCTCTGAAAAAATCCTTTTCCTCAGGGAGCTCCCAGAGTGAGGGGCCAAACCTTGCCCTCAGGGAACCTCCTGCATGATGGATGGAGAAACAGACTAGGGCAATTTTTTTCTTTTTCCAGATAGACCTGAGTTCTTGAAAACCCAAGAGGCTGGCATAGTAAATTCCAAAAAATCTGCATGTGCCCCAGAAACACTCTTGCTGGCCTTTCTTCCTTTGGAGACATCTGGCCAGGGCATGCTCATCACAACTGCCCCCACCATTTACCTTACATTGCCCCTTGTTGAGTTCTCAGACAAGTCCTTTCTTTGAACACGATGCTTGCTCTTCAAAGAACGCCCTTCTTCAAGCTAGTCTGCCTGAAAAATGCTTCATCCTTCAGAGGTCAATCAAGTCAGCTTCTCTATGAAACCTGACCATGATTCCCCAACTTCCAAGCCTTTTGGTTTGAAGTTCCTACTGGGATTTTCTTCATTTGCCATGTTAGCTCTTTTCCTATGAAAAATTTGATTCATGGCTTGATGGCCTCTCCACACAGTGCATGAAGAATTTGAGGGCAGGGATAATATTTTATTCATCTTTGTGCCCTCCTAACAAATGTTTGTCAAATGAAGGAATAAGGATCTGAATTAGGCTGAAGTTGTTGGGAATAAAAAGGAAGTAAATCCAGAGTTCTTGAGGGAAAAAAAGGCTAGATTTTGTTTGTGACATGAAGAAAAATGACAGGGGTCACAAAGACCTGCGCTCTAGCCGGAATTGCCACTTGGTTGTCATGTGACCTTGGACAAGTCTATTAGCTTCTCTGAGGCACAGAGACAATAATTTCTACCCTGAATAACTCAACCCGCTGTGGTGAGGTCAAATGGTTCTGTGTGTAAAAGAACTTTATACAGTGGAGAGTGGTAGGGATGTAAGGGATTACTATTAAGGAAGAAATAAGAATGGGTCACTGAATGAGTGGATGGCAATAGGGAGAAGTCGAGATTGGCTAAGGTTTAAGGCCGAAGTGATTAGAGTACAGGGTTCGGGCAACTCCGAGTTCTGGTCCTCTCCCTCCTCATCCTGTGAGCAGGGTCTTGGAGTCTGGAGATTCTCTTAAGGGAAAATATACCCCTCATGAATCTACCCTCACAGACGGGGGCCAGAATTCCCCAGGCCCCCGTTTCAGGGCAAGACCTCCGCCGCCTCAGGAAAACCTCTGGCTCTGCTCCCCTCGCAGGCTTGCCCAGCCTCCACTGAGGAGGAAGGCCCTCTGCAGACGATATCCCCTCCTCTTTCGGCTAGCCAGGGTTGGATATTTAAACTCATTAACTTCGAACCCCTCCCCAACAAAGAGGCTTGTTAGCTTGCCGGGACTCCCCTGTACGGGCTCAGGAAATGCACCCAGTCGGAAGTGAAGAGACCAAGTCGGCCCCAGGAGGCCATTTTCTTTCACACAAGCTGAAGCTGGGGGTTGTGGGGAGACCCTCCCGCTCAGAGTC
This sequence comes from Tolypeutes matacus, assembly GCA_026826555.1. Taxonomy (NCBI): domain Eukaryota; kingdom Metazoa; phylum Chordata; class Mammalia; order Cingulata; family Chlamyphoridae; genus Tolypeutes; species Tolypeutes matacus. The sequence continues at coordinate 1,499,303 of JAKSZT010054478.1, forward strand.
TCCGCGCAGCCCAGGGCGCACACCTTGCGCTTTGCGATCCGGGCCCAGGAGAGAGGCCAGGTTCCGGATGACCATTTTGCACAGGCCCCTGAGGCGGAGGCGGCCTTCTTGGGCCAAGGGTCCCAAGGCCGGGCCGAGGGTCACGCCTCCCGGGACTCGAACACGCCCTCTCCTCTTCGGAGGCCTAGTCTGAGGTTGCGGCCATGAACAGTCACACTGTCCCTTTAAGGCGGCACTTTTTATTCTCCATTTGTTTACTTCTTCATGCGCTTTTTTTTTTTTTTTTTAACAAAATATGTTCCCAATATCTTTTCATAAACGTCAGCCCCATGCGCTAACCCCACACCTTAAAGCTATTACTATAACGTTAAGAATGGAGAGTGAATAGCCGTGGGCCAATATCTCTCTTTAATAGGATTTAATCCTCTTTTACACTTTGGGGACTACTTTTTAGGAATAAACCATTTTTGCTTTACTTAACAAATGCTTATGACCTTCAGAACCCTTCAGCTGAGGACAGAAACACGATAATAGCCTTTAAAACGCACCTTTTCGTAAAAATATTCCGTGTGGGCGCTCATAGGCCACCGAATCTTCTCGTATTCCTGAAGCATAATGGTATGTCCCAGAACCCGCCCCATCTTTTCTGCGATTGGTCTTTCTCTCTCTGTGAGACGTGTGACTCCTGGCCAATGGTCGCTCACGTTTCTCTAGCAAGGGCTAAGCGAAGGAAGAAGTCGGCATGGGTGACACCCCCTACGCGTTCTGGGATTGGCTACGTCGCACGGCGCGCGAGAACGGCGGGCCCGAAAGATAGAAACTACGACTCCCGGCTTCCAGCGATGGGGACTCGGTTACGCATGCGCAGAGGCGGGGCGGACCGGCTTCTATATAAAAGGGGCGCAGAGGGCTGGGAGGCAGCAGTTGGAAGTTGGCAGGTGGGGAGGCAGCTTGGGAGGGGGAGTGGGGGGGGAGGAGGCGGAAGAGGAGCTGTCGGGAGGGGGAGGAGGGAGGGAGGAAAAGAGGAGGAGGCGGAGGAGAACTGAGCTGAGCAGAACAGCGTCGAGCCAAAGGGGAGATGAGTTTGTCTGTCCTCGGCTGAGGCTCCGGCCGGGCCTAGGAAACTGAGAGCGCGGGTTGGAGCGACACCCGTGGAAGTGGGAGGAGGTGGCTCTGGGACTTTAACCCCCTGTGAGCTCTGCGGCAGGGGATTTAACCCTTTGTGGATCCGGCCCCTCGGAGGCAGCGTCATCGGGTAGTTTTAACCCCTTCGGAGCTGGGTTTAACCCACTGGACTTAATCTCATCTCCTTTCCCACCAACTCCTCAATCGTGGGGCGCTCTGCGGGGAAGCTTGAGGCCCACCCCCTCCGCACATTACGTACCGTTCCAGCCGCTGCACCCCCCTTGGACCCGCTAGCTGGCCGCGCTGAGGGCGCTTAACCCTTTATTGACTTGAGCTCCCCCAAGTTGCACTGGAGCTTGCTGACAGAAGGACTGGTTGAAGGCGTCACTGCAGGAACTACAGGCCAAAGAAGACTGTTGGACATTTTTTTAAAGAGAAGAAACACCTCCTTTTCCTTAAGGATTTATAGCCAAAATTTTCAAACTTCGACAAGAGGACTCTTAGCCATGGCCGAACCACTCCTGTCAGAATATCAGCACCAGCCTCAAACTAGCAACTGTACAAGTGCTGTTGTCCACGAAGAGCGGAACCCCGAGCACCCCCCAGGCACGGAGGAGCGGGTGCCCAAGGAGGACAGTAGGTGGCAATCAAGAGCGTCTCCCCAGTCGGGTGGCCTTCCGGGGCAGGAGGGCGAAGGGAGCCTGGAGCCCCAGCCTCCTCCCATGGAGACCGAGGCTTGCCCGGCCGCGGGCGAGCAGGGCCAGAACGGGGACGGCTTGTCCGCGAGCGGAGCCTCCCCGCCGGCGGAAGGAGGGGAGCCGAGGCCCGAGGCCGGGCCGCTTGCCCAGCCATGTAATGATTCCGAGGCCACTGAGTTGGGGGCTCCAGCCCCCAAGGGCCAGGAGTCGTGGGGACAGCAGCAGAGACAGCTGGGCAAGAAAAAGCATAGGAGACGCCCCTCCAAGAAGAAGCGGCATTGGAAACCGTACTACAAGCTGACCTGGGAGGAGAAGAAAAAGTTCGACGAGAAACAGAGCCAACGAGCCTCGAGGATGCGAGCCGAGATGTTCGCTAAGGGCCAGCCGGTCGCGCCCTACAACACCACGCAGTTCCTCATGGATGACCACGACCAGGAGGAGCCGGATCTCAAGACCGGCCTCTACCCCAAGCGGGCCGCCGCCAAATCCGACGACACCAGCGATGAGGACTTTATGGAGGAAGCGGGCGAGGAGGACGGGGGTAGTGACGGGATGGGAGGGGACGGCAGCGAGTTTCTGCAGCGGGACTTCTCGGAGACTTACGAGCGGTACCACGCGGAGAGCCTGCAGAACATGAGTAAGCAGGAGCTCATCAAGGAGTACCTGGAGTTGGAGAAGTGCCTCTCGCGCTTGGAGGACGAGAACAACCGGCTGCGGCTGGAAAGCAAGCGGCTGGGCAGCGAGGACGCGCGGGTGCGGGAGCTGGAGCTGGAGCTGGACCGGCTGCGCGCCGAGAACCTCCAGCTGTTGACCGAGAATGAACTGCATCGGCAGCAGGAGCGAGCGCCGCTTTCCAAGTTTGGAGACTAAACTGAAACTTTTTGGGGGAGGGGGCAAAGGGGACTTTTTACAGTGATGGAATGTAACATTATATACATGTGTATATAAAACAGTGGACCTTTTTATGACACATAATCAGAAGAGAAAATCCCCCCAGCTTTGGTTGGTTTGGTAAATTTAGCTATGATGTAGTTTGCGTGCTTTCTCCTGTTCTTTAATTATGTGGATATAAAGGGTTGCTTTGCTTGTTTTCTTTTTTAGAAGTTTTTTTTTTTTTTAATGTGTAATTTGACCAAGTTATAATGCATTTTTCTGTTTAAAAAAAAAAAATCCCCTCCTCCTTAAACGGAGCTATAAGGTATAAGGTGGCCAAATATGAGAACTATTAAATTCATTCTAGTTATAATAAATTTAATATTTGTAAATGTAACAGTTTCAGTGTGATTTCTAGAGTTAATTCAAAATACTACTGATTTATGTGATTGCATTTTGGAGGTAAAGAAATAGTCTAAAATTTGTCAGCAAAAAACACTTTAACCGAAAAATTTTCAATTTGCTAATTTTTCCTTGAATGGGTTTTAGTGTGCTACAATATACAGTTCAGGCAAAAATATAAAGATTTAATTATCTCCAATACGTAAGTGTGCTGGCTTTCTAAAAGTGCCTTGGTTTTCCTTCTCCATGCTGGAGAAATAAAATAGTGTTGGGTGTTTTGGGGAGCTTAAAACTCAATCAGAAGCTATAACTTTGTTCTCTTTCTAAATAGCCATTCAGAAATTCTATTAAAAAAAAAAAAACTTAACTTGGCAGTTTGTTGGATAAGACAACTGACAGTCCCATTTCATTCCTCCAAGTTGGTTTTCAGCAATCAACCCCTCTACCCTCTACCCTCAAAAAGGCTGGAAGGAGTTCCTGGACGCGTGGAAGAGGCCCTTGGTAAACCTCTTCTCTAAGAAGTGCAAGCTATGGTTAGATTAATGTATGGGGCAACTCTTTGTGCCAAGATAGATAGGGGATATCGGATTTATAGAGGTAATAGCTGTTCAGGGAATTTCAAGATCTTACCCTAATTATTCAATACTTAACTGCTTCCTATTAAAAATATTAATAATAAGGGCTGTCCACTTTTCCATGAGGGTCAAACTGAGAAATGCCTTCTCATTACAAATTAATGTAAATTAATATAAATCTTCTGGTTAAGGAGTGAGGTGCCCTGTACATTACTTGTACAGCTGCCATTCTCCTAAACTGCACTGATAGCTGCTTAGGTTCTTGAGTACTTCTACTCTTGAAAATGCTGGGAGGCCCTGGGAATTTATGCCTTCAAATCAAAATTGTAAGAAATTATAAGATTGTTCTCTCCTGTCACCATAGTTTATATAACCCAGCCCACTTTCACCGGCCCTGTCAGTTTTCCCAGAGCAATGGCATTGCTCAAATAGCACAGAAGTGCTCTTGGGATCTTAGAAACTATAGGGAGCACCGGGGTCCATGAACCCCATTAAATTATATGTATACTGTGTCATACATATATTTTCCGGGGACAGGGTTCAGGAGAATCATGAAATTGTCAAACTCTCTGAAGGTTAAGAACTCCTGAAGTGTAAGTAAAAAACCTCCCATTGGGAAGCCTGCTTTTGCAGCTAAATGGAAATAGTGGAGGTCAGAACTTCAAGAGTAAAATCCACCTTTTGATGCATAAGAAGCATACACAAATCAATGAATCAAGAGAAATGATGCTCGTCAGGTCTGACTCAGGGCCTTCAAAGGAGGACTGAGCTGGCCCCATTCTAGATGGCCCACTGGAGACAATGTATGGATAGGCTCTTGTTTTGGCCTAAACATTACATTAAAGGCCTTTTTGAAATAGTATTATTCATGTTTTCAATTTTCCTATGACATCATGCAGCAGCCCCAGAAAACGGCTGCTTGGCGAAGAGGCAGCAACACTGCCCCCATCGCTGAGTTGAAATCTCATTTTCACTGCACTATAGGATGTAGCAGTGGGCAGCTCTGATTTTAATCTTCTTCTCAATAAGGTGGATTTAACTATAAAGATCTTGTTTCCCCTACTATTGAAAAAATGGCATTTTTGAACAGAATCTTGGAAAGAATCTATACATAATCACATTCGTCGTCAGAAAAAAATTGTATGTTTTTCTTTTAGAAGACAAACTGTCTTTAGTTTCAAGTAACTTACTTTGATTTAACTTGAGTTATGCAATTTTCTGGTCTGAATTTTGCTTTCAAAGACACTGACATTTTACTCTATTGCACTTATGTTCTTAGAATGATAAGGTCTTTGCGAAATTTCAGTGTTCTATGAACACTTTTAACATTGAAACACTTGACTAGGACATTGCTTTCCAGGCAGAGAAAAAAAGACTCTGAGTCACCTACATTAACAGGGGGGTTGTGATGACAAATGGTCCCCAAGCTACTCTACCCTTTCACTAAAGTCCCCTCTGCCAAACATTTTTACAGCTGCTCAAAAGACCAGGCTTACAAATTTGCCATTTCAATTTGCTCCCTTTTTCACACTGGGGCCTGGGTATCCAGCCAGGGCAAACTGGTTCGCAGACTTTCAAGACGGCTACCTGGACAGCTTAAATCTCCTTCAAGGAAGGAGTTTTTCTTGGGCTGGCCTATAACATAGAGAGGCCCTCAGGAGACAGAGCCCTGAGTTTTTTTTTCAGAGTTTTTTTGGAGAGAGAAAGCCAGGGAGTTCTGGCTTTCCAAATTCCAAAAAGTTAAGTATCTGTAAAGAAAGGAAACAATAAAAATGAGACCAAACTGAGAGACAAAAAACCAGGGTCTTAATCACACTTTTGACATGAACTAGCTGTGCAAACCTGGGCACACCTCCAAACGTCTCTGAGCCTCATTGTTTCTTTTTTTTTTTTTTTTTGAGGTACCAGGGCTGGGGATGGAACCCGGACCTTGTATATGAGAAGCTGGTGCTCAACCACTGAGCCACATCGGCTCCCAAGGTGGTTTTTTCTTTTGTTTGCTTGTTGTTTTTTTTGTTTTAGGAGGCACTGGGAACTGAACCCAGGACCCTCCATGTGGGATGCAGGCACTCAACCACTTGAGCCACACTGGCTCCCCTCATTCTGTTTCTTCATCAGCAAAATGAGGCTAATATTTGCTGTACCTATTTCACATAATTGATGTAAGGAGTAAAGGAGATAGCATCAAATGATAAAGAAAACGAAAACGTGCCATACTAAAGTAAGGTGGTAGTATTGCTATAATTATTATTATTGGAGCAGTTGCCCATTTGATTAATATTTTCACTTTATCCAGAATAAAATGAAAATCCTCTGCTTGAGGGAATATAAATAAATACTTTTACCCTAATGATTTTTTTTTTTTTAAAGATTTTATTTATTTATTCATTTATCCCCCCTTGCTGCTTGTGCTCACTGGGTCAGCTAACCACGCCGTGCGGGCAGGCTTGCCTTCACCAGGAGGCCCCAGGAACCGAACCCGGGGCCTCCCATATGGTAAACGGGAGCCCTACTGATTGAGCCACAGCCGCTTCCCTACCCTAATGATTTTAAAAGTTAGAGAAGCCAAAGAGGGAATCCACAGAATTAAGCCACACAACCCATAACCGAATAGTCTACCTTCAAAAACCAAGGTCTGGCTATCTTTAGTCAAACAGTAATGCACCACAGGTGTTCCCCTGAGGGCAGGCCCACTGGCCACTTACACCTTCAAAAGGGGCAGCAAATATTCACAATGGTGCGGTGGAAAAGGTGGTTATGGTTAGGAAGTACCTGTACCCATTTTGCTGATGAAGAAACAGAATGAGGCTCAGAGAGGTTTAGAGGTGTGCCTAGGGTTGCACAGCTAGTTCATGTCAAAGGTGTGATTAGGACCCCGGTTTTTTGTCTCCCAGTTTGGTCTAATTTTTTTATTTTGTTTTCTCTCTTTAGAAATACTTATTTTTTTAAAGGACTAAATCAATCTGGAACTCCCTGGATTTCTCTCTCCCAAAAACTGAAAAAAACTCAGGGCTCTGTCTCCTGAGGACCTGTTATAGGCCAGCCCAGGAAAAACTGTCCTTCCTCAAAGGAGGATTAAACTGTTCAGGTAGCCATCTCGAAAGTTTGGGAACCAGTTTGCCCTGGCTGGATACCCAAGCCCCAGTGTGAGTATGGGAGCAAACTGAAATTGCAAATTTGTTAAGTTTACAACCCATTCTGTTTCCTGTTGTAGAAACAAAGGCTCAGGATTCTTTTTCAAATATTTAGCTCTCACAAATCCTCCTGAAAAAAGTTTTCTTTGGTTTTACTTATAGAGCAAGTTTAATTATGACAAATGACATAACAACATGGACAAAAGCAGGAATAATCCTAACAATTGATTAACAAACTTCTGCATGCCAACAAAATTCATTCAAATGAGCTGCTATAGTAAATTGCCGATTAAGATTAAGTCTTTTGCAATAGTTAGAGTGATCTTTCCCTTAACATGGCACCAAGAGGCATCACTACATTTGGCTTAAGACAAAAACAGCAATAAAAAAATAAAAAAGAAAAAAAAACACAAAAATTCAGAAGGGAATTGTAAATGCTCAACTGAAGCCATATTCTATTTCACAGAGCCACTGACTATGAAAGTGTTAAAAAGCCCTGGTTCTTTGCTGAGCAAGTAGGATATTCCTGAAGAAATGTGCAGGAGTCAGAGTGTTCCATACACAAAAATTTGAAAAGAAAAAAAAAAAGATAGCAACACCTCTTGAAAATATAACTTACCCTATCCTCAAAGAGTGTCAGGAAAGAAAATTAAGTTGGAATACTGAAGCCTGCTTTAGACATGTGATTCTGTATGTCTGGATAACCCCAGTATGACTTTTAGGCAAAGACAATTCCAAACTGGGGGTAGAAGACCAAATTGGGGGATGGCAGGAAATATCGAAAAGGTTAGTTCTACCTCCCTTTCCAGTGTACTGATTAAAATGCCACAGAGCATTTGAACAATTATAAAGAGAAAAATGAAGAGGGAGGATGATGGGAGCTAAACACAGGAGAATAAAAAAATTAACCATGGGCACAAAATCATTTAGAAGCAAGCATCTTCATCCTGAAGACAGAGACTACTGGAAAAAAAAAAAATCACTCCTGTCAACTGGCCTTCAGGCAAATGCATAATGTCCAGGACTTCACAGTGTCGACCGCTTGGCACCCTGAGAGTGACCCTCATTCAGCCTACTTGGATGGCCAGCCCTCTGTGCTACCACGGGCAACCAAGGCTACACTTCAGTAAGGCAGGCTCCCAAAAGCCCCAAATGACCTTTGAAGCAGAAGTTCTAAAGTTCCCAAATAATGAAGTTATATCAAGTAGATGTTTACACAGCTCTTGAAGAATAGTTATTCCTCAGTGTATTTGAGGGGCCAGCATTGACACCATTTTCAAATTAGGAAACTGAAGCACACAGGGTTTGGAGAATTCGTCATAAGCCACAAAGCAACCATTTGAAAAGAAATAGCTGAAGAGGAAGTTGAAGGTCTGGCTGAACATTAGAAGAACAATAGATTCAGCACCAAAATGACCAGTTTGGGCTCATCTTTAGGATCTGGTATCTAGCAAAGTCCAACAAGTCAGCTGTACACACAGAAATAGAATTTGGTTTGTTCTGGAGATAACCAGGGGACCATTAATAAACTGGTCTTACTTCCAATTTTTCCTATCAAGGAATGGAAAAGCTTCTAGGTCAACCTTAAAGACAGTGAGTTTTCACCTTCATAAATAACAAATTTCTGCACCTGGTACAGTGTTCTACATTTAATAGCATCCAAAGGTTTAACTAGATTACTTCACAATGGAGGATGAATCATGAGAGTCTGGGATCCTCTCCCATTAAATTCTTGACAGAAGAACCACAAAGGTAATCTCTAAAGCCTCTTTCAGCTCCTATGACTATTTAACTCAACTCCTACCAATTTCGTATGTCAGCTTTTCCTAATTCTCATCTCTTGATGTGAACAGTGTAAAATGATGATGTAAGCTGAAAAGCAACGTACACTATAAAGTGTACTAAAGCTTCAAGTAAGTGATTCAGATTTTGGATTATGAACCCAAGTCAATGATGGTATTTTGGCCAGCCAGTCGGACTTTTTCTGAGACCGTCTTGGGATGGGGGTTGGGGGATAGCTAAGGCTATGCCATTGTCACCCTTACAACTTAAAAAAAAAAAAAAAAACTTTATTAATAACAGGAGAACAGGGCTTCAGTTCTGAGGAACCCTCTCACGGTTCTTGCAATTAAGGCCAAAAGCCTGATTTGACCATCTGTAATTGGTAATGAGAGTCATCACAAGATACCCACAACGATAAAGTACACTGCCCAGTCACCGAGAACTCCTCAGAGCTCTTCAGAGAAAAGGCAAGGCTCCTACTTCAGAGCCTACCTAGGCACCATTTTAACTGGCTTTTTAGCAAGAAAATTATTATTTTTAAAAGATATCCCTAAGCCATAAATCTGTCTGAATTGTCTCAAGCAGTGGGAAACCTGCAGTCAAGATCAAGAACTTCGTATCAAACTTCAGTCTTTAAGCTGCTGCTACAGTTATATAAGGTTGAGAGTTTATTTTTTTCAAGGCAAATTTTTTTCTCCTTAAAATGCCATATATATGAAGCAACTCAAAACTGCAATTTTTATTTTGGTAGCCTCTAGGTTCTAAAGAGGTGGTTTCCAATTGGTTGGAATTCCAAAATAGAGGTAACAATGTTGTTAACCATCCCCCTCCCCCACTTTGTTTAGTTTGTGGAAAATTATTTACATTGGAAAGAATTTGTACCCTTACAAAGACTACTATGAAATTAAGTTTTTCCTCTAGGAGGGCAGCCACTTATTTCTCTAAAAGTTGTGGTAAAAATTATGGTTCAGATTTCAAAATGCAAACAGATGTCCCTGAAGCAACCGAAATGGGCCACTCCTTTCTATTCCTGGACTGTGGCGATCATGAATTATTTTCTGTTCCAACTCTGTAAAGGGCACAGACCCATCCCTTTGGTGTAAACTTTCAGGAGAAGTGGAACACACTTCAGGGGTTTCCCCAAATGGCTGGCGACGTGCAAGGGCAGGTCTTTGTGAGAGTAGGGGCTGGATGGGAGAAATCTTGAGGGCAAGAGCGCTCAGAGATCTCCACGTGCCCCTGCCTAGCTGGTCCCGGGGGAAATTAGTGGTTGCTTCAGTGGGAAGAAGGCTGTTCCTTTTTACAGCCAGGGCCGAGGATGGCCTTGGTGTACGGGGTTGGGGAAGATGGTGGTTGCACCGGCTCGCCGCCCTCAAACGCTCCAGCTGACGGCCATGCCAAGGGGTGGACCCGGCCGGGGGCGGAGGAACGCACGGCCAAAGCTGCGACCTCCATCCTCCCCCGCGGCGTCTGTCTTTGGAATCTGGCGTCGCCCCCACCTCGCCCATCGAAGTGGGGGACCCGCTACGCTGGGCCTCGCCGCTATACCAGGCCTAATGGGGGTGGGGAAAGAAGTTGGCAGAGCTGGGACTCAGGATACGCGTCCCCGTGGAGAGAAAGCAGAGAGGAGCTGTTTCACCCAGTCTCTCCCGTACTGGGGTCTCGGGAAACACGCGGTAATTAATTCCCCAAGAACCCATTCCTCTGCGAGAGGTGAGGCTGCGGGGCTGCCGGGACGGTTTGATGACCGGGCCCGGCCGAGGAGACGCCAACCTTCAACCACCCCCTCCCCAATCCCCGGTACCACTTCCCGCCGTCTCCCGGCGCCACCACTTCAGGCAGCCCACTCGGCCCGGCTTCCCCGCGCCCGGACCACCCCCCACGGGGTGCTCTCACTGCGCAGCGAGTCCCTCCGCTGCCTCCTCCCAGCCCAAAATGGCGGCGGCGGCCACCGATCTTCCCGTCGCCTTTCTCTAGGTCCGGGGATCCCTCCGCGCCCACGCCCCTCCCCACTCGGCCGGACCTATTTTTCATCCAGTAAAGATAAACGCCATCAATGAACTCTTTTAATTGATTTCGAGAAAGGTGGGTCGGTTGTGCTTCCGCACAGCTAATCGGCTAATCGTTGACGAGAATAAGAATATTGGCAGACGTTTTAACGAACCAGAAGACGGAAGCGATGAGCGCGGGCCACCACACCCCGCAAAGGTCGATGGGATTTGAAGTTCTTAGATGTAGGTTGTTGCCGTGACAGGATCTTGGTCCGCTTCCCTAGGCTGGGAGAACTACAATCCCCAGCAGACACTGCGCTGCCTAGGCTGTCCCCTCCCCCTCAACCTTATTGCCCGAGCGGCTTGACCAGGGCTGCTGCAACTGCAGCAAGAGTTAGGGCTGAGGCGTTGGGAATCGCACAGACAGGCTGCTGCACAGAAAAAGACACACAGATGTAGTCGTGTGCTTAGCCTTTGACAGCAAATAGGTCAGTTCCGCCTTTGCAAAACCTTTTCTCCACCATTTCTCCTCAGGAATCCAACCTTATCCAGCTGGATTTCCCTTCCAGCTGCATGTCGTGTGGCGATTTCTCCGCCCCAGGCTCAACCCAGCAACCAGCCTGCTTCTAGAGGCATTGCCTTTGGGAGCCCTGGCTGGTGAGGAGGTGGGGGCTGCAGTCAAGATTAGAGCCTCTGGAGGCAGTGGGGAAAGGATCCCTTAGACCTGCTACCTATTGTTGGAGCCACAGCCCCACTCCACTCCCCCAGCCTCCCCAGGGTCATTGCTGTACATTGGCCTCTTCCGGGGCAGTCCTTTCTCACTTCGATTGTTGGGGAGACAGAACCTAGGCCTAGCTGCCAGCCTGGGCCTCAGTGACATTTGGGAGGACAATATGGGAAATAAGGGCTGGCTTGGGGCCTGAGAACTGGGAAGGTGGCTCCTTAATCCCCATTTGACTTCTGGCTGTCTGGAGGTGTGGAAACCAGGGTGTGGCAGTAGCCCTCCAGGGCCTTCCTCTGAAAATGAGGGTGTGCAGGTTTGGTGCTACAAAATGGCCGTCACTGCCTTGGGAAAGAATTCTGGGCAATCAGAGCCTTCCTGAGAATTCCCTTTTAGGACTTAGGTTTCTGTTGTTGTTTAAAGCAGGAGTCACTAGTTAAAGGCATCTGCTCAAAGATTTGGAACAGAAGAAAGCTGGCCACTCCAAACCAGACCAACTGTAGTACAGAGTCACCAGCAGCCCTGGAGGAGGCCAAGGTAAGCCCCCACCCTGCTAGTCACCTGACTACCCTGAACATGGATCCTGCCAACTGGGATCATGGCATCTAGTCTCAGAAATGCTGGTGGATTTGAACAACCAACATTTTAAAATGAGTCCTTGCTCTGCAAAATGTCAGATGCTGAATCTATGTTATCTCATGAAATCCTAGTAGCCCTTCAAGGTAGGAATTATTGTTTCCCTTTTACAGAAGTGAAAGTTCTAAGAGCTGAAATAACTTTTCCAGAATAATTGAGCCTGCAAGCAGGGGGTTTAAACCTAGGGCCTTCTAACAGTAGCACAAGCCTTGATCTCAAGGCCACACAACTTGGTTGAATATTCATTTTTTGTCCTAGTTGAGAGCAAGTCTGAAGCTGGAAGAAGAGTTTGAGCAGTTGATCTGTAATTTGGGTTGTGGGTGGGAAATAGAATATCACTGGGAGAAGGGGGAGGAGCAGATTGTATCAGGCCTGTGGAGGACATCACCTTCTGATGCTTCTCCAGGAGCCCAAACCCTCCCAGACCATGCTCTCTCTCATTGCCTCCACCTTGCCCATTCTTCTTCCCCAGCCCACAATTCCCTGTAGGGGAGGAGGGAACTTAGGTGGGGAAGTCTCTGACCCACCCAACCTAACCATTTTCAGTGTTTCCTGCATTTAAGTAATTTAGAGGGCACGTGACCCACTCAGATCACACAGGTTATCAGCAATAATGATAAAGTAGTAGAGGGACAAGCCTTCAGAAGGGAGGCAACATATGGAGATGAGGGGCAGGGCTGGCTTGGGACTGGGAGCAAGTGAATGATTATGCACACACAAACAGGCCACCCTGCCTTTCCCAGGTATGGGCAGCAACTGTGTCTCAGTGGGCCCAAGCCACTGGTGGAGACAAGGCCTTTTGCTCTTTTTTTTTTTTTTTTTTTTTTTAAGATTTTATTTATTTATTAATTTATCCCCCCCTTGCTGCTTGTGCTCGCCGGGTCAGCCAACCACGCCGTGCGGGCGGGCCCGCCCCCACCAGGAGGCCCCAGGAACCGAACCCGGGGCCCCCCACATGGCAAACGGGAGCCCTACTGATTGAGCCACAGCCGCTTCCCAAGGCCTTTTGCTCTTGATTGATGGTCCTCCCTGTAGGTGAGGTAACAATGCAACATCAACAACATACACACACACACACACTCACACTCTACCATGCCTTCTTCTCCCTGAAGCTCTTCTCTTTAGGGTCTCTGAAACACACGTGGCATATCCCTTATAAGGCTGCATACACTGCATCACCCCGACTCCCAACACTTGCCCCACGCTTATATGGACACTGACATGCTGAGATGTCTCTGAACCATGTTGTAGATCATAAAATAGCGCACCAGTGGTAGCAGTTATTATTAGAAATCCTCAAACCACAAACTTAGAGCGGTTCATCCCCCCCACATACTCAATACTTCCACCCTCACCACACAGAGATAAACAGATGCCCTGAATACACACACACACACTCACTTGGCAGAATCCTCTCCACCTCTTAGATAAGTTCCAGAACTCTCTTGGCTGCAGACTGAAGGTTACCCAGTTTTTCTTGCCCCTCATGTTGAAGAGTGATACACCAAATTCTGCCTGGAATAAATACACTCTATCTTCTCTACCCTAGAACCATGGAAAGTACCTTTTGGTTCCCCCTATCTTACAGGCTTTAGGTCATTTAATAAATATTTATTGTGCACTTGCCTTTTGCCAGGCATAGGACTACAGTTGTACACCAAACAAACAAGACATGTTCTTATAGGAGGAAGACCGCTAGAAGATGATCACATGTTAAATGCTTTGTGGGACGTTAACAGGATGACGTGATGTGATAGGGCGGTGAGGTGGAGGACTACTTTAATAGAGTGATCAGGGAGGGCCTCTCGGAAGAAATGACGTTGGAACGGAGCCCTAAAGGATGAGAAAGAGGAAGCCATGCAAATATCTGGAAGCAGGATCAGCTCCATAATTTGTGGTGCCCAGTGCAAAGAGGCCTTTGTTCAAAAATTAAAAAATTTCAATACAGCAACAGCAGAATATTAAGCCAACTAGGGGGCCTTTCTGAACATGGGCATGTCACCGACTCGTGAAGCCAGCCTCAGTCTGAAAGACAGGCTTTCTAAGCAGAAGGAAGAAAAAGTAGTTTGGGCTTCTGATGGAGCAAATGCATGAGGAACCACTTTCCACTTTTCACCTTCAATTGTTTCTCTTGCTTCATTTGTTCAAACAGTATTTATTGAACACCTACACTGTGCCAGGTACTGTTCTAGGCTTTGAAGTTACAGAGCAACCAACACAGACAAAATTCCTGCTAACACTGAATTTGCATGGGGCAGTGGATGGGGCAGGGGCAATAGGGGAGACGGGGTCGGGGTCAGACAGTAGAAAGGTAAAGCCCATAAATTAACAAAATGGCTGCTAAGGGGGAGGGGCTAAAGAGTGACCAGGTTAGCTACATGTGGGAAAGTCAGCTTTAGGCTGGGTGGATGTGGAAGGCTTCTGCCACCAGTAGCAAGCTGTCTGTGATCCCTCCTTTCTTGTCCTCTCCAGGGTTCTGGGGCTCCTGGGAGCCCCACAACACTCCCTAAGCCTCGTGACCCCAGCAGTTCCCTGCCCCTGACACCCTGGGTGGAGAGCCACTCAGAGGATGAGGATCCCGCCAGGGCTGGTGGAGGTCTGGGCTGGAATGGAAGAGGTCCCCGGACCCAGAGCCCAGGGGACTGCTCAACAGAGGCTGTGCTGGGCCGGAAGAAGCACCGCCGGCGGCCATCAAAGCGCAAGCGGCACTGGCGGCCCTACCTGGAGCTGAGCTGGGCTGAAAAGCAACAGCGGGATGAGAGGCAGAGCCAGAGGGCCTCCCGGGTACGTGAGGAGATGTTTGCCAAAGGCCAGCCTGTGGCGCCCTACAACACCACCCAGTTCCTGATGAACGACCGAGACCCAGAGGAGCCTGACCTGGATGTGCCCCAAGGGGTCTCCCACCCAGGCTCCAGCGGGGAGAGTGAGGCAGGGGACAGTGATGGGCCAGGCCGAGCCCATGGGGAGTTCCTGCAGAGGGATTTCTCCGAGGCCTATGAGCGCTACCACACTGAGAGCCTGCAGGGCCGCAGCAAGCAGGAGCTGGTGCAAGACTACCTGGATTTGGAGAAGCGGCTGTCGCAGGCTGAGGAGGAGACAAGGAGGCTGCAGCAGCTGCAAGGGGGCACCAGGCAGCAGTCCTGTCGCCAAGTAGAGGAGCTGGCTGCCGAGATAGAGAGGCTCCGGACGGAGAACCAGCGGCTACGGCAGGAGAACGAGATGTGGATCCGAGAGGGTGGCAGCCGCAGTGTGGAGCCCAGCACCTAGGGGTGCTCCCTTGCTGGGCCAACCCAAGGAGAAAGTTCCATTTCATACATACTCAGGCCAGCTGGATCTCAAGGAGGCAGGTGGCAGGTGAAAATCGCTCTCAACACCCCTCTGCTTCCCGAGAACAGCTGAAATAGGTTCAGACTTCACCTTGTCATTTTCACAATTTGTTCTTTGCTGTCATCTTATTTTTCACAAAGAAATTAAAAGGTCCTGGTGAGACCACATAGGAGTGCCTAGGATGGATTTCACTAGGGTTGCTCTGGGAATTGAAGCACATTCTGCCCAGAGGTCTGGGCCTTGGGCTCACAGTCCCCTCTTGCCTTGCCCCAAGCCTGGGAAAACAGCAGACCTGTGGATTGGGGTCCTATCAGGGTCTCCAGGATGCCTGAATTCTGTCCCATGTCTCCTGGAGCAGTCAGACAGTGCTGCAGGTTTTATAGGGGGACGCAGGGTTGGGAGGCAGCTGGGTTAGGAGCCCCAGGTTCAGCTGGAGCCTGACTCAAGATGCCACATCACTGTGAGGAGCTGGGAGCTTCATCTGGAAGAGAGAGAACTGGGACTTTCAGAGAAGGCCCAAGCCCAGGAGTTCCTTCAGGGTGGCTCCCAGCTCCCTGTATTCTGCCCACAGTTCAGAGAGCTGGGTGGATGGGATCCAGGTATGTTTTGTCTCATTTTCTATGCCAGCCATCCTCCCACCCCAGGCTCCCAGCAAGGATCTAGGAAGGAGGTGAGCCATCGCATCCCTTACCTCCTAGAAGAGCACTTAAACACTTAAGGAAAGCATTCTCCTTATGGAAAATAAAGCCTAAGAGGCAGAGCTGACCTGATGCCTGCCTTCATCTGTGTGTAGCAAGCTCACTCTGCCTCATCACGTGTGTTGTTGGTTCCCTCTGAAGTGTGTGAGCTCCTCACCTGGCTGTGCATCACAGAGACTGGGTCAGCTCCGATGATGAGGCTCTACCAGCCTGCCAGGCAGTAAGGGGTTCTGAAAGGAGCTCACATTCAGCCCCACCCTTTGCAGACACCTTCTCTCTTCCCTAGCTTTTCCAGAGCTCTTGCTGGCCGGGCCAGGTGTCAGGCTGGCAGTGTAGATAATTGTGCAGTGCTGTTGGGGAAGTTAGTCAACTCACAAATGAGCCTGTTTTGGCTCTGCCCCCGTGGGCGGGGAGGGGCAGAGGCCTGGCCAGCCCAGCCTGGCTTCCATTCCAGGCGTTCATCTTGACAGGCAAGAGAAGGGCTCAGGCCTAGGAGCTGTTGGAGAGGAAAATGTTGACTAACCCTGTAGGCTGCCAGGACAACTTTCATTTCTGCCCTGCCGCACCCAGGCTTCACAGGGACAGATTCTAGGAAGGGATGCGTTTCAATGGAGAGCAAAGAGCCATTCCTGGGAGACCTGCCTCTGGAACACTGGCTGAGGGCCTTAATTTACAAAACCTGCATCCCTCTGATCCCCAGACATCCCCACTTTACAGATGGGACTCCCAAGGCTCAGAGAGGAAGTGGCTTTCCTATTCCAGGGGAGCTGGCCTGAGGCCTGCCTTTCCCTGTAGGGTACTAGCTAGTCCCCTTGGCTAGCACAGGCAGCCTCCCAGCTGCTGCATTCCTCAGCGTGGAGCGTGGAGCCCGGAGGCCGGGAGGGCCAGGACGAAGGTTGTTTACCCAGAGGCTTGTGTAGCTAGGAGGGAAGAGAAGATTCCAGAGGGCTGGTGGAGTGTGTGGGGAGGGGGCCCATGCGCGGGTGTGGTGGTGGTGGGGAGAGGGTGCCGGAGGCGTGTGTCCGGGATGTGGCATGGGTCCACGAGTCCCTGAGTGGGCGTGGGGATGGGGAGCAGGGGAGGGCCTCAGCCCTTTTTGGCCCAGGAGCCTGGAGACAGGAAAGCTGCTAGCTGGTCCTCTCCTTCCTCCCCCACCCCAACACAGAAAATGGCTGAAGGGCTCCCGGCCAAGGCAAGCCACTAGGCTAATGAATTTTTCCCAGGCTGGTGGGGGAAGGGATTGGGTACGAAGAAAACAATGGAGAAGGGTGTGAGCTGGGAAAGTGTCCACAGGAGAGGGGCCAAAGCAGAAGTGTCTGGGTTGCCCATCTCCTTTGATCTCACCTCATCTGGTTCCCCAACCCCCCGAGTGAGAGGTGTGGAGGAGACTATAGGGGGCTGGAGCTGGAGAGTCAGCTCTGTAATGGGGGGAGCTGCCTGGGTTCATTTCATCACCTCCCCCTTTTCCTGAATAGGGAATCAGAGCCACCTTTCCAGTTGTTCCCTCTCCCACTGCCTGGTCCTGAGGACTGGGCTCTAACATAATACCCCACCCTAATGATGGAAGTTCCAACTTACAGCACTCTCCACCCCCCCACCCCCCCACACACACACCACCAGCTGGGGAGGACAGGCTTGGACACAACTCTCTCCTCCCTATACCTTTACGGAGCAAACTCTCAGTATCTTACTTGGCTTCTGCCCATTTGCTTTCTAGGACCTTGGTCACTTGGGCCAGGGGATCGCAGCCCAGAGAGGCAAATATTTTATAGGAGTGATTGTTGAGGCTTCCCACCACCCTGTCTAGTGTGGTCTGTTACCCCATCTTCCCCATCAAGGACTTCCCTACCCCAGGTAAAAACTCCTAAGTCCAGTGGACAGAAACTGCCTACAAAGGGGCCAGGGAATGAGAGGTGAGGGTTGAGCAGAGGAGCAGAGAGGTTAGAAGGAAGCTGCTGGGGAAGTGGGGCAGGGGGTCTGAGGTGAAGTAAGCCATCTGGGGGAGGAGCCTGGGCCAGGTCCCATTGCTCCTGTAGGGAGCTGGCAAAGATGGCACTGGCCCTTTAAGTGGGGGTGCCAGTCAATGCCCTCCCCCAGCCAACCCAATTCATGGGCACACTGAGCATGTGCAGAGAGGGGAGGGAAGTGGGAGATAGATTCCGGAGGGACCTTCTCATCCCCCTACTTCCTGTAGCTGCCCCCACTTCCCTTCCTGGGTCTGACAAAGGAGTCCACACTGCTTGCCCAATGCCTTCCCCCATCCCAGCCCCCAGTGCTTCCCTTTGGGGGGAAAGGAGGCTGAAGCCTGGGGGTGATGGACAGGACACTGAGGCTGGGTGTTGCCTCCCCTCTTTGCCCTGGGAAGTCCTGGGCAGCCTCCCTGCTGCCTGGAGGTGGCACACACACTCAGCTCAGTGCCATCCTCACGTTCCTGCTGTGGGTGATGGGTAATCTCTCGGGGCTGCTTCACAGGTTCGACTTCATCCCATTAGTTCCAGAAGATTTTGGGATTTTTTTCTTTTTTGAAAGAACTGGTTACCTGTGATGACACTCTGAAAATTAAAAACAGCTCAAATGATGAAGCTCCCGCCCACTGGGAGCTTCCAGTCGAAAGTCAAACAGGAAGCACCAGCTCAAGGGCTGAAAGTGCCTTCCACAGTCACCCCCTCATTCTGGATCTCCCCTTCTTCCTCAAAGCACAGTGGCTCCCCACGGTCCCTCTGATCAACCTCTGCTTCCTCACCCAGAGGTGGCAGGTTCCCTCCAGACTGCTCTCCTCCGCCGCAAGGAAAACCCCCTCCTCCAAACCCCCCCCCCCCCCCCCGCCTCAAATGCCTCACTTTCCTGTTTCTGCAACGTCCTTCCCCTACCTCATGGCTCAGTCCCTCCTTCACCTTCCTTAACCTCCTCTAATTTCTTAGCTATAGGTACCATTATTATTTTTTAAATTGACGTAAAATCCACAAAACATAAACTGTGTTATTTTTTTTTTTTTTTTACCGGGAGGTCCCAGGGATCGAACCCGGGTCCCTCCATATGGGAGACGGATGCCCAACCAGTTGAGCCACATCTGACCCCATGTTTTAAAGTCAACTATTCAGTGGCCATTAATACATTCATATGTGTGCATCCACCAGCTCTACCTAGTTCCAAAACATTTTTATCACCCCAGAAAGAATGTCCTGCAACCATTAAGCAGTCACTTCCCCTTCCCTCCTGCCCCAACCCCTGGCAACCACCAATCTGCTTTTTGACTCTTTGGATTTACCTATTCTGGATATTTCATATAACTGGAATCATGCAACATGTGACCTTTTGTGTCTGGCTTTTTTCACTTAGCACAATAGATTCGAGTTCAACCAGGTGGTAGCAACTATCAGTGCTTCATTCTTTGTTATGGCTGAATCTGTACTTCATTCCTTTTGTATGCATGTTATTATTATCTATGCATTTTTATTTTATTCTTTTTATTGTGGTAACATACATATAACATAAAAATTGCCATTTTAAGCATTAAGTGTACAATTCAGTGGTGTTAATGACTTTTACAATGTGTTGCTACCATTACCATCTTCCATTACTAAAACTTATTCATCACCCCAAACAGAAACTCTGTACCCATTAAGTAATAATTCCCCATTCTCCCTCTCCCCAGCGCCTGGTAACCTCTAATCTACTTTCTGTCTCTATGAATTTGCTTATTCTAGATACTTGACATAAGTGGAATCATACAATAGTTGTCCTTTTGGTCTCATTTATTTCACTTAGCATAATGTTTTCAAGAATCATCCATGTTATGTCATTATTTTTTAAAGTAAAACTTTTGTAAAACTTCTTGCCCCTCTCCTTGGAATCCCACCTGCCAGGTGCGACTATGTAATTTGGCAAACCCCTTCTGACTGAATCATCTCTGGGCGTGACCAGGCTCAAGGTGTCCCCAAGGGGGTGGTAGAGCCAAGAGGAAAAGGCTCTGTGGTCTCTTGGTGCCTGCATCCAAAAGCACAGACTCCCAAGGGTGCTATGGTGGAATGAACACCAAACTAGGTACCCAGAGACCTGCCATTCGTCCTGGTTCTCCTTCGAACTCAGCGGCCTCCTCTCTTTGTTTGTTCAAGGGGCACGGGGGCCCTTCCAGACAGTCCAGTATCCTGGGCCATCTTGGGACAGGAGGCTTTTTATCTGGGATTGTGCTGCCTGACCTAAAAAATAAACCACTCCATCACCTCCCACCCCCTCCCCTGGGCCTTCCATGTCAAGTCTATACAGTGAAGGTGGCTCCAGGGGACAATGTCTCATGTGACTAGTACACTGTGGGGTTTGGAGCCAGTCACAAGATGAGAAAACCAGCTCAGAGAAGTTGAGAAACATGCCCAAGGCCACACAGAGAGCACCAGTTCTGTCTGATTGCAGCTTGAGCTTTTGACTACAGCTCTCCTATCTTCAAAGTTATAATGTAAGTTAAGGATTTAGCAAATAGTAAACCAGGTGGGAGGCGCTCTCCAATGTAAGCAGCCATAAATTTAACTACTTGCAGGGCATTGCGTATTGGTGAGCAGCTCCATTTCAAGAGGTTCTGGGACTTCCTCGCACTCCCCTTTTACTTTATCTTTTGGAGGAAAGGGTTTCCTCTTTACCCTCTCTACTCGCCTCTTTAGGATGACAGCTTTTGTGGAAGCCGGGAGGGGCAGCCTGAGCCCTTTGGGCAGATGGAAGCAGGAAGCATGCTCCCTGCCCCTCTTCTCTCCCCTCCAAAGAAGGTGCTTCCTTCACCTGGGGATTGCTTCACCCCAACAGAAAGGCTTTCGTGGGCCCAGAGAAGGGAGGAGCTGCACTGCACAGGCCATGTGGCTGCTTGTGGACACAGACATTCCGGAGACCATCTGCCCCAGAGATCCTCTCTCAACCCTATCCAAGATGGGACGCCCATGACCAGCCCCCAAGGCACCTGCCATCTCCTGCCTCGGGGCAACCAGGATGGCCCCCTTCCTTGTCCCTGCCCAGACACTCATCCTGCTCTATTCTTAACCCTTTGGTTCCAAGGGGGAGTTCCTGAGGAGACCATGTTGTGAGGAAGCCATTGCAACCCAACACTCACGCTTATAGGTCTGCTTCAGCCCCAGCCTTCCCACAGAGAAGGAGGGGAAAGGGGTCTCCTCGGGCCCATCATCTTACCTGCTCTTAGGCCTTCCAGCCCCCTCCCCAGTGTCTTCTTCAGACACACACACCCAGTCAGCCACTTATTGACTCGGTTGCCACAGCCTGAGGAACCAGACATGGACAAGCAGCAGCCACCTCACCTTCGGGCCCAGAACCCAGTCTACCCAGCCTGGACTCATGTCACCGCCCTGCTGGCCATCTCCCACTCCTACCCAGGGCCCTCGGGCCCACTGTCCCTTCTGCTAGGCACCCCCTTCTTTAGTGTGTCAGTCCCAGCTTCAGATGTCTCCCTCTTGGGACTCTGAGAAAGGGGCATGTTTTTTCTCTGGGCGCCTGGTCCAACCGTCCTCTCTTGCAGTTCACATCAGTTGTGTTTGTAGCCACAGGCATTGCCCCTGCCTGGACTTGATCCACTCCCAGGCTCCCCCTGAATAGCTCCGCTTCGCTGGCTGCCCTGGGCAGCGCCCCTCAGTGCCTCTCCTCCCCTCCTCCTCTAGGCTCTAGGAGCCATTTGATATCACTGCTTCCCTGCCCTTTTCCCTCCTGCCAGAGTCCAGGTTCCCTCCCCTTGTAGAACTCCTGTGTCCACTAAATCGTGGCCTCTCAACTTGGTTGTCCATTGGAATGTTCTGGAAAGGCTTACAAAGTTCCAATGCCTGGGTACCTCCTCCAGAAATTCTGACTTGATTGTTCTGGGGTGAAGCCTGGGCAGTTGGGATTTTTAAGGCTCCCTGGTGATGTTCCAGTGCAGCCAAGGCTGAGAACCAGGGTTCTAAGAGCTCCAAACACTCCCTCCTCTCTTCTAGCTCTATGTGCCCGGGAGCCCCATGTGCTCTCACCCAGCCACCTCCCAAGGGGGACTCCAGAAGTGTATGGCCTGCAGTGTGCAGACACCAAGTCAGGGTATTCTTGGGAGCCTTGGAGGGCACACCAGGGATCCATGGGCAAGTGCAGGTTGGAGTGGAAGGAAGGACTCCCATCGCCCAGCTCTGGATGTGTTTGTGAGGAAAGGTAGATGGTGAGATCAGAAAGCAGGCTGAGGGCCCTTCCAGCCCCCAGATTCTGAAATTCTGCCTGGCAAAGTGCTATTGCTTCATTGTCACAGCAGCCTAACCTCCCTTCCCTGTGTGTGTATATGTGAGACTACTCATCCCCTCTGGGCAGGAGGCCTCTGGCTTAGGGAGTTCATCCCTGGCCTCTGGCTATGGGCATCCATCTGTAAGCAAGTACTGTGGATGAGTTTGCTGGGAGTTCCAGCATCAAATGCTATCCTTGTTTTCCTTTTTAGTGCCTTCCTGGTTATCTTCCACCCTGTTTCTTCTCACTCACTCAGATCAGAGGGAGTGAGGGAGGAGGCAACTTGGAGGCCAGGGGAGGGAGGGTTCTCCAGAGCTAGCTGGGCTTTTCCAGGTCTCTGGCATGAGACTGCTGAGTTCAAATCCTGCCTTATCCTGCCCCCTGCTGCTCCTTACCCACCTCAGAAAAGGCCAAGCATCTTCCAGTTGCCCTGCCTGGACATACACAGCCTCCTCCCCTGGTGAAACAGATGGCCACATCTCGTTAGGAACACAAATAGCACCATTTGTTTATTCAGCAGACATTGAATGGATGTCCAGGCTGTGCCATGAGCTGTGCCAGGTCAGGGGACACACAGCATGCTTGAGGGACACGGTTACTGCCCTCATGCAGCTTACCTTCTCTGGTGGTCTCTACCTTTGACTCTCCTAGTTAATACTGACTCTCATTTATGAATCGCTCTGGTGTGGGCAAAGCGCTTTCATGCCTGTGAGCTTATTGGAGCATTGTAGTGTGATCCCCATTTCATGGGTGGGGAGACTGAGTTTCAGAGAATGGAAGTCACTGTCAGGGTCAGGGGACTCAAATGTAGTAACACAAGTCATAATAATTGTCAGCACTTGTTAGATGTCAACCAGTGCAAGATTTACATACTTCATCTCATTTGATCTCTACGAGCATTTTGCAGGGTAAGGAAATTGAAGTAAGTTGCTCAGTGGCATGCAGCTAACATGAGATCAGCTCAGGACTTGAAGCCAGGTGGTCCAACCCCAGCGTCCACGCTCTTAGCCACCACGACATGCCTCATGACAGAGAACCACGGACCCAGGCTCTTTTGCTGCTCTATGTGCTCCAGCAGCAGGTCAAGCCTCGTTACTCAATGTACCCTCCACTCCTGGCAGGCAGCCACCTCTTTGCTCTTCCTTAGCCAACCTCTCTAAAACTCCTTCTCTTTTCCCGCTTCCCTCCCTCTGGACAGAGTGGCTTTCCAAATGATAAATTTATTATGCAGTATTTTAGACATAAAACAAACATCCAAGTACTCATCACCCAGCTTAAGAAATAGCAACATTGCCATTATTGTCAAAGCCCCCAGCGTCACCTCCTTCCCCAGATGCATCCCCCACCCTAGACCCTAGACTCGAGACCTTAGATCCTAGATTCTAGATCCTAGATCCCCACCATAAGTCCCCAGGCAGGATCCTCAAGAATCGGTCCCATGCATCTTGAGAAACCCAGAGTTGCTTTTAACTGACGGTGAGATTTTTTTAGCTCGATTCTTTTTTTTTTTTTTTAAAGATTTTATTTATTTATTCATTTATCCCCCCCTTGCTGCTTGTGCTCGCTGGGTCAGCCAACCACGCCATGCGGGCAGGCTTGCCTTCACCAGGAGGACCCGGGAACCGAACCCGGGGCCTCCCACGTGGTAAACGGGAGCCCTACTGATTGAGCCACAGCCGCTTCCCTTTAGCTCGATTCTTGACATGGAAACATAACAGGAAATGAGAATCAAGGTGGAGGTGTAGCTCCAATTGGATCTCTTTTGAAAATATATTTTGATGAAATCCTCAGACACAAAAGGCATATATAATAATAATATTTAATATATTATATAGTACTATAATTATAATAATAGAATTAACCTCCTGTTTAAGAAAGAAAACACTGCAAATAGTCTTTCCTGGTCACATCCCAGGGCCAACTACCCTCCCAAACTTGGGAAGAAGCAAGGGTTCGAGGCCAGGTGGGGGTGGAAAAGGACATCACGGGTGGGGTGGCAAAGACTCAGAGGGATGAGCAGGTGTCGGGCATGGCTAGCAAGCTGGCACCTCTGGGGGCTGGGGCTAGGGACGGGTTTGGGGAGGTAGCTAAGCAGCCAGCCCCACCCTCTTCTGAGGCCTCCATTCTGTATTTCCTTCTATCATCGCCCTCAATACATGTTAACTTGTCTCCAAGACCCTGAGGGCAAGGGACCCTCTTAGTCATCTTTGTCACCCCAACCTCTAACACAGTGGCTGGCACAAATGGGCTTTTTTAAAATAATTGGTGAGTGAATAAATAATTGTTTAACTGACTTAAGCCCACCTAGAGGTGGTGCTGTGGTGAGAGGACAACCTGAACACAAGGTCTGAATTGAGACTGTTTTTGAAGAGAATCATCATTTTATTACTGTTCACTGCAATAACACCCCTGCCTTCATCACAGTAGAGACCTTGCTTTAACGCATAGCGGTAAGGGCGGGAACCCAGCTGTGCAGACAGGTGTGCAATGATGTGATGACCAGATGGGGCTCTCACAGCTTCAGCTACCACCAGCGTCATTCACCCTGGAGACTATTAGCTCTGATTGGAGTTCGCAGAATAATCAGCCTCCCACGGAAGTAGGAGACTTATTTCTCCTCCTTAAAAACAACCCTCAAAGCCTAAACCTCTATGAATCCCCTTCAGTATGTTCATTATGTGGTTAACTCTGCTTATGGTTGTGGAGGCAGCTTGTAGTTTGCATTCCTATAGAAGCCCCTCTCTGCGCCCAGCATGCTTCTGTGGGTTTTGAGTGGTAAGTGCTTTTCTCGGAGGCTGCATTCCGATACCCAACACGGGGCCCAACAAACAGATAAAACACATCTGCAATTAGTGACATCTCTTTGCATGCAAAGAATTAACGTGCTGAAAGCTGTTTATTCTCTTATGCCAGTCAACTATGTGCTACCATCCTGTTTTGACCAGGTTTGGTATAAGGAGCCCCCTTTTTGTCCCATGGAGAGGACACATGCATTAATATATAAAAAAAGACAAATTAATTGATCTATGGGTATCCTATGGATAAAACTTAAAGCAAGACATTTTGGATAAAGGGCAAGCTATTAAACGATTCTGGTAGTTTGATTCATAGAAACTTGGGCCACCAGTTTCTAAATTTGCAGTGTTCCGATGAGTGAAGTCATTTTGTTCCTTCTCTGTGCCCTGTAATTGAGTAATTCTATAATTCAGTTCGGATACAGAGGGTGCTGAGTCAGGACTGGGCCCCTCCAAAAAAATTTGCCACCCTCTCACCCACCCCCAGCTGTGAGGAAGTGAGGGGCCCTGTGGACGCTGGGAGCTCCCTGGACTTGGATTTGGCATGAGAAGACCTGGCGTTTGAACCCTGCCTCCAACATGTTACTAGCCCAGTGGTCTTTCATTCACCAAACATTTGTTGAGTGCCAGGCCCTGGGTTGGTGCTGAAAAGACAAAGATAAATAAGACACAGTCTCCCCACTCTGTGCTTTGATTTCCTGATTTCCTTTTTTAACGCAGAGGTGTTCTTTGTAATTATGAAATGTGTCAGATAATCAGAGAAATTCAGAGCCACCCGGCTGAAGCAACAAAACTATGAAAACAATTGAAGCCCAGCTGCATACTTCATTCCCCTCTCTCCCTCTCAGAGGTAAGCTCTGCTTCGACTTTGCTGTTTATCATTCCCCTGCATGCCTTTTGTTTGTACTGCATAGGATGAATGCTTAAACAATACATAGTGGTAGGAATTTTTTAAATGCCTACAAATCATAGCATAAAAAACCTTCTAACAAAAAAAAAAACCAAGAACATCTTTTAACAACTTTCTCTTTATCCAAAATGTTTTAAGATTTATCTATAGGATACATGTGGCTCAATTAATTTCCCTTTCTTATGTTAATGTAAACTTTTTATTAAACTATAACATTTATACAGAGGGCATAAACCAGAACTGTACAGTTTAATGGATTTTCACAAAATGAACAAGCACACCTGTGTAATCAGCACCCACATGAAGATCCAGAACATTCACATAAAAAAATGGTACCCCAGTATTCCTCCAAGCCTCCCTTTTAATCACCGCCCCCCAGGGAAATCCTCTATCCTGACCTCTAACATAAATTAGTTGGCTGTTTCAGAACTGTCTTTGAATGCAAACATGCTCTATATACTTTTTTGGTGCTTGTTTCTTTTTTTTTTTTTTTTTTTAAAGATTTATTTATTTACTTTATCCATTTTAAACCCCCTCCCTTCCCCATTTGCTGTTTTGTGTCCATTCACTGGGCAATTCTCTGTGTCTGTCTCCTGCCATCTCTTCTCATCCTTCTCCTCCAGTCTTCACCAGGATTCGATCCTGTAGACCTCTGATGTAGGAGAGAGGTGTTCTGCTACCTATACCACCTCGGTTCCTGGTTTTCAGAGCTTTCAGAGCATGTTGTCTTGTCTCTCCCCTGTTACGTCATCCTCTTGCTGCATGGCTCCCAGGGCCTGGCAGCTCACAGAGCCTGACAGCCCATGCGCCTTCTATATATATATATATTTTTACCGGGAGGTCCCGGGGATCGAACCCAGGTCCCTCCATATGGCAGACGGACGCCCAACCATTTGAGCCACATCCGCCCCCTGTGCCTGTTTTTTGTTCCTCAACATTATCATCTGTGAGATTTGTCCCTGTTGTTACAAGCAACATTGTTTTTCATTGCTGTACAGTGTTTGAAAACGCTGGTGTGAATATACTAAAACGCATCCGTCCATGCTAATGCCATGGGCATTTGGATTGTTTCCAGTTTTGAGCTGTTATGATAGTGCTGCTGTGAACATTACTGTACATGCTTTTTGGTATGCACATGTGTGATGTGTACTTTCCTCGGGTATTTACCTAGCAATAGAGTTGCTGGGCCCTACTGTTTGTGTGTATTCAGCTTTAACAGAAACTGCCAAGTGGTTTTCCAAAGTGGTTGTACTATTTTACAACCCCCGCCCCCGCCGCTGCTGAATATCAGAGTTACTCTGCACCACACCCTTGGCCAACACTTGGTGTTGTCTGCCTTTTTTATTTTAGCCATTCTAGCAGGGACGACTCTTCCCTTTTCAAGTTAAATTTATTGTGCTAAATTCTTTATATGCATCTTCTCACTTTACCTACACATCAACCCCAGGAGGAAGGTATTGCCACTAACCCTGTTTTAAAAATGAGAAAACTGAACTTGAAGAAGTTAAGGAACTTCCTCAAGGCCCTGCTGTGAGGGCTAGCTCAGGGCCAGCAGATTTCACTGGCCCCAGTCACTGTTGTCTGGGGCCCAGACTGTAGGGGTGGGAGTCCCAGAAGACAAATCACTGGAAGATGGTGAGGCACAAGCAGCAACTGGGATCCATGAGGGGTGCAGTTGTGGCTCTAAGGCAGAATGGGTGGGCCAGGAGGAGACGCAGATAAACACTGGATTGAACTGGATTTTGGACAAATAGCTCCTGTCTCTGACAGTCCTTGTAAGGATTTAACATGCTTGAATTAGGTAAAGCAGCTGGCATCTCGCAGAGAGTTGGTGTTCAGTGAAGGTTTGTTGAAGGAATTAGTAAAGGTTATAGGATCAGGAGACCTTCACATGGTTCTGTTCCTTTCTGGAGCTAGGGGGATGGACAAAATGGCCTCTCCAGGCCCCTTTCATGCTGCATCTCTGGGGGGGCCAGGGGAGGGCTGCAGTAAAGGACCAGCCCCACACGCCCAGGCAGAGACGGCCCCCTCTTTCCACGCCGGAGGAAATAACAGCACAGAGCATCTGCCCCCGCCCCCTGTCATCCCTCCCCATGTCCACCCTGAGCCCTGGACCCAGTACAGGGGCTGGAGTGTAGGAGCGGCAACTCCTGGACGAGGCCCCGGGTTGGGGTGGGGATGGGCTGAGGAGGTGTGTGTTTGTTTAGAAAGCAGCTGGCCCAGGTCAGACTGCTTAGGAGGAGGAGTGGGAGGAGGAGGAGGGAGAGAGGGAGATGGCGTGGAGGAAAGGGAGGACTGAATTTGATACTCAGACTCTAGGGCCAAGCACTGAAGCCTCCTCCTGCCCAGCCCCCTCCCCTCCTCTTGGCATCATCCTAGGGGCTGCCTTGGGGGCATCCACAGTGTGGAGGGTATGCCGGGAAACTAAGGACCTGGGACTTGGAAGTCAGATGGGGGCACAGATGTTCGAGGATGCTCACAGACCCTGGTGGGCCCGATTCTGGAAGAAGCCCCACAGGCCAGTCATCTCCAGGTCCCAGGCTGAGCCGCTGCCAGGTTCCGCCAGAGCTGGCCCAACAGCGGCACCTGCTGGCTGGGACCCTCCCTGCAGGACGGAGCGGCCCACGGCCCTGGGAACTCCGCGGGGGAGTCGGGGTTCTCAACCTCCCCAGCCGCCAAGGCAGAAAATGTCCGGGGCCAAGGACAGTCACGAGGCGCGGCCCTCTGTCCTTCCGGCCACCACCTGTGCCCCAAATTCTACCCTGTTCGTCCAGGAACCCCTAGGCTAGCCCACTGCCAGTACTAGGGCAAAAAGAGCAGGATAAAGTCCCTAACTTTGGGGAGCTTCTGGTCTGGTAGGTTTTGTGTTTTTTTTTTTTAACTTTTTATTTGGAAATAATGTCAACCTTACAGAAAAGTTGCAAGAATCATACAAAGATCCTCCATATACAGGTCCCCTTTACCCCGATTCACTGGTTGTTAGAATTGTGCCCTGTTTGCTTTCTCTCTCTTTCTCTCAATATATAATTCTGTGTACTATTTGAGAGTAGGTTGCAGCCATCATGCCCCTTTACCCCTAAATATTCCAATGAGTATTTCCTAAGAACAAGGATATTCTCTTGCATAACTACAGTAGACTTCTCAGCTTCAGGAAATTTAACATGGATAGAATACTCTAATCTACTGCCCATATTCTAATCTATCCATTGATTCAATAAGGGTCCCTTACAACATTTTCCCCCTCCAGTTTAGGATCCAGTCCAGGATCATGTGTGGCGTTTAGTTATCATGTCTCTCTCAGCTCTTTTAATCTGGAGCAATCCTTATCTTTCTTCATCTTTCATGACTTTTTTGTTTTTTTCAGAGTAGACAGAGTAGAGCTCCACCTGTCTTTTTTTTTTTTTTTTTTTTCTTTTTAATGCTTTAATTGAATGTTTCTCCTTTTGGATTTGTCTGATGTTTTCTTAGGTTATGCATCCTGGTGGGAATACTGCATAGGCGGCATGTTCTGGAGGTGGGATTCTTTGTCCTAAGCGGTCCGTGAACCCCTGAACCTCTAACGATGAACTCCTGAGTTGTTTGCAGAAATTCCCCCCTCTCGTCACCAAACTCGCCCTGAAACCCAGCAGCTCCTGTTGAAGGCAATCTTTTTGAAGGCCACTAGGGACACCCTAGTTACTAACTCCATCGCCTTCCTAGTCCTCACCGCACTGGACTTCCTCCCGGGAGCAGGGGACACGCTGACCTGTCCTTTGTCTGAAACTGCCCGGGGCCGAGCGCCCCCGGTCGCTGCCCATCCTCGCAATGCCCCTTGGCACACGCCATTCAGCCAGCGGATGGCTGAGCGCTAGCTGGGCGCGTGCTGGCTACGCTGGGAGGTGAGGAGGGGCTTATCCGCGGAACTTCCGCAGGCTCCAGTCTCTCTGATTCACTTTCCCATGACTCCAGTGGAGACATCCTCCAGGTTCCTGTTCTCAGACTGGTTTCTTGACAAGTTCCCTGGCCTGGGAGGGCTCAGGCTTCCAGTGGCTTCACCATCCCCTTTCTTCTCCCGCAACCTGGGAGGGCAGCCTTGAATCTCCAATGTCCTATCTGGATCCATCCAGCGGATGAATCCAAAATGGGACCTTTTTTTTTTTTTTTGAGGTACCGGGTATTGACTCCTGGACCTTGTACATGGGAAGCAGGCGCTCAACCATTTGAGCTACATCTGCTTCCCGGAAACGGAACCTTTTACTTCCCTCCAAATCAGCACCTCATCTTTCCTCCGTGTCCCTGTTGTGACTCCACCACCTCTCCACCACCTGTACTCCAAGCCTGAGCTATTTTTCACTCTCCTCCCCTCACATCAAAGCTCTCTCTGCTCCTCTCTCCTGATCTGTTGTGGGGGGAAAAAAAACCCCACGTTGGTCTTCAATTCTTCCTTCTCTTTCATATGCCCAGCTGATCATGTCCCTCCAGGCCCACCTGACCCCTCTGCCGCCTGACTCAGCTCTCATCTCCTTAGCACGTTTCCCAGGCTTCGAGGACTGGGCCTGCAGATCCTTCCAGTGCCCACTGTCCCCCTACTCCCTCACCCCTCCCTACAGTCATATCAAATCTGTTGTGTTTCTCCCAACAAGCCACTGTTGCTACACCTTTGGCGTGATCTTCTATCTGGAACTTTCTCATTCTTTTCCATTTCCACCCCTCCCCACTGATGTGTCAAAGCTCAAATGTCACCCTCTCTGTGGCTTCTCAGGCAGTTCTGTCCTTACACCTGGGCAAGAGGGGAGTCCTGCTCTGGCCCCCTCCAGCTGCATCCCTTCCCACTGGCAGCCCTGCCTGGCCTTCTAGATAGACAGCATTGTCCAAGAGAACTTTCTGCGATGATGAGAAATGCTCTCCAATGTGGTAGCCACTAGTCACACATTGCTCCTGAGTACTTGAAATGTGGCTAGTGTGACTAGGGACTGAATTTTTAATTTTACTGCAGTTTAACTAGTTTAAATAAAAATTTAAATAGCCACATGTGGCCAGTGGCTACTGTATGGGACAGCACAGTTATTTACCAGCCCTGGGTAATGGAGACCCACTTCCAGGGTCTGCACAGGCTTTGTCCCAGGTCTGTCCTCCTTAAGGCCGACAATACAGCTGATGTGCCCAGCCCTAGGCCTATGGGTGGCCAAGGTTGCTGTTGGTGGGAGTGTGGCTGGGACCTGGATAGGTGGCTGGGCTGTCCACACGTGAGTATGTGAGGTTTCTCTTAGGGTGGGAAGAGAAGTGGGAGAGGAGGGGCTCTCCCTACACTGTCATGTTCTGGTGTAGTATTGTCATCCTAGAATTTTAAAACTGAGCTTGTCTTTCCAGGTTTTTATGAAGGTATTTTTGCCAGGGTAGGAGGAGGATACAACCCATTTTATTTTCTGTGTTAGCTTGAGTTATAGTTCTTAAATATTTAGATGAATTTTAAGTGGGCTCCAATTACTTCTTACCCTGGACCCATAAATGTCAGGGTAGGTCTTCGGTTAGCGTTTCTTCTTCCAGTGGCCTCTGTGACATACAGAACCACCACTCACACTCCCCACCCATAGGCTGTGAGCCCTTCTTGGGCTGGCCTGGGTCTAATTCTTCTCTGCTTCCCTGGTGCCCACACAGTGCTGGGCATGCAGTTGGCGCACCATGAATGTTTGTTGAACAATGAGTAAAGAGCTTTGATCTTAGCCCTCATCATAGAGGCCTCTGGGACAACCAGCTGGTTAGGACAGAGACCTTTGAAATGGTAGGGGGAGCTGGGCCTGGAGACTTGGGTACTAATCTCTGCTCTGCCGTTTTCTTGCCCTCTTGACCTTGGACAAATCATGTAACCTCTCTGAGCTGCAGTCTTCTCATCTGTAAAAAATGAGCCTAATAATGCTAACTTTGGTGCATCAGTTCTTTCAGGACTGAACTAAATGAGATCCTTTCAGAGGAACAATGCCTGCTTCAGTCAGCATTCATTTAACACTCTCTGTGTACCAGGCACCTTGTTCCTAACTGTAGGTGAGCCCCTAGCCCCACGGGATGTGCTGGGTGCTCTAAGGTTCCCACAGTCCACCCTGCTCACTCTGCTTGACAACTCTGGGCATTTGTCTGTCCCACTCCATTTGGTCCCTGGTAGTATTGGGCCTCATCTGCCCTAGGTTGTGTGGGCTTCAGGGGCCTGAAAGAAAAGACTACATTTTCCTCTTCTGGCTGGGCTAGCAGGGCTGGTCGCGATAGACAGACAGCCTGTTGAAGGTGACAGCTGTGGTTCGTATCCTCTCTGCCCAGCCAGACACACTAGAGCCGTAAGACGTGGCCAAATGCTTCCGTGGCAGACTGTTTCTGAGATTAAGACACAGAAATGAACCAAAAAGACACAGCTGTGGTCTTACCCCAACAGAGGAGGTAGCCATTAGACCACACTGCAATGAGCTGCAGCAGGATAAAGGAGAGGGCCAGCATGGCAGCGAACCCTCGATCTGCCACTTTCTAACTGGGTGACTTGATTTACTTCGCCACTAGCAGTCTCAGTGGCCTTATTAATAAAAGGTGACTCGAATAATCCCCAACTCACAAAGTGTAGTGAATTTGAATTCGAGGATTTTGGAGCGGATGAAGAAAAAGATCGGATCACTAGGTGGCGGTAAATCCACAGCTATTCACCGGAGCATTCCAGGGACTGTCGCAGGAGGGTCCACCCGAAAGATGGCAGGGGAAAATGTGGAGTGGGGAGAGGGGATTAGGAGAGAGGGGGCTTCTGTGTCTAGGCGATGTCACAGAGTCAGCACGGTGGGGAGTCCCTGGGTCGGGTTGCTCCAGGGCTAGAGGCGCATGGGGTTTTAGGATTACAGGATTTTATCTTATCTACGGCCAGCAGATGCTCAGCGCAGTTTACAAGTTGGCTCTAAATGGCTAAAAATGTGCTTATTTAGCCTATTTTGATAGCAATTGGATGTGTAAGAATTTGAGCTTGGCACTGGTGGGCGTTTTCTTTGGACTAACGGGTCCCAGGCTGCTGTGCACATGTAAGCAACACAGTGCAAATACACAGGGGCCATATCTGGCTCATTTCTCTAACACAGAGCTGTTGTTTGTATCTTATCCTTTCCGCATCCTCCCAGACTCTATGGTTATCTCCCCATATCCAGTCCATCCGTTTTTGTTTGTTTGTTTGTTTGTTTTTGTTTTTTTAGGAGGTACCAGGGATGGAACCCGGGATCTTGTACATGGCAAGCAGGTGCTCAGCCACTGAGCTACACTCGCTCTCAGTCCTTCAGTTTTTATCCCTCCTCCTCTGACCTCAGAACTGACTACTGTCAAGTTTGTCCCTCAGACCACCACCACAACCACAAGCTCTTGCTGCATCATCATCATCATCCTCGCTTCCATTTTGAGGGCACTCCGTGTGAAGGACTTTTGACACAGTATTTTTGATAGTCTAGATGTTTTCTGATTTCTGTTATGAGTTCTTCTTAACCTATGAATTATTTACAAGTATGCTTTGATATTTTTCAAACCTACAAATTTGTCTTTTTTATCTTTTCAGTTATTGATTTCTAATTTAATCATTGCTGTCAGAGAATGCGGTCTGTTTAATTTTTAGAATTGGTCGAGACTTCACTTATGGTCTGATATGTGGTCTCTTTTGTAAATGTTCCATGTGTGCCTGAAAGCAAAAACGTGTTCTCTGATTATTGGCTGGAGTGTTTGAATTGTTCTCTTAGATTAAGTTTGTAAACAGTATTGTTCAAAATTTCTCTATCCTTACTGAATTTTTTTGTCTGCACGATCTATTGTTTAAGGAGGTGATTCACATCTCTTATTACATTGGTGGATTTGTCTGTTTTTCCCACTATTTATGCTTTATGATTTTTGAAGCTATGCTATTAGGTGCATGCAACTGTAGAATGGTTATATCTTCCTGGTAAATTGAGGCAGGCAAGTGTCCCCACCATCTCATTCTGTAGGGGGATTTTTTTTCCAAGTATGTCACCTTTTCGACAGCGGACTTTTGTGACAGGTAGGTTGTCTGTGATCCGAAACTTCCTGCCTTATGATGTCCCAGACTTTGTCTTGCTCCACTTTATTGTTGGAAATTAAAGTCTCTGCTAAGCGCTTTACATGTACTTTTCATTTAGTATTTAAAACAATTCAGGGAAGCGGCTGTGGCTCAATCAGTAGGGCTCCCGTTTACCATATGGGAGGCCCCGGGTTCGGTTCCCGAGGCCTCCTGGTGAAGGCAAGCCCGCCCGCACGGCGTGGTTAGCTGACCCAGCGAGCGCGAGCAGCAAGGGGGGGATAAATAAATGAATAAATAAATAAAATCTTAAAAAAATAATAATAATAATAAAAAAAAATAAAACAATTCAAGGGGTTGCAGATGTGGCTCAGTGGTTGAGCATCAGCTTCCCACACATGAGGTCCTGGGTTCAATCCCTGGCCCCAGTACCTGGAAGAAAAGAAAAAGAAAAACAAAACAAAACAAAAAAACATGAAACAATTCAAGGAAATCCTACTGCCATTTTCCAGAGAACACTGAGGCTCTGAGAGTTCGTGAGCGGATTCGTATCGTAGCTCTCACGTTTACCAGCTGTGTGACCTTGAGTAAATCAGCCACCCAAGGAGACACTGAGTTCAGAGAAGGGCTGCCGTCCAGCTTAGAATGACAGAAGAAAGCACCTGCCTTGGTGCCTGGCACAGTGTCGTTGCTCAGAAGCCGTCAGTGACCATTGCTGTCTATGGGAAAGGGACACGTGCCTGGTAAGAGGGGCTTTTCTCTTTTCACCAGGAGGTGTCAGCAAGGGCAGTGCAGCAGCTGCTCCAAGAGTTACTTGGGGGACCATAAAAAGCACAGGTTCCCCCCGCCCCCCAAGATTCCGATTCTGATGCCCGGCCAGGAGTGGCTTGTGTCACTAGGCATTCTCTGTCTCAGCTCCCCAGGTGTCCTCTGGTGGGTGACACAGAAAGGACAGTGTAGTGAGGTGCCTTTTCTCCTCTACCATAAGATGCCAAGAAGAGGGACAGAGCAGCCCTCCTTGGTTAGACAGCAAGCAGTTTGTATTTATTTTAACTTTTTGAATAGGTAATAAGTGCATATGTTCAAAAATCAAAATGAGATAGGAAGAAATTCATTGAGAAGTCTTGCTCCCACCCCTGAACTTTCCACTTTGCTTCTCCAGCAACCTACATGCTACCGCTTTCATTACTTTCTCTATATAAATTCAAGAAAATACAAACATTTTTTCTTATTTTCACCCCCCTTTCTTACATAAAATATAACATACTGTATATACTGTTTTACACTGTCTCTTTGCTTCAAAATAAATTATGGGATGATATATGGGAGCCTGTATGTTATGTATGTTTGTTTTGTAAGTTCACAACTTTTACTATACACTTACTTTTTATCTATGTTCATGTATGAATAATATATTTCAAAAAAAAATTTTTTAGGAGGTACCGGGGATTTTTTTTTTTTTAATGTACTATATAAATATCTTTTTTTTAAAAAACCACACAATATGTTGCACAATATATTTGGTTCATAGTAACGCATTCATACAGTATTTGTCCTTTTGTGTCTGGCTTGCTTCACTCAACATAACGTCCTCCAGGTTCATCCATGTTGCCATATGCTTTATGACTTCATTTCTTCTTACAGCTGCATAATATTCCATCGTGTGAATAGACCACAGTTTTGTTTTTTTTTTATATTCATCGGTTGATGGACAGCTGGGTTGTTTCCATCTTTTGACAATGGTGAATAATGTGGCTATGAACATTGATGGGCAGATGTCTGTTC
The DNA here is from genome assembly GCA_026826555.1 of Tolypeutes matacus. Classification (NCBI taxonomy): domain Eukaryota; kingdom Metazoa; phylum Chordata; class Mammalia; order Cingulata; family Chlamyphoridae; genus Tolypeutes; species Tolypeutes matacus. The sequence goes on from JAKSZT010054478.1 coordinate 1,535,009, forward strand.
ATGTCACTGCTCTCACTTCTGGGTATATACCCAGTAGTGGTATTGCAGGGTCACGTGGCAAGTCTATATTCAACTTCTTTCGGAACTCCCACACGTACTGGGAATTGAACCCAGGACCTCATACTTGGGAAGCAGGCATGCAGCCACAACCACTGAGCTACATCCACTCCTCAATGAGAGTTGGTTTTTTCATTTGTTTGTTTTGTTTTTAGGAGGTATAGGGGATTGAACCTAGGACCTTGTACATGGGAAGCCAGTTCTCAACCATTTGAGCTACATTTGGTCCCAATAAATTGTTTTTAAAATGAAAAAAATTTTTTCCAACTATTGAGCATATATATATATTCTGGAGATCTTTTCATATCAGTACCTGACATCCTCTCTCCTTCTCTCTCTCTCTCTCTCTCTCTCTCTCTCTCTCCCCCCTTTTACAGCTGCAGAGTTTTCCACTGTGGGGATTCACCATAGTTTATTTAGCCTTGTACTGTCTACTATAGTAGCCATTAGCCATACAGGGATGATTAAATTGAAACTAATTATAATTATGAAAATTTTAAATTCATTTCCTCAGCACTAGTCACATATCTAGTGCTCAATAGCTACGAGAGGCTAGTGGCTACCAGATTTCCATTATCACAGAAAGTTCTATTGGACAGTGCCAGTTTATCTGATCCCCTCTAGCCGGGCACTTGGTTTATTTCCAGTCTTTAGGCATTTCAGTGATGATGAAGCCCAGCCCTGGGATGCAGAAGAGCTGGGTGAGAGCTGCCCTGGGAATTCTGGGCCTTCAGTCTCAGATCTTGCAATCTCAGGGATTCCTGCAAGAGGAGGGCTTTTGGGTTTGGGGCAGAGACTTGACTAGGGCCTTGAAGGGAGGGTGCCCCTTAAGGCTAGTCCTCCTGCTCAACCCCAGCCCTCCACTCCCTCCGTCCAGACCTGCTGAAACTCAGCTCTGTCTTCTTTCACTCAATATTTAGCAAATAGTTCTTGAGCAACTTAGTACCAAGTACTGTGATGGAGATACAGGGACAGAAAATACACTATTCCTGCCTTGGAAAAACCCACAGACCAAAGAAAGAGAGATCATCACTTGCTCTGTGACAAGGACTTTCAGAGGCCTTACTAAAGATCGAAAGGCCTCCTAGTACCCCATGTTAATGAGGAGGTGGGAAAACAGGCAATCACATCCATTGTTGGGGAGGAGTGCAAATTGGTACAAACTTTTTGGAGCGCAATTTGGTGAAATCTATCAAAAAATTTAAAGCATATAACTTCTGATCCAGCAAGGTCATATTTATAAATTTAACTTGCAGATATACACATTAGTGCAAACAAATACATGCCCTAAGATATTCCCTGCAGGCAGCATTGTTTGTAGTAAAAAAAAGTTGGAACAGGGAAGCGGCTGTGGCTCAATCAGTAGGGCTCCCGTTTACCATATGGGAGGCCCCGGGTTCGGTTCCCGGGGCCTCCTGCTGAAGGCAGGCCCGCCCGCACGGCGTGGTTAGCTGACCCAGCGAGCACAAGCAGCAAGGGGGGGATAAATGAATAAATAAATAAAATCTTAAAAAAAAAAAAAAAAAGTTGGAACAACCTAAATATCCACTAGCTGGGGAATAGTGCAGTAAATTATGACACACCCATTTGGTGGAAGACTTTGCATAGGCAGATATATTAAGTGAAAAGAATAAGGTGCTGAACAGTGTGGAGTATATATGCCCAAAATATCTCTGCAAAGATACAATAAAAACAAGCAACCAAAAAACTGCAATAAAACTGTTCAGAGTGGCTGCCTATAGGGAGAATGGAAGACAGGGAGGCAGTTTGGCAGGAAACTTGATTTTTACTGTACATGCTTTTGAGCTTTTTTTTTTTTAACTGTGTACATGTATTACTTTTTTTTAACTGAGGCACCAATTAAGCAATGGTGAGCAGGAAAGAAGAAGGTAGAGATTCCTGGGGAAATCGGCTCAGTCATCTGAGTCCCCAGTGTCCCCAGTGGCTGAACAATCCCTCTATCGGAGGTGACAAGGAGACAACAGTCCAGAAATGTCACTCATGCTGCGCCTCCATCTCCATCACCACTGGAGGCCTCTGCCTATCTTGACTGTCATACCACCTTTGCCCAGCAGGGGAAAGCACAGACCCACCAAAGCATTGGTTTCCAACCTGCTAGGAAGGATCCCTTCTAGGATTTCCTCCTCTGTGGACCCATGATTGAAAGATGCTTCCTGCCAAGCTGACCAAATTTATTAGATAATAATTGATTAGATCTCTCCCTTTCCTTTATAACGCACAGTTCTGATCAGCATGTGTGTGCGAGTTTGTGTAGGCTGTCTGAGCTGATAAGGTTCCACCCACGAGGTCCTAGCCTAGCCCCACCTTATTTCCCCCAGACTTTAGGAGGGAGGTGGTGGTCAGCAATGGCCTGAGGACCGCCAGGGATTGAAGGTGCAGGCTGGCTCGCTGCTCAGATTTTCAGCTGCCCCCACTCCCACCCTTCTTGTCCCCCCTCAGAGCAGTAATTTTGGGTAAGAGGAAGCTTGGACACCTGGCCCTGGATGCTGACTTGTGGCAGCCACTCTCTCAGATATGTTTAGAATCTGCTCCTTGCTAGCGTGAGTGCCCCAAGGACAAGGGACTCTTCTCCCCTGCCACAAGGTTCCCAGAACTAAGCACAGTGCTTGGCACATAGCTGGTACTAAGGTTTGTTGTTGAATTGAGACAACCATTAACTCCATCAGCAATTAAAATAGTATTTTGCTTTGTTTTGTTTTTTTAAATAAGAGGTCCCAGCAGCTAAGCCCAAGGGCAAGAACCAGACTCTGGTCTGTCTCAGGCTGGAGGTGAGGACAGTGGATGAGGTATAGATGGACTTTCCAGCATGCCCAGGAAAACCCTGCTTTGACTCACCTTGGGGGTCCCTAGCCAGGACATGAAACAAGTGACCTCATCTCATACCCACCTGAGGACCTGGTGACCTTGGCAGCTAAAAGGTTTAAATCAGGTCAGCTCAGAGGAAATGGCTGGCGCATCCCAGGGCCTTCCTCGAGATGAGCCAGTTCCTTTCCAGCTCCTGCTCACACTCCTGTCAGTGGTCCTGAACAATTTGGGAGGGAGGGTGGAAGGAGGAGGAGGCCAAAGGGGAGGGGACACTTCTGGCCCCTCGCCTGGCCTAGAGAAAATCTGGGCTAATTCAGTGGGCTCTCCCTCCTCCATGCCCTGGAGAGGAGCAAGTGAAAGGAAAGGACCTCACATTCAGGTTGGAAATTGTACCTCAGCCCTGGGGCTCTAACTATCCCCCCCCCCCAATATTCTTTCATCCTTCTAGTCCCACCCTGCATGGGATAGGCGGGACAGTAGCTCCAAGGTGGTGTAGAAAGAGCCCTGGATTTTGGAAGTGGACAGACAGGAGGCCCTTTTCTGCCCTTTATTAATTGTGTGCCCTTGGAGTCACTTAGCAGCTCTCAGCCTCAGTTTCCCCATTTCTATAATGAGAATATCAATACCTACCTTCCCCAGTCATTGTCAGGCTGAGTGGGAGATGAGTCCAGGAAATGCTTCTGAAATTGGTGGACACCAGAGATTGTTATTCTCTAAGGTGAGAGGAACCCAAGGGTCTCTGGAGGTGATAGCGCCAAGGGAATGTTTTTTCTTCTCTGCAGCGCCTCCTCCTTCCCCAGCCCCGCCATAGGCTTTAATCCTCCCTTCCCAACCCCGGCGCTTCTTCTTGGGACCGCCTGGGTGGTTCCCAGCTTTTCACAGCCTGCCCTTTTCCGTGGGCGCCTCCATCCTAAAAATCACCGGAGATGCCGACGCAGGCTCAGAGTTGTTCGAGGGTGGGACAGGTGGCGGGGGTCTCGGCTTGTCTGGGTCCGCGCCTCCCTCCCCACCCCCCCGCCCGCTTTGGGGTTCTCATTTGCAGATGGCTCCCTGTGGTCCTCAGCTCATCTCTGGGCTAAACCGGCGAGAAGAGAAACAAGGGGTGGGGGTCCTGGAAGGGGGTTCTCACATTCGCTGTCGGGGGCCCAAGAGGGGGATCCAAGCCCCCGCGCCCCAGCGCCGCCCGACCAGGTGTCTCCCAGCCGTGCTCGCGGTTGCTGACGATCCTCTACGCGGAGGTTTGCCCCCTCGGCTCCCCGTCGGGACCCCCTTTCCCCAGACCGCGTCAACCCCGCGGCTCTGAGCCGGCGGGAGAAAGCGGTTCTAGGACCCGGAGGCGCCGCCGAGCGCGCCGCCGCCTCTCGCCTGGTCTTCGCCGCCTCCCGCTCGGGCAGGTGAAGCGGCGCCTGCCGCCCCCTCTGCGGCAGGTGAACCGCGGCAGCCGCCCCCTCCCCGCCGCGCCATGGCCGCCGCGGACCCCCGGGCGGGCGCCCGGAGCTCGCCCCCTCCCTCTAGCCCGCCCCCCTGGGGCCGGGTGCGGCGCGGCGGCGGCGGCGAAATGCGGTTTGCGCGCTCGGGGAGAGACAGCAGAAGTTCGAAAATCGCCGAGGGGGGAGCCTGCGCCGCAGCTTCCTGCCCCCGGCCCAGCCCTCTGGCCCCCGCGGCCTTCAGCCTGACTTCCTCCCCCCACCCTGCAGCTCGCCGCCCGGCGCCCTCGGACGGGGCCGCCCCGATGGGACGCCGCGCCCCGGCCCTGGCGCGACGCTGAGCCGAGCGCTCGCCGCCGCCAAGCCCCCCGCCGCCGCCGCCGCGGCCCCGCTCAGCCCCCAGGCGGGGAGCCCCGTCCCCCGCCCCCGGAAAGCTGGATTTCCGAGGCTGGAGGCGTCTGGCCGACTGGGTGGGGACCACCATGGGCAACGCGGCCGGCAGCGCCGAGCAGCCTGCGGGCCCCGCCGCGCCGCCCCCCAAGCAGCCGGCGGCCCCCAAGCAGCCGATGCCCGCGTCTGGGGAGCTGGAGGAGAGGTTCAACCGGGTCCTGGTGAGTGTGACCCGGGTGCGCGCAGGGCGCAGGCGGGGCGCGGCCGGGGCTCCGCACGCGTGGCGTCCCCGGGGGCTCAGGTGCAGCTTGGCGATCCCGGGGTGGGAGTGACAGTGGCTTCTTTCAGAGTGACTTAGCACTCTCCCAAATAAACTTTCTTCCGCGACCGCCCAGTCTCCCTCCCCAGCCCCCCAGCACACCCCCCACCCCACCCCCCGCGCTCCTAGGTCTAAAAGTCTTAAATAAAAATGTCCTCTGAGGAAGTTGGGAGCGGAGGACACAAGGGGGACCCAAGGCACCCCTTTCTCCGCCGCACGCAGGCCCAGCCACCGGGTGCAGAGCTGGAACATCTGCCGGTCTGAGTGCTCGAGTCAAAGACGGAAGGGGTTACATTTAACCTCCTGGGAGTGGAGACGGAGTCAACGGGTTTGGGTCCTGATTTGTTGGGTGCCTGGGCTGCTGGAAGTTCGGTTGTTGCATCGTGGAGCGGGGGTGCCAGCATTTTTCACCCCACAGCCCCCATATCAGGGAGAGTTTGCCATTGGGTCCTTGGGCAGCCTTTCCCACCCACTGAAGGAATGAAGGTTAGGAAGGGCGGGGTCACGACCAGACCCGCTGGTCACTCTTGCTTAAGGTGGAGGGAAAGTCTAAATTCCCCAAGCCCTCCCCCAGTCGCTTGCCTGGGGGCTTGGGGACTGTGCCCCTGGGAAGGGAGCTCTCTGCTCAGGTTGAACCCAGGAGTGGTCAGGTTGTGTGTAGTGCCTTGGGGGCTCCAGAGCAGACTCAGGGGGTCCCATGGGGGATGGGGAGGGTGGGAGACAGCAGTGGGGAGGGGCAAAGGCCACTCATTCTCACTTCCTGCTCCCTTTACCAGCCCCGTCCCTACCTCCTTTCCCTAACTAATTGCCTGGCGGCCCACCTGCTGTCTGCTTTCCCTGCTGGACACTAAGTGACAGGCGAATAAGGCATACTGTTCCCCAGAGGCACTTCCCAATCCGAGCAGTCCAGCACTGCAGGTCTGAGGGTGAGGGCCCGCAGAGCAGACGGGCGGCAGTGGCCAGTGCTCGGTTTGTCCCCACTCCACCTCCTTGACATCATTTCCCCTCCTCTGGCCAGTCATTCCGTCACACTTGCCAGACCCTCTGCATGTTCCCAAAAGGCAGCCTCCTGACAGTGGCTGAAAGTCTTGGCTGCTGCCTGCTCCCAGGAGAAAGCTAGATGGGGTTCTTGGAAGAGCTAGCTGCTGTGTGTGTGTGGGGGTGAGGGACGCTGAGGACACCTCACTCTAGGCTAGCCCCTGACTGCCTAATTTCTCCACTTGCCCCCACTCTCCCCTTCCCAAACCCAGGGCCTGGCATAGCTGGGCTGAGCTGAGCAGATGGGTGTCTAGGTGGGGGATAGGCGTGAACGAGGAGACACAGCTCCTGGGGGCCAAGTGGGAAGCCTGGACCCCCACCAACCTGCTTGGGCAGACCCAAGTTGTCTCTCCCTTCAAGTCCTTGTCTGTGGTTGCTGGGGAGGGGGGTACCGCCCAGGCACGCTGGTGGGGAGGAGCTGTGTGACTAACTCAGACCCGTGGAAAACCCAAAAGTCAAATGATGAGTGAGGTTTTTGATGGCAATGTAGGACATTATTGCCCGGCTTGGATTTGATGCTGGAACTCTGGTTGAGTCTGCCACTCATTGCCACTGGGTGTCCTGGAGTAGCAGGCAGTGGTGGGAGGAGGCCCAGAGATGAGTTTAGCGGGACCCTTGTGGGTCAAGGGGCAAAGGCTGGGTGGACAGCCAGGGCAGCAGCACTTGCTGGGGATCCCTTCCCACCCCAGCCCCCAGAAACCCCAGCATGTCTGCACCTCACCCTCTTCCTGGGGAGGGGTCAGCCTGTTCCTCACCCTGGTGTGAGCAGTACATACACAAGGTCACTTGGTTGAGAAGGGACATGCTCAAGGTCACTTGGTTGTCTCCTTGCACTCCCCACCAGCCGGGGCCATGGCCTAGCTGCCCAGAGCGAAACACTGAGCTAAACCCACAGGCCTGGCAGTGGGTGCTGCAGGCCAGATGGGGTCCTGTCCTCAGTGAGTGTCGAGGAGGGGAAGAGCCTTAGATTGCTGAGCAGGATGGGCCCACCACTCTCAGGGACCCCCCCCACCAAGTCTTAATGGGAGAAGCATAGCCCATCCCTTGGGGCTCTGGTCAGATGGCCTCAGGGAACCCCTTCATTCACTTTTACCCCAGGTGGGGAGTAGGGTCCTGAAACTCCAAACCACTTCTGGCTGTGGGACCCCTCCCCTCCCATGGGTGTGGGGTGCCCTCACCAAGCACCAAGACCCATAGCCAGAGATGCAGGGAGCCCATGCAAGGGTGGGTGGTGAGGGGCTACCTTTCTGAGGAGGCTGGGAGAGAGAGGGCTGTCCCTACTTAAAATAGGGGTGGGGAGAAGGAGCAGGTTGAGCCTTAGCAACAGTGGAGGAGGGACAGCTGCCCAGCTACAGGGGCCTGCTGCGATGGGGGTGGGGGTGGGGGGAGGAACCAACCAGCCGCCCTTCCCTCTTGCCTCTCCTATGCCCAATGCGGGGGCTGGGTGCTGAGATAGGAAGGCACTCCTTCCAAGCTTGCCTGACAGCGAGGTGAAGGACACCCCTGGACTGTCAGGGCAGGGAGGAGCCTGTAACCTTGGGGTGGAAGGTTTTGAAACCACCTATCAGGGCAGAGGGATCCAGGGAATGTGCCAGGCATGGCATGTGTGAGGCCGAGGGTGACATTGGCACCCAAGAAGGGGCTGAACCATTTGGAGGGAGATTTGCCTGTTGGAGGCTTAGCATCCTAGGGTGCTTTTATTTTTTGGTTTTTACTTATTTAGTTATTTTTTTCTAGGGTGCTTTTAGTATGTTCCCTGGGGATCTGGGTACTTGGCCAGGCTGTGTGGGGAGGTCAGAGCAGCCCCAGGCTGGTGTGTGCCCTGGGAGTCCTGCTGGTGAAGGGCAGGGTGGGTGGTGAAGGGCAGGGTGGATGTCTCCATTCTGCTGGCCTGCAGCTGAGGCCCTGCCTCTTGGGCCAGCTCCTTCTGGAAGGGGCCAGACAAGGTTTGGGGGCATGTAGCTGTGGTAGCTCAGGCCCTGTGTGTCTCCCATCTCTGGTGCACCCCAAAGAGACTGTAGCCATGTGATCAGATGCTGGACAGGGCAGAGCCGTGGGGTGACACTCCCAGCAGGCAGGGCTGGCCCATGCTGACCCTGGAAACCCAGGAAAGAGGTGGCATGGTTCACAGTGGCATCTAGGGCTGGAAGGCAAAGAGCTGGTGAGATGAGCAGGAGCAGGTGGGGCCGTTCTTGGCTGGGAACACGGAGCCCTGGAAGGTGGCCTGGGCTGCCCTGCCGCTGAGAGAGTCAGGGGAGAGGCAGGGTAGCTTCCCGGGCTTTGTGCTCATGAAGTTTGGGGGTTGAGTTTTGTCTTTGCCACTGTGTGACCTTAGGCAAGTTACTTAACCTCTCTGAGCTTCAGTTTTCCTTAGGTGTAAAAAGAGAATAATAATGGTATTTGCCAGCTTCCTTGGACTGCGGAGGGGATTCAATTAAAGTGTGAATCCAGAGTGCTTAGCATGGTACCTGGCACACAGTAAGCTCAATAAGCGCCCTCCACATGAGGAAGGGGTAATGGTGACTGAGCCCTCCTCTCCATTTGGGCCCCTTGGAAGTGAAGGAGCCCAGACCCCGCCTCTCCCCTCTCCCAGCTCCATTGCCAAGACCCTCCAGGCGGGCCCATCTTTGTCCATCACAGACCAGGCTGCCCTCCTGCCATCAGGCAGGTCAGCAACAGGGAGACCTAAACTGAAAACTGACTGGTGGCCGGAAACCACGAGAGGGAGGGCCTACCTCTCCTGGAGGGTGGGGCCGCAGCGGTGCTAACGGTAGCACTGTGTGCATGGGGAGGGGGAGGGGAGGCCTCCACTTCCCCCTGAGGTGGGGGGGGGGGGTTCCCCAGTGAGTAAGAACTTGGTGTGGGCAACAACAGGAAGCGTAGGGTGCTGGGTGGCAGGAAGTGGGGCTGGCTGTTCCTGGTTCCTCAGATGGGGGCTTGGGCAAGGCTGTCTGCAGAAGACCCCAGGGGGGCCAGGACCCACATTTCTCATTGTAGCATCTCCCTCGCTGCTCCTTTCCCCGAGGAATTGGATTTGTCTTACCAGCTTACCAGCTACGTCACCTTGGGGAAGTGACTTATCCGCTCTGTGCCTCAGTTTCTCGTCTGTAAAATGGGTATTGCTGTAGTATCCACCTTGTAGACCTACTGATGAAGTTCAAATGAGTTACTAGATGTAATGCTCTTAGAGTGGCACCTGGCACAGAGAAAGGGCTATGGGAGTGAAAATGATTCTGATTATTCTCCTGACAGCCTGGATTATACGGGCTGTGCCTGCTGTCCTGGCTCATCCTGCTCGCCCTTGTACCTGCCGTGGGGACCCTTAGACCCCGACAGGAAAAGTGGTTGGCTTTTACAGGACCTCATTACCTAATCCTAGGTCACCCCATAGTCCTTCTCTAAGCCTGGGATCACTTTATAAAATCCCCAGAAAATCTGTATACTGGAGTTTTAAAAAGTGGATAAAATTGTTTTGGGAGATCCGCCGAGAGCACTAAAACCAAGACTGAGGCCACACAGAGGTGGGAGGGGGAAGATATTGGGGGTATCGGGGCTGGGGGACAGGGTTGGCTTCTGAGCCCATCTGGTTGAGGAACCCCTGCAAGGGCCCGTCTCAATCTGGGGGTGGTGCCCAGGTTCAGAGCCATCCTGGGGCCTGAAGGATTGTGTCTCCTGGGGAGAGGTGGGCAGGTGGCTGGGGAGGTAGAGTCAGCTCAAACTGAAAGTGAAACCAGAGGGCGTGGCCGTGCCCAGCCCCTCCAGGCTCCTGGGATAGCTCCCCTGAGATCAGCACTGGAGGTGTGCTGGGGGGTCAGATGTGCCTGCAAGGGGCTGGGCTTGGCTGAGTGGAGAGTCGGGGCCAGAGAGGGAGGAGATTAGTCCCCATACATTCTAGTGGAAAGATTTGGGGAACCAGCTCCTTTTCTTGACCACCCACTAAAAGATGAATCCTATCTCACTCCTCCTCTGACCCAAAGCACGAAGGGTGGCAGGGAAAGGCGGATGAGGGTCAGTTAATCTTTTGGCCAAGCCTTGGCCACAGGTTGATTTACCTGGATGTTTTCCCAAACTGCTCACTGTGAAATGCCTTCTGCATAGTGCCCTGAAGAGTATTATTACGTCAAAACCCACTGAGGGGTGCAGCAGCTCTGGGAGGCACAGGGAGTGTGCCCATTTTATGGAGGAGAAAGTGGAGGCAAAGAACTGTGGGCCCAGAGCTTGGGTCTCTTGGATCCTGTGCCTGTTCCTCAACATCACAGCTGCCCCTTCTCTCTGCCTCACAGGCGACAGGTGCGCCTCCACACCTGGCCGGCCTGCCCTTCCCAGTCCCATTGCAGCATGTCAGCCGTCCTTCTCCTTGCACCCATCCCAGTTCCCCATGTCGTGGTGCTGCCTCCTTCCTGAGGGCCATGGATTGGGGGTCCTGTTTCCCAGGATGGCTTACCCCACCCGGAGTGAGTGGCATCTGCTGGCCCATTCTCCACTCCCCGCAGTGCCCAGCTCCTCGGTGGGCACAGCTGAGGAGCAGCTGCTAATTAGTGTTTGCGCTGTCAGAGCTATTTCTGATTTCTGAGCCTAAATTTAGCCTGTCTGGCAGGCTGGCATGTGGGCCCAAGGGCCTGCGGAGGCCCAGGTGGGGAAGGGGCAAAGGGGTGCCCTGTGCTCTGCCCCTGCCTGGCACTGCCCAGGCTGGACAGGTGTGCTGGGTGCCAGCAGAGCTGGAGGGAGCCAGGCCTCGCCCTGGCCGGTGATGACCATGGGGCTGTCCAGAATGGTGGTTCAGAGTCAGCTCTCCTCTTCCTGGCTGTGTGACCTTGGGCAGGTCACTAACCCATCTGTGCCTGCACCTGTTGGGTGGGAATAACAATGGTGCCTAATAATGGTTGTGGTTGATGGAACGAGGTGACAGTGTCCCGCTTGAAGGGCTTGGAGCAGTGCTGCCAGCCGAGCATCAGGCAGAGCCGGCCAGGATGGCTGCCGTCCTGAGGAGGAGGATTAGTTCCTGCCTCTGCAAACGCCTTCAGGCGTGCCGGGCCACACTGGGAACCAGTCAGGTCTCAGGGGCAGGGGAGGGCCTGAAAGACCCCTGAGAGAGGGGAGCAGCTGGCCCCTCTGAGGCTCGGATGCTGCTGCTGGGCTCAGCCGTTCCTGTGGCAGCCCCTCCTTCCTCGGGGCGCTGTCTGCCTTCTCTCCCTGCTTCCTCCTTCCCCTTCAGCCTTGTTCCCCCACCTCGGCCCCTTGTTGTGTCTCTGTGGGGTGGGGATGTACCAGGAAGGGCCAGGGAGAGAGAGAGATGGAGAAAGGCCCAAGGAGACCTCCCTGGCAACGTCGGCCCTTCCCACAGATCTAAGGCCCCTTCCTGGGCAGCCCCTAGCGTGGGGGAGCAGGGGTTGGGGCTGTCCTGGCGGTTAGCGGGTTGGAGGAGGGCAGCTTGGATGAGACAGCAGTGGTTTCCTCAATTCAGGCTCACTTTCGCAATGAGGGAGAAAGGCTGACGTACCTTTACCCCCTGCGGGCCTGGGGGGTGTGCCTGGTGGATGGGCAGTTTCACCTCTCCAGGGGACCCCAGCCGGAAGGCTTAGGCAATGGGGTCAAGAGCTTCCTGTTGTTTGGGGCTGACCCAAGGCAGTGATTTTTGGGGTGAGGTCTGGCCAGAGCCCCAGTACTAGGCCCAGTACCCCAGAGAGGAAGCTGGCTGAGAAGCCTCGGTGGGTGTGGCCCCTTCTCTGCTCCAGCTGTGGCCTCTGCTCAGAGCCAAGTGACGGAGGGCGTGCAGTTGGAGCCGTTGGAGTTGGCGTGCGGAGCCTCCACGGTTCTGGGCTGGGGGTCCTTGGGGGCTTCCACACCCCCAGAGCAGACCCTGGCTGAACTTGGAGGTCCTTGAGGACAAGAACTGTCTTTGGGGCCTGGCACATAATAGGCCCTCAAGACACTGTCGCTTTACTGAACTGGTTTTGTCTTTTGGGTCTATCAGGGAGAGACTCCAACGCTGGGGGTCCAGGAAGCCCCTAGTGCTGGTGATACCAGCTGATCCCACAGCCCTGGACTGGGCCCTAGGCCTGCCCATGGTGGAGAGGTTTGACAGAGACACTGTCCCTGTGTCTTGTGTGGCTGGGGGAGGGCAGAGAGCGCACTGACCTTTCTTAGTTCTTGAGGGGAGGCCCCTCCCGGCAGTCCTCCCTAGTTCCTGTGGCTGTGACCTTCCCCCCGAAACCCCCCTTGCCCCTGCAGCCATGATGCATCTGCCCGGAACTCCCAGACTGGTTGATGTGTCTGATCCCGGCCCTCTCTGCCTGTCCCCATCGCCTTCCTTCCCGAAACGGCCGGTGGGAGGGGGCTGAAGAGAGCCCTCTGCCCTCCTGGCTGGGAGGTTTGCTGATGTTCGTGAAGCACAGGTGATGGGGACAAGGCACTGGCTGTGCCTGGCCACACTTGGGCCTGGCTGGAGATGGCTCCCCTGTTACCTTCCCACCCAAATGGGCAAGAGATGCTCCTAGATGGGGAAGCGGCTGTGGCTCAATCAGTAGGGCTCCCGTTTACCATATGGGAGGCCCCGGGTTCGGTTCCCGGGGCCTCCTGGTGAAGGCAAGCCCGCCCGCACGGCGTGGTTAGCTGACCCAGCGAGCACAAGCAGCGGGGGGGGGGGATAAATGAGTAAATAAATAAAATCTTAAAAAAAAAAAAAAAAAAAAAAAAAAAAGAGAGATGCTCCTAGATGATCACAGAAGGGGGCACTGGAGTCCAGAGGTGTGTGAGGTCCCCAGGGAGTTAGGCCGAGAACCTACGGCTCCTGCCCCCATGACACCTGCTAGGGAGTGGCATGGGGTGGGGGGTGACAGCACAGGCCTAGGAGTCAGGCAGACTCAGATTCCAATCCTGGTGTCACTTTCCATCTCTTGGCCAAGGTAAAGTTACTCCACTTCTTTGGGCATCAGTTTTCTCGTTGGATAACACTAATCCCCAGGGTAAGAGGATGATGAGGGTCCTTGTGTATGACAAGCCTATTAGGGAGCTGGGCCCTCAGTGGGTCCCATAAATGCCCATCCCCCCCACTCAAGCTGGGGCCTCAGGCTCAGGGGTCTTTACTTCGTCTGCCCCCCACCCCCAGAACTGCATGAACTTGCCCCCGGACAAGGTCCAGCTGCTGAGCCAGTATGACAACGAGAAGAAGTGGGAGCTCATCTGTGACCAGGTGGGTGCCAGGGTGGTTCGGGCTCCTCTTCCCTTCCCCCAGCGGGACGCCCCACCCAGTCTTGGGCTGGCTGCAGAATTGGCACTGGTGCGTTGCCCATGGGACCAAGAGGCCAGCAGAGCAGGATGCTGGAATCCCCCCTCCTGGACCCAGGGCCTCCCCAGAGACTCTGTGAGTTATGGTAGAGCTGGGGCTGCCCTCTGCTGAGCTGCCAGGGCTGCCAGGGACTGGTCTGGGGCGCTGGCCAGTGCAGCTGAGGCCTTGTCCCCATCCTCCTTGCCGAGCTTCCTGGCACAGCCTCCCTCAGCCCACCAGCTCAGGCCTGGGGAAGAGGGGGGCAACCAGGGCGGGTCTTCATCTGCCCCTGCAGGAGGTGGGAAGGAAGGGGCAGTAACCCCTGTCTTCCTTTTCCCTGGATCAGCCAGTTCCCAAGTGGGAAGTGGTGGTGCAGGGACTGGGACCCCACCACCTTCCTAGCTTCCGGGCTGCCCCCCTCCCACGCTGAGACAGGGTGGGGCCCCACTGCAGTGGTTCAGGGAGGGAGGGAGGCAGAGCTGCCTTTAAGCCTGAGGCTGTGGAGGCTGGGGGTGGGGACTTGGGGAGTAGGGAGCCTCCCCTGGGAGCCGGCGGGGGGGGGGGGGGGGGGCGCCGGTCCTCCTGCTAATGGAGCTTGATGGGATGAGCTGGCTGGGCCGGCATCTGGGGGGTTAGCGCTGGCCAGGGAAAGAGGGTGGGGAGCCAACTCCAGAGGCTCTGGGGCTGTGGTAGGGGTCCCTGTTTAGGGGCTCGGCCTAGCATCTCAGAGGCCTGGGTCTGAAGTGCGAGGTGGAGGGGGACAGCCAGGAGTGCTGAGGGGCCTGGGTGGGATGGACAAGATCCCCTCTCAGTGGGGAATCTCTGGTGTGGTCCCTGCCTCTGGGTGTGAGTGGCTGCCGGAGCTGGGGTGGGGGTAGGAGTTGCTTTGTTAAACACACAGGTACTTACCAACACAGGAGCCCAGGTGAGCAGGGCAGCTGGGGGCAGAGTCCTGGGGAGGCTGGGGGCTGGGGTGGGTGGGCAGGCCCCTCCAGAGACTTCTTCCTCCCTGTGTCCCCAGCTCTGGGCTGGGGGGGGGAGTCGAGGGAGGCCAGGGGGCTGGGAGGGTGCACCTAGAGGCTAGTCTGGTTCACCCCAGGGTTGGAGGACCTTTAAAGTGGCCTGTGGCCTGCTGGAGCTTATACTTTTGGAACGGGACATTGGGAAAAGGGCTGGTCATTTGCCCGGGCTGCCTCCCTGCACACCCCCATTCTGTTTCCCCAGGAGCGCTTTCAAGTCAAGAACCCCCCTGCCGCCTACATCCAGAAGCTGAAGAGCTACCTGGATACCAGTGGGGTCAGCCGAAAGGTGACAGCTGATTGGATGTCCAACCTGGGGGTATATGTCTCCCCTTTTTTCTCTGTTCCGCTTCCGGGTACCTTCCAGGCTCTGGGCAGTGGAATAACTATGCACATACATGTGCACACTGTTCTGGGGCTTGTGTGGGTACATGGATGAGTGGGTATGTGTATTTAGAGGGACTGGGAGTGTCCTGAGTGTGCATTGTGGAGGTTCCTCGGTATGTCCTGTACTTGTGTGTGCGTGTGTACACCCTGTGTGTCCATGCATGGACCATGTGTGCACTGTGTAAGCAGCCTGCGTCCATGTATATGCGTGTGCATGTGTGGACCCTCGCCTCCATGTACAGGTGAGTGATGTCGTGTACCCTGTGTGGCCTTGCATGGATGGATGCATGTGTATACTCCATATGTGTACCCAGGGTAGCCATTAGTGCTGTGTGTACGTGCTGGCTTTGCAGGATGTCTGGGTATCCTATGTGTGTATACCCAGGATGTCCATTTGTGGATGTGTGCCTGCCCAGGGCCTGGTACATGGATGTGTGTACCATGTGTGTGCTACCCAGGGTGTCCACATGTGAATACATGTATGTACCCTCTGTCCTGTGCCTGCCTGTGAGTACACCCTGTGTGTCCCTGCATGAGTGTGTACTTGTGACTGTGCATTGATGCATGTGTATGGACATGGTGTGTGTGTATGTGTGTATACCCAGTGTGCCCATGTGTGTGTGCACCGTGTCTGTGTGTGTATATATGAACCCTGTGTTTCCGTGCCCAAGCATGGGTGTGTGTATGAGTGTGTGTGTCCTGTGTCGTTGTGCATGGATGCTGGTGTGCACCCTGTGTTTCCATGTATGGGTGTATGTGTCTGTGCACCTTGTGTGTCCATGCATGGGTGTGTGGTGTGCACCCTGTGTGTCTGTGTATGGGCAAGTATGTGTTGCCTGTGAGTGCTTGTTCCACTAGGTAGGTGTGTGGAGGTAGTGGGGGAGGCTGAGCGTGAAAGGCCACACATGCCAGTGTGTGAGGGGCGGGTGCTGCTGGCTGCTGCCTCAGAGCTTGGCAGGGGCCTTTGGGAGGCCTGGGTTCCCCACTCAGGCTCCCGTTCTTGGCCCCCAGTTTAAGAGGCGAGTTCAGGAGTCTACACATGTGCTGCGGGAGCTGGAGATATCCCTGCGGACAAACCACATCGGGTGAGTGAGGGGCTCAGATCCTCCTCTCTGGGCCCCAGGAGAGCTCTGTGGAGCACCTCGGGGTGGGGGTCCAGGACGGCTTCCCCGCCTCCTTTCCTGCCCATCCTCTGGCTGGTGCCTGGAGGCCGTGGCTGGGCCATGGTGCCTGCCCAAGCCCCCTAGCTTCACGGGGCCTTCTGAGGGGGCTTGTTGGTGTCTCCCAGGGGAAGGGCATCCCAGAGGCCTGTGCTACGCCCACTCTGGGCAGGACCTCCTTCCAGGCTAGGACTTAGGGAGTCCTGTGCCCCACAGGTGGGTGCAGGAGTTCCTCAACGAGGAGAACCGAGGCCTGGACGTGCTCCTTGAGTACCTGGCCTTTGCCCAGTGCTCCGTCACGTAAGCCTCCCCCGGGTACTCCCCCTGACCCCCACTCCTCCGTCACTCTTCCAGCACTCTGCCCCCTCCTCTGGCCAGCTCCCGGAACCCTGCTGTGGACGGGGCGGGCATAGCCCAGGATGGCCAGCTGGGACCTTGGGGGCACCCATGGGCTTACTCTTCTGTTCCACATGCCCTCTCTCCACCTATGCCCAGCACAGTGCCGAGAACACAGCTGCCTCCCCTCCCCAACCTCTCCTGTGGGTCTGTCTCTCTCCTCCCAATTTTCCCCACCCCTCTCTTAAGCGTGCCCCCGCAGTGGTGGCCTCCAACCCCGTTGCAGGTATGACATGGAAAGCACAGACAACGGGGCTCCGAGCTCGGAGAAGAGCAAGCCCCTGGAGCAGTCAGTGGAGGATCTCAGCAAGGGTTCCCCTTCTTCCATCCCGCCACAGCCCAGGAGTCGTCACCTGACCATCAAGTATGTGCCCCATGGTGGGGCGGCAGGGAGAGAGGATTCACCCCCTACTTCCCCGCGTCCAGCCAGCGCCACTCAGCACCATTCAGGTGGTGGGAGGGGCAGCCCCTCTCCTCCTCGGGTCAGGCATTGGGGAGCGGAGTTAAGTCCACACACAGGGCTGGGGATGTGGGTGTGTTAAGAAGCCACTGGGGGTGGGCACCTAGGGGCTGGGTGGGTGTGGGATAAGGAGGGCGTTCTGGGTTGGTGGGACCCCCTTATACCTGTCTAACCCCCTGTTTTCTCCCATATGGCCTCCAGGTGCCCCCCTTCTCCCCGGTACGTAGCCACCTGGGGGCAGGTGCATGCCTGGCCAGCTCCCTGGGGGTGGTGGTGGGGTTGAGTGAGGCGTTTGACTGAGCCCCCTGCATTCAGCTGCTGTGGACAAGTCACCTCCACCTGAACTTTCTCCTGGGGGCGAGGAAGGGGGAAGGAGACGGCCCTGGAGTATGTGGGGGCCCCCAGCTTCCTCCCTTTCCACTTTGGGTCTAAGGGTCCAGGTTCACATTAAGCCCCAAACTCTTACTATATGTTCGTTCGTTCATTCATTCATTCATTCATTCATTCATTCATCCACCGTTGTTTTAGGCCTTGCTGTGTGTCAGGCACAGTGGCAGGTGCTCAGGAGACCAGTTACCCTTAGGGGGCCCACAGTCTAGAGGGTGTGACAGGTGTCTCAGAGGTGGGACTGGGGGCTCTGAGAAGGGAGGAACCCACCACCTGGATCATCAGGAAGGCTAGCAGAAGGGGTGGCACTGAGGCTCTGTCTCAGATGAATAGAGGCTTTACTGGCCGTGAAGGGGACAAGGAAGTCGATGGGGCAGGAAGATGGGAGGGCTTGGCCAAGAGGTGGCAGGGCCTCCCAGTATGTGAAAGAATTGTCAAAAGGACCTGACACGTGGAAGTCATGATTGGCGGTTCTGAAACAATGAACACATCACACATTTTTTGGCAAATAAACAATTGCACACGCTCATTATAGCACTTACTACGTGCCAGGCACTGTTCTAAGCATTTGAACAAACGTACTCATCTCATGGCCCCAAAAACTCAATCAGGAAGGGACTATTATTACCATTCCTCTTTTATGAATGAGGAAACTGAGGCACGGGGAGCTTAAGTAATTGCCTATTAAGCCATGGAACAGGGATTGGAGCCAGGACGTCAAGATGGACGATAAGCCCACGTGGCCGTGAGCGCCACCTGGTGGCGCGCCTCTCCACAGCTGTTTCCAAGCTAGGGCTGTCTTCTTTCTACAGGCTTCCCCTAACCCCTACCCCAACAGCACAGGCAACGCTTTTATTTATTTATTTATTTTTTACCGGGAGGTCCCGGGGATCGAACCCGGGTCCCTCCATATGGGAGACGGACGCCCAACCAGTTGAGCCACATCCGACCCCAACAGCAACGCTTTTAAATGCCATGTCGCCCTTAAGGGTCTTTGCTTCCCTCTCCCTTCCGGTCTCCTGCTCCCAGCATGCCAGGCCCCAGGCCCAGGGACTGAGGAAACCTGCCTGCTCTCAGCTGGCCTCTTCTGTTGGGTGGGTGGGAGGCAGTGGCCTAAGGTTCCAGATGTGTCCCCTTTTACTCCAAGAGTCGTCTGAGTGGCCGGGGGCTCAGGACTCTGACCTCTGCTGCCTCTCCTTCCAGGCTGACCCCGGCCCACAGCAGGAAGGCCTTGCGGAACTCCCGCATCGTCAGCCAGAAGGATGACGTCCACGTCTGCATCATGTGCTTGCGCGCCATCATGAACTACCAGGTGGGCTGGGGGCCCGCGGGCTGCCCGGGCTGCTGAGCTTCTGGGACCAGCTCTCCTCCGCTGGGGAGCCCTGGGGATCTGGGCTGTTGGCTCAGTGTCTTCAGGCTGGTGTGCCTTTGGGAGAAGCCCCAGATTTCCGCCGCCTACTTGTCAGGCCCTCTTGAGCACCCCTGGCTGTGGCTCACGTGGGGACTTAGGGACACACACCAAGACAGCGAGCGAGGCCTATGGGGAGAGTAGCCTGTGGGTTATTTAGTTTGGAGGAGTGATTGGCAAAGGCGGGCCTTCCCTCACTTAGCTGGCCTTTGAGGAATCCCTGTGTCCACAGTGCTGAGTTCTGACATTGGCTTTTAAAATGACAAAGGTATTTAAAAAGAGGAACAAGAGGAACAGGAGACAGGGTTTGGCTGCAGCAGAAGAGATTGTAGTTGGATATAAAGAAGAACTTTCTAAGCTTGAGGGCACTTAGAGACCAGAGTGGTATGGCGCTGACTGTGCTGATGGTGCTGGGCAGAAGAGCACTGGCAGTCCTGGTGGTCTGCCTGGAGGAACTGACCTCTCCTCTCTCCCCAGTCTGGCTTTAGCCTCGTCATGAACCACCCAGCCTGTGTCAACGAGATTGCTCTGAGCCTCAACAACAAGAACCCCAGGTGAGGTCCACACCCCTCCTTTCTCCACCTCTAGACTCTTTTCCTCCTTAACGACCCCCTTGTCCTGATTCTCAGGATTACTGCCCAGGCTCATTCCACCCACACCATCAGCTCCTCTGTCCTGCCCAGCCCCAGAGAGAATGACCCGCCCTTCTCTCCCCAGAACCAAGGCTCTGGTGCTGGAGCTGCTGGCAGCCGTGTGCCTGGTGCGGGGCGGTCACGACATCATCCTTGCGGCCTTTGACAACTTCAAGGAGGTACTGGAAACTGCCGCCCTCCCCCGAAATGTACTCGCCCCTGTGGTGTTGCTTAGAGCCCAGCTGCTGGCTGTGGTGGCCTCCACTGGGGGTGGCTGTGGACATCTGGTGGGCATTTGGGGAGCACAGGGTGGGGAGAGTTTGGCCTGGGGAAGTTCTGAAGAGAAGGAGTGGGTACTGCCCGGGGCCACAGGGACAGCTACTGGGACCTGCTGAATCTCGGACCCAAACTGGACTTATCTAGACATCCTCGAGTTGCTGACTCTAGGTAACAGGCCCACAAGAAGTATGTGAGAATATGATGCATAAGACAGGATACATTCATTCTTACGTTCATAAATATTTAACGAATATTTCTTGAGTGCTTATTATGTGTCAGGCACAGGAGAGGGCCCTTGGCATACATGGTGGACGAAAGCAACAAAGGAAAGAGGGAAAGACAAATAATAAACAATATAAAAAATAAGTAAATTGTGCACTATGTTAGAAAATGATAAATGCTATGGGGAAAAAATCATGCAGGGAAAGGTGATCAGGGGCGCTGGTTGCAGGGTAGTCAGTGAGGGCCTCATTGAGAGGATGAGATTTGAGCAAAGCTGTAAAGGAAGTAAGGGACTTGGTACAGTTGCAATCAGGAGTAAGAGAACTGCAGGCAGAGAGATGGAATAGCACATGCAAAGGCCCTGAGGTAGGAGAGTACTATGATGTCAGTATGACCAATATGGAATATGTGAGGGGGAGGGCTGTAGGAAGGGAGCCTGAGAGGGAGTGGCCATGGCTGACTTAGATTTAGCAGGCTCAGTCTGGCTACTGACTTGAGGAACCTGTAGAGGCACAAAGTTGGCAGCTGGAAGATGGGTAAGGAGGTGTGTCACTGGGGCCTCAGTGACAGCCATTCCCCTCACCCAGGTCTGTGGGGAGCAGCACCGTTTTGAGAAGCTGATGGAATATTTCCGGAATGAGGATAGCAACATTGACTTCATGGTGAGCTTGGGAACCTGGTGGGCTGAGGCCTGGGCCAAGCCATCCTGGGGTGCAAGGAGCAACTAGGGGCTTGGGTATCTGGGGTCTGGGCTCTGTACCTGCAAAGTGTGAGGACTGAGTGGCCAATGGGGAAGGGGTGGATGTTAGAGAGGGAGAGGGTAGACTGAGGGGATGTGGAGGAAAAATATGGGTAGGGACAAAGCTGGGTTAGGAGAGTGAGAAATGTGGAGAGGGAGGGAGACTTGGGGGTGAATGGGAGTGGAAGGCGTCAAGTTCCCCTACCCCCAGAGGATCATAGACCTGCTCATGTCTGCTGCCCCCAGGTGGCCTGCATGCAATTCATCAACATCGTGGTACACTCGGTGGAGAACATGAACTTTCGTGTCTTCCTGCAATATGAGTTCACCCACCTGGGCCTGGACCTGTACTTGGAGGTAAGCCCTGCACACGCCTTGACTTGCCCACTGCAGAGTATCACGTGGGTGTTGGAGTCAGACAGATTTGGGTACAGATCCTGGCTCAGCTACTTCCTCACCAGGTAACCTTTTTTTTTTTTTTTTTAAAGATTTTATTTATTTATTCATTTATCCCCCCCTTGCTGCTTGTGCTCGCTGGGTCAGCTAACCACGCCGTGCGGGCAGGCTTGCCTTCACCAGGAGGCCCCAGGAACCGAACCCGGGGCCTCCCATATGGTAAACGGGAGCCCTACTGATTGAGCCACAGCCGCTTTCCGACCAGGTAACCTTTGATAGGCCTCTTCTCCGGGTCTCCGTTTTCGCCCTGGAAAGCAGGAGCATCATAGAGCTAATAAGGACTCAAAAGGTGTAGCGCAGTGCCTGGCACATACAGGCATCTGGTTCACGGAGCTGCTGCAGGCCCTGGAACAGGCTCCAAGTGGCTCTGGATCAAGCTCTGGGAACACCAGCCTCAGACAGGCTCTAGCACACCATGGGGAGTGCAGAGCTCCTGGGCCAAAGTGGGAGCCAGCTCCCGTTGTGTGGGTCCAGGTCATGGAGGAGAGCATGGCCTGGGGAAGGTGGGGAGAGGAGTGTGGTGCTTCCTGGCCCTCCAGAGCAGAGAAGCTGTAGCTTCTTCCCTGATTCCTTTGGGAGGCTCTCTGGAGGAGCAGGGCCTTTGAGATTGGAATTTTGAAAGCCAGAATGAACAAAAGGTGAAAAGCAGGTATAAGATGGAATATTATTATTCAGCCATAAAAAGGACTGAAGTTCTGATACATGCCACAACATGGGTGAATCTTACAAACATTATGTTAGGTGAGAGAAGCCCGACACAAAAAGCCACATATGGGATGATTCCATTTATAGGAGCTGTCTAGAACAGGCAAATCCATAGAGACAGAAAATAGATTAGTGGTTGCCAGGGGCTGGGGGGAGAGGGAATGGGGAATGACTGACTGCTAACGGGTGTAATGAATATGTTCTGGAATTAGATCATGGTGATGGTTGAATAACCTGGTGAATACACTAAAAACCACGGACTTGTACATTTTCAAATGGTGACCTTTATGGTATATGAATTACATTTCAATAAAAATAAATAAAGGCAGGGAAGCGGCTGTGGCTTAATCAGTAGGGCTCCCGTTTACCATATGGGAGGCCCCGGGAACCCGGGGCCTCCTGGTGAAGGCAAGCCTGCCCGCACGGCGCGGTTAGCTGACCCAGCGAGCACAAGCAGCAAGGGGGGGATAAATGAATAAATAAATAAAATCTTTAACAATAAAAAAAATAAAAATAAAAAATAAATAAATAAATAAAGGCAAAAAGCCAGGCTAGGGCTCTGGCCCCTTGGGGAGTAGGGTTGGATGGCTCCTGTCCCACACAGCAGGCCTCACCCCACTCCTTCCATCTGGGGGACAGAGGCTGCGGCTCACCGAGAGTGACAAGCTGCAGGTGCAGATCCAGGCCTACCTGGACAATGTTTTTGATGTGGGTGCACTGCTGGAGGACACCGAGACGAAGAACGCAGTGCTGGAGCACATGGAGGAGCTGCAGGAGCAGGTGGCCCAGGTGAGAGCAGCCCAGCTCCCAGCCCAGAGGCCTCGACCCCCCGGAAGGGCTGTCACAGGGCCCCACAGGGCTCAGGCACTGACTCTATGTGTGAATGGGGTGGGGGTGGCTGTTGGCCTGGCCCCTGAGTTTGGCCTGAACCCAAAGCCTGAATCCTTTGGGGGCCTTTCTCAATGCTCACTGAGCTCCTACCAGGGCTTATGAGGAAGGTGGGCCCCTCCTCTCAGACCCCAGGCCTTGGCTTCTTGGGTAGAACCGGGGCCCCGGGGCCCCTCCCAGCTCAGACTCCTTGTCTCCACCCACCTCCCTCATCCGAGGTTTCCTCACCTCCTTGGGTTCAAGTGGCAGGCGCTGGCCACCCCCAGCACCGGGGGCTGAGCGCATCAGGGAGCCTCCCCCAGCCCTCCAGGCAGGCTTGCCTGGTGCCGCCCCCTCACCGGCGGTGCCAGTTGCCAGTGCCCGGCCGCGGGTGGGAACTCACCATGTGCGGGTACCACAGCTGACAGAGAAGCTTCGGGACGCGGAGAACGAATCCATGGCCAAGATCGCCGAGCTGGAAAAGCAGCTAAGCCAGGCCCGCAAGGAGCTGGAGACCCTGCGGGTGAGGCTGGGGCCAGGGGTCGAGCTGGGGTTCGGCAGGGCTCCCAAGAACAGACCAGAGGGGCTTCTAGGTTGGACAGCCCCCTCCCGTAAGGCGGCTGGGGCTGTGCTGGGCCAGGAAGCCTGCGGTGGGCACTGACCCCTTCCCCGGCGCCCGCAGGAACGCTGCAGCGAGCCGACCACCATGGGCATCTCTAGGCGTCCCCCGGAGCCCGAGAAAGTGCCCCCGACCCTGGCGCGGCCCTCGGCCCTAGAGCTGAAGGTGGAGGAGCTGGAGGAGAAGGGGTTAATCCGCATTGTGCGGGGACCCGGGGATGCTGTCGCCATCGAGATCCTTCCGGTCGCTGTGACAACTCCGAGCAGTGGTGACGCCCCGACTCCGGGGGTGCCCACAAGCTCCCCCAGCCCAGGTGCGCAGGAGCTTCAGGCAGTGGGGAGAGGGGCCCGGAAAGGGCGCCTGAGAGCATCTCGGGCCGGGAGGGCTGGGAAAGGGCTTGGACTGTGGGCGCGGCTCAGGTGGGTGCGGGTGTGTGCGCCTCTGGGTGGGTGGGGGAAATGGGTCCAGTGCGCATGCCTGGGGCGGGGAGGCGAAAAGAGACCACCCTACGTAAGAGTTGACACAGCTCCCCACCCCCTTGCCCGGCGCAGATCGCCCACCTGCGGCGGAGTCAGCTCCTGAAGCGGTGCCCACGCCACCGTCACCGCCCCCACTGCCTGGCTCCGACCCCCACCAGGAAGCCCCGCCTCCGGCACCCCCCCTGGCGCCGCCCCTCCCCGGTGTCCAGGATTTCCCAGCTGCACCGCCTCCGCCCCCTCCGCCGCCCCCACCTCCAGGCACCGACGGGCCAGTGCCTCCACCGCCCCCACCGCCTCCGGGAGGCCTTTCTGATGCCCTTGGAGGGTCGGGTCCAGAGATGGGTCCAGGTGAGTAGACCGCCCAGGGCCAGGGGAGATGGAGAGATGGGCCTCAGCGTCCTCCAGCACTCTCTGTCCTGGAGCCTCCCACTGCCTTCTGCCTGCCCCGGTCCCCTCAGCCCCGTGCCCCTCCAGTACTCATGCTCCCTCCCCGTCCCAGGAGTGAAGGCCAAGAAACCCATCCAGACCAAGTTCCGCATGCCGCTCTTGAACTGGGTGGCCCTGAAACCCAGCCAGATCTCCGGCACCGTCTTCACGGAGCTCAACGACGAGAAAGTGCTGCAGGTGCGCTGACCCTGCCTGGCCTCCACTGGAGGCACCAGAGGGGGCGGGGCCTCACTCGGCTCCTGCTGGGCACTGGGAGGGGTCGTTTCCTCCACCCCATCTTACGGATGAGGAAGCCCAGGCCCAAGGATGGGTGTTCAGCCAGTGCTTGTCCTGGGTAGTAACCTGCTCCCCTGGAGGTTTTACCCTCCTTCCCTGTAGAGGGCTTTTCAGCGTGGGCCCCCACCCCACCCTGGCCTCTCCACCCCCATGTCCCTCTCCCACCACTTTCCCACAGAAGACCAGGCCTCAGCACCCTGAATACACTGTTTCCTGAATGGGATCTGTTCCCTTGCCTCCAGCTCCAGGCCATTGCTCCTGCCCTGCCCTCTGCCTGGAGTGGGCTTCCCTTTCTCTCCTCTCCCCCTGGGGACTTCCAGCTCTTTGGCTTTAACAATCTGGGTTTGGGGTCGCCTGGGTGGGTGCTCCTACTCGGTGATGCTCCCACTTGCGCTTCCCTTGGTTCCCCATCATGGCCTGCGGTTAGACTGGGGTTGTGGATCTTCTTCCTGCCTGGCTGCCTGGAAGGGCCGAGTTGAAGGGCTCCAGCACTGAGCCTGGTGCTTGGCCAGTAAGTACCAGACTCGGGCCCAGCCCAGCCCCGCTTCTCTCCCTGTGCCCTCAGGAGCTGGACATGAGTGACTTTGAGGAGCACTTCAAGACCAAGTCCCAGGGCCCCAGCCTGGACATCAGTGCCCTCAAGGGCAAGGCAGCCCAGAAGGCCCCTAGCAAGGCAACGCTCATCGAGGCCAACCGGGCCAAGAACCTGGCCATCACCCTACGCAAGGGCAACCTGGGGGCTGACCGCATCTGCCAGGCCATTGAGACGTGAGCGGCCCCGCCCCAGGCTGGGGGGCAGCCCAGTCCTCCATCAGGCCAGGGTCATCAGGTGGATCCTAGTAAAAGAGCCCAGCCATGGGACAGAGACCGTCCCAGCCCTGGCCAGGGAGGTGGGCCGGAAGCTTGTCCCCATTTTCAGATGGAGGGAGTGTCCCTCCCGCCCTCCTTGCCCAACTGTGGGCACTCAGGCCCAGGCATGTCAGCTGGGCACCTGCCACTGCTGTAAAACAGGGACCCCAGGCTTCCCAGCTCCCGATTTCCCTAACTCCTGCATCTTGTTCCTCGGAGCT
Organism: Tolypeutes matacus; assembly: GCA_026826555.1. NCBI lineage: Eukaryota > Metazoa > Chordata > Mammalia > Cingulata > Chlamyphoridae > Tolypeutes > Tolypeutes matacus. Next base: position 1,560,341 of record JAKSZT010054478.1, read on the forward strand.
GTCTACCCACAGCAAATATTGAAGTTCATTTATTCAATCAAGGAGGGGTGGTCCTGCTCCCAGGGCTGGTGAGTGTGCAGTGACCCCCACCCCACCCCCAGGTATGACCTGCAGGCCCTCGGCCTGGACTTCATGGAGCTGCTGACTCGCTTCCTGCCCACGGAATACGAGCGCAGCCTCATTGCCCGCTTCCAGCGGGAGCAGCGGCCGCTGGAGGAGCTTTCGGATGAGGACCGCTTCATGCTGCGCTTCAGTGGCATCCCGCGCCTGCCAGAGCGCATGGCCACCATCACCTTCCTGGGCAACTTCCCAGACACGGCCCAGTTGCTCATGCCGGTGCGGGCCGGGGCTGTGGGGCCTGGGTTGGGGGAGGGGAGGAGGCCGCTCCCAGCCTGGGCTCATCCCCGCAGCTCACCTTGCCTCCCCCACCCCCCAGCAACTGAATGCCATCATTGCAGCCTCGATGTCCATCAAGTCCTCTGACAAACTCCGCCAGATCCTGGAGGTGAGAGCCCAGGGCAAGGGTCTGGGAGGTGGGGCCCACCCATGACTCCCTGCCTGCTTTGGGTGGTGTGAGAGGGAGACCCCCAGCCCTGCCCTGCGCACCTCTCACATACCCGCTCCTGATGGCACCTCGGAAGGACAAAGTTAAAGAGAGGAGAGAGCTGGATCCAGCAGCCATGTCTATAAAGCACACCCCGACTCTGCCCGAGGCCTTGGCCTGCGCTGGGACTCTGCTGTGATTAGGGAGCCCCCCAAGCACATCTGCTCAGCAGAGTGTCAGCCTAGGAGGGAATGCTGGCAACACAGCTTTAGGAAAGAATGGCAGAGGACAAAAACTGAGTGTGCCCCACAGTGCCAACCATGAACACGTGTCACATATGTACACACGTGTACCTGTGGCAGGGACCCAAGGGGCCCGTGCAGGAGTATAGCAGGGGCTGAGTGTGCCGAGCTTGCTTTTCGCCACTTTTTCTCCTTTTGCTGTTTACCTGGAAGGCAGTTTCCTCAGCCCCAGCCTCCCCCAGCTCTCTCCTTTCCCTTCCAGATCGTCTTGGCCTTTGGCAACTACATGAACAGCAGTAAGCGGGGAGCAGCCTATGGCTTCCGGCTCCAGAGTCTGGATGCGGTGAGGGGGACAAGGAGGTGCCTCCTGGCCTGGGGGGGGTGGGGGCCAGTTGGGGGCCAGTAGCTTACAAGAGGCCCCCGTGCAGCTGTTGGAGATGAAGTCGACGGACCGCAAGCAGACGCTGCTGCACTACCTGGTGAAAGTCATCGCTGAGAAGTACCCAGAGCTCACAGGCTTCCACAGCGACCTGCACTTCCTGGACAAGGCGGGCGCAGGTGGGCAGCACTTAGGTCCCTGGGTGAGGGGAGGGGCTCCGCCCTGGGGCGGCTGGGCTGGGCTGGGCTGGGAGAAAGCCCGGGAACCCAGGGTGGCATAGAGCGGGAAGGCTGCCTTGCTGACTCCCTCTCCCTGTGCTGTTCCTCCCCAACCCAGTGTCCCTGGACAGCGTCCTGGGGGATGTGCGTTCCTTGCAGAGAGGCCTGGAGTTGACGCAGAGGGAGTTTATGCGACAGGACGACTGCTTGGTGCTCAAGGAGTTCCTTAGGGCCAACACACCGGTCATGGACAAGCTGCTGGTGGACAGCAAGACTGCTCAGGTGGGTGGGGCCTGGCGCCACCCTAGAGGTGGGGGGCCGGGGCAGGGATGAAGGAATACTTGCTGTTGGGGCACTAGCAGGATCCTGGGGCCCAGGTGGGGGTGGGGGGCTGGCCTGGAGGAGCATGGCCACAGCTGGGACACTGAGGGCCGCCCTGCCCCGGGGTGCAGGGAGGTGGTGGCCAGTGTTTTGAGGGGTTCAGAGCAGTGAGCAGGTTCCGAGCAGCCCATGCTAGAGGGCCTGACCAGCTTTGCCCACAGGAGGCCTATGAGTCCGTGGTGGAATACTTCGGGGAGAACCCCAAGACTACGACCCCCTCCATGTTCTTTTCCCTCTTTAGTCGCTTCGTCAGGGCATACAAGGTATGTATGTCTGGAGGGTGGGCTGGAACCACAGGGCATTGAAGCCTCTCCACTAGGGCAGTGGGAGGGGTGGGAACTGCCCCTGCCTGCAGGGCAGAATGGGGAAATAGGGAGCATGCCCCCCATGGAGACCCACTTTGGTCCCCAGAAAGCTGAGCAGGAGGTAGAACAGTGGAAGAAAGAAGCAGCTGCCCAGGAGGCAGGTGCTGAAAACCCGGGCAGAGGGGAGCCTGCTGCACCCAAGGTAGGTAGCTGGGCACCCTGAGCCTGGCTCTGGGGTGCAGGGATGTCTGGTATCCTCATCATCCTCTGCTGCCCCCTCAGTTTTATGGATGGAACCTGCCCAAGGTGAGGGCAGTGCCCAGGAGCCTGGGGCAGGAACGGGTTCCCTGTGCTCCAGCCAGCTACCCTTGCTGTGGGGGAGCAGGCTGATGTTCTAGGGTCTGGTGGGGCGGCACCCTGGACTGCAGCTCTGCACCCCTCAGTCCCCACCCAAGGTCCGGCGGCAACAGATGGACCTTATCTCGGAGCTGAAACGGAAGCAGCAGAAGGAGCCACTCATCTATGAGAGTGACCGTGATGGAGCCATTGAAGACATCATCACAGGTGAGGGCTTGGCCCTGCCTCTGACCTCAGCTGTCCTGCTGTGCTGTCCTCCATACGCTCCCCCACCCCAGGGCTCCAGCTGCCTCACTGCCTCTTGCTACCTCTTCTGTCTTTTTTCCCTGTTCCTTTCTCTACTCCCTCCACCCTACCCCCGACCCCCGCTCAGTGCTCAAGACTGTGCCCTTCACGGCCCGCACCGGCAAGCGGACATCCCGGCTCCTCTGTGAGGCCAGCCCGGGAGAGGAGATCCCCCTCTAGCCCCCCCAGGTACCTGGATGGTCTGGGCTCTGATCCCAGCAGCTGCCCCCCGCCCTGGGGGCCCTTGGGGGGGACTGAGTCGTGCTTCTCCAGGGCCAGCGCAAAGCTGGGATATATTCGAGGGGGATCTGGCAAACAAACAGTGCCCTCCCTCTCCCACTCGCACACAACCTGGGCCCCTAGAAGGGTGAGGCCTGTGCCTGGGCGCTGGCCCCAGCCCTGGGCGGACTCCTCAAGGGTGTGTGTCTCCTCTCGCGGCCAGATCTGCGGAACCAGCCCTACATCCGCGCAGACACAGGTCGCCGCAGCGCTCGCCGGCGCCCCCCGGGGCCTCCCCTGCAGGTCACCTCCGACCTCTCGCTGTAGCTGCCGTTCCCTCGGATGGACTGTGCAGGGGGCGGGGGCAGGCCGGGGCTCAGGGAAGGTGGTCCTCAGCTCGGCTGGGCCGGGCAGCCCCCTCCGCTGTCCCTCCCCACGGGCCAGCGCTTCTCTCTCTTGCCACAAGGGGGAAGCATCGCCGGCCTCTCCGCACAAATGCTGCTCGCAGCAACCCCGGCCCCTGCCCCCCTAAAAGCCATTCTTTGCCCCAGCCGGAGCCTGGCCTCTAACTTATAAAGTGCAACCTCGCCCCCCCTACTCACCCTCCCGGCCCTGGGGCCTCTCCGTAGACCTTATTTTTATACAAGTTGAATAAAGACGTTTGCAAAAAAAAAAAAATCCACGTCCGCTCAGTGCTCGCCCGCCCCAGCACAGCGCAGGCTCGCTTGGCTCAGCAAACGCTTTACTTGTACGAGCTCTTCCCCGCAGCCCTCCCGACACGCGCCGGCGAGGGCGAGGGCGGCAGCCTTTGCACCCGAGTCGGTGGGGGGGCAGCCAGCTTCCAGCGCCGCACGTTCTCCCGTGGCTGCTCCACGAACTCTGCGAGGGCGTGGAGGGGGCGGACGAGGGTCAAGCGGGCAGCTCTGGTGAGATACAGCCTCGATCAGCAGCACCCACGGCTTTTCTGCCGCCTTGCCCCCATCCCCGCCAGTCTCGCTTCCTACCTGGTACCGTGTCCCTTTCACTCGTGCCCTGTCCTCTCTTCTTAGTGACGCTGGGACTCTCGGCTTCGAACTCCGCCTTCCCCGCCCCCGCTTGCCCACACCCACTTCCCCGCCCTCTCCACCACCCACTCGCCCCGCAGGCCCCGTCCCCGCAGGCCCCGCCCCCTCCCTGGCTTTCACCTTGGCCCAGGGGCGCCTGGGCGGGCTGGCGCTCGCGGCGGCTGGGCTGGCGCGGCTCGGCGAGGGGGACGTCGGGGCGCGAGCTTCGGCTCCCCGTGCAGCGTTGTGGCCGCAGCCGTAGGGGCAGGTTGGGTATCTGAGAGTAGGGGCTGCACGTACCTGGGACGGGGCACCTGCCCTGAGAGCGGGTCTTCGGGAGCCCGAGGCGGGAAGGCGGTCTGGGCGTGACTCCGGGGGTACCCCCTCCCGCCGGCCCGCACCCCGCCGGGCCCGGGACGCACCTGCTTTGTGCAGGTGGCGCAGCGAGCACGCCAGCTCGCCTTGGGTGAGGCCGCCGAGGCACGCGGGCTGGCAGAAGGTGAGGCCTGCGTGGGCTCGCGGGGGGCGGCCGTGGCCACGGGCCCGGCCCCTCCAGGCCGTGCCCATTCGCAGCACCCGCTGCTTCTTGGAGTAGTACCTTGAAGGAGAAAGGTGGGGCGGCTGCATCAGAAGCCGGCTGGCCCAGCCCTTTCCATCGCAGAGGTGGGGAAACCCAGCTCTCTGGGCCAGGAACATCAGGGGCTCTGTGGACAGGGCAGGGTCTGCTCCCCACCTCCCAGGCCCTGAAGGTGGAAGTCGTGCCCACCTCATCACCTCCTGCACCGACTGGGAAGGCACAGAGCCCTGGCCCAGCAGCTTGAACAGCATCTCGAAGAACAGGGTCTGCAGGCCCTGAGGGTCCCAGAACCAGTTGTTCCTCAGCAGCCCTGGGGTGGGGGTGGGTGAGGCAGAGAGCATAGAGGGGTGAGGAGGGGCCTCCCCAGCCAGGTCCACTCCTGCCCCCACCACCTTGCCCCTCACTTGCCCATGCACTGAGCAAAGCGGTGATTGTCAGTGAGGACACCCAGGAAGTCCTTGAAGCTGACAGTTCCATCACCTGGGAAGAGAGGAGGGGGTGCTGTGGGTGCTTGTCCCCCAGGAGGCATGCCCTGCCTGTGCTTTGGGGACTTGCTGACAAGATGCTGGAGTTCCAGGCATTGGAGAACCCAGTCCTGCCTCCAGCCAAGGGCAGAATGGGGGAGAAAGAGCTCTTGCCCTGGGAGAGCCCCAAGTCAGGATACAGGTAAACACTGCAGAAAGGTTCAGGAGTGTGGGATGAGTGTGCTAATCTGGGCAGGCTTCCTGGAAACCTGGAAGAAAGAACTTTAAAATACGACCTGGCCAGGGATTTTGTGGAGGTGGGAGGTGGGAGACTAGGAGAGGGGAGGGAGGGGGGCACCCACCATCCAAGTCTGCCTGCCGCAGAGCCTCACACATCTCCTGCCGGCTCAACTGGATGCCCACATGGTGCAGGGCACTTTTCAGACTGCGCATGTCTACAGTGCCTGTCAAGCTGGAGCGGAACAGTCTGAAGACATCCTGGAAGGCTGCAGACAGGGAGGCATAGGCTCAAGGTCAACTGCACACATGGGAATCCTGAGATTCGCCTACCTAGCTCAGGTGGGACCCAGAACTTGGGTCACTCCAGCCCTCCTAGGGTTCTTTTTTGTTTTTTTTTAAAGATTTTATTTATTTCTTCATTTATCCCCCCCTTGCTGCTTGTGCCCGCTGGGTCAGCCAACCACGCCGTGCGGGCAGGCTTGCCTTCACCAGGAGGCCCCGGGAACCGAACCCGGGGCCTCCCATATGGCAAACGGGAGCCCTACTGATTGAGCCACAGCCGCTTCCCTAGGGTTCTTTTTAATACAAAGAACTGTGGCTGTTGTGTGTTGGCACTTGTTAAGTGCCCATCCAATCCTTATTTAACTCGTCCAAGGTCACACCAGTGGTAAGGTGCAGCGCTGGGATTTGAAGCAAGCTGTCTAGGGAGTTACAATGCCCTGAGACCTGGCATGTAGCAGGCACTGATGATGAATAAAGTGATTCTGCTTTGAGGGGTCCCTGTCAATATCGGGATATAATCTTTGGGGGGAGGGGGCATTGGCACCTTCTGCCCCTACCCCTACAGCCCTAGACTCCTGGGAGAGGGACTCAGATTATTTTCTTCTGCATCCTGTTAACTCATCCATCCAACCAAATACCTTCATTCACCCACCCACCCAGTTCCCTCTTCCTTCCCTCCCTTACCACACACAGATCACAGATGTGCGTGTGTGTGTAGGCATGGAGATTTTTTTTCTTTTCTTTTTTTTGGGTGGTGCTGGGAATTGAACCCAGGATCTCGTACATGGGAAGCAGGTGCTCAACTACTTGAGCTAAATCCACTCCCCAGAGGGAGGATTTCTTGCAGTGACCCCTGCCTCTGGGCATGCAACCCCTTGTTGTACTACCCTGAGCACCCCCCATTTTCCTCCCTGCTTGTAGCCCTTGGGCCCTCACCTGCCAGTTGCCGGGGTGCCAGGGGCAGCAGGTTCTTGTCTGTCCAGCTGCCACAGGGGTAGAGGTTGGAAAGGCCTTTGCACCTGCTGCAGAGATGCCAGAGCCAGGCAGGCCTCCCCCAGCCCCATGGCTCTGGCCTGGCCCCCAGGCCCCTCTCACCTCTGAGACTTGGTGCCTGGGCCTGATCGTGCTGGATGAGTAGCCACAGAGCCCTGGCGGGCCTTTGCCCCCCTCAAAGCCTGCTCGGCCCCCGGGGCCATCGCTGCTATTGTGGATTCCAGCTGCAGCCTCCCCTTCCAGGCCCTGCCTGCCTGCTCCTCCCCTCCATCTGGTGACAGCAGTCTTTGAGGCTTCTGTGGAGGCCTTGGAGGGGGAAGAGAAGACAGGACGGAGGTCCCCCACCCACTCCCCCTACTCAGACCAGAGGGGACCTGGGACCAAGCCTGGGGGTGCACAGCTCTACTTCCTCCACGGATCCTCCAACCGGGGCTGAGCCCACAGTCCTCCACCTCAGAGGGTTCTGGGGTCAGGGCTGGGTGGTGAATTCCCTCCCCCCACCCCCAGCCCCAGCTCCGTGGGTGAGGGACAAGGACCTTCCCCTGCCCTGGTCACCTGTACTTTCTCTGTGTTGATGGGAGTCTCTTGGTCTTCTGCCCACTGCTGGCTGAAAGGCAGAGTCACAGGCTCTGAGGCTGGTCTGGGGCTCCAGGCCTGCAGCCCCAGGCTGACTTTGTGGGAGGTTTTAACATCCTTTCCAGAGGCTGAACTCTCTTCCTCACTGCAAACCCTTTCCCTGCTGAGACACCTGCTGTTTCATTCCTGTGAGCTTCTGCTTCCCTTAAGGGATCTGAATTTGCAAGTCCTGATGCTATGTCAGGATGACAAGGGCCAGAGAGAGGATCAGGCCCCAGAGTCCTGCAGCCAGGGGGTGGGAGGGTGGGGTCTAGTCCAAGGTCAAGCTAAGGCTGCCCTACCCCAGCTCCCTTCCCCAAACAATGCAAAACTACAAAACAAAATTTTAATACCCCCAGAAGAGGAGTTCCGACAAGGCCCGCTCTCCCCACTCACCTCTGCATCCCCTCCTGGTCCCCCTTGCTATCTGACCTCCTTCCAGCCTCCTGCACCCTTCTTCTGGCCCCAGCCCCTTCTTAACTGCTTACCCCTTCCTCATCCCAGTCTCCCAGACCCTGGATGCCTCTCTCCTGGGCCCCCTCCCAAGGCTGGGCTTTGGCTTGACAGGGAGCCTAGACCCAGAGTGGGTGGTGTTGACAAGGACCCAAGCCATGGTGCTGCTGCCCCTTCTTTCTCTCCCAAACTTCCCTCTCCACACCCGTCCATCTCCGCACCCTGCATTCCCTTCCCTCCACCTCTCCTCTGCCAGAAGCTTCTCCACCTTGCCGGTCCTCTGTGCCTTGAGGCCAGCCCCCATGGGGGAGGCCTGTGCAGCTGTGTGAATGTTGTGCACGTCTGGGCTGCAGCTGGGTATTTGTGTGTACGGCAGGTGTGGCGCTTGTGTCTGCGTGTGTGGCCTGTTTCTAAGAGTACCTGTATGTGCAATGCACTGGTCGGCTGATGGTGTCTGAGTGTGTGTGAGTGCACGTGGGTGTGTCTGGATTACATTATGTGTGAGCTTTCCCCTCCATTTTGAGATTCTTGCTCAAGGCTGTGGTGCCCTGGAGGGCTGGCCCCTCTGCCTCACTTTTCTCCTCCTTCGAGGCATTGACGCCATTCCTGCCCCATGCCCAGGCCTTCCCCACAGACAGAAGCAGGAGTAACTCCCTTCAGGCTTGCTTCCCGCCCTCCCTGCCCCACCCCACCCCCAGGAGACCCTCTTCCCAGAGGATCCTGATGAGGTCCAGAATCCCCCATTTTCACGGTAAGAAACTGAAGCCTCAGAGAGTACCGAGGCCTCCCAGGCTAGACCTGAGTCTTTCCTCCTGGCTACAGGTCTGGGTAGGTGGGAGTGAAGGGGAAGTAGCCATGGGGAGGGGTGAAACAGATGGCAAAGAAAAGGGTGGCAGGGCCCTCCGGGTAGCTAAAAAACGGTGGTAAGGGGAGCCAATATGGCTCAGGGGCTGAGCGCCAGCTTCCCACATATGAGGTCTGGGGTTCAATCCCCGGCCCTGATACCTCAAAAAAAAAAAAAAAAAAAAAAAAGGTGATGGCAGCCCTGAAATATCAGGACCAGACCTGCAGCAGGTGTGCTTGCTTGGTCCAGGAGCATTTGCACAAAAATTCTGAGCGGGGGGCCAGCACCGGAGGCTTTATTGGTTTTGTCTAGTCATTTCTCTGGGGACGAGGGGGATGACAGCTTAAAATGGATTTGCAGCAATAATGGACTCCCTTTCTTGGTTCCTGGCACCGAGCTGCAATACAAAAGAGAGAGTGTCACTTGGGCCCTGGTGAAAGGGGCAGGGGTGGGGTGAACACAGAGGCCTCTGGGTAGGGAAGGCCTCCTCCTGCTCGCTGACGGGCAGCTGATTTCTGCTGTGTCCATTCGTCACCAGGAAGCAAGGGCACTGGAGAACCTGTTCCTGCATTCTCCTCTCCACTGACTCAAGTGCCCCCGGCCCCAGGGCTGGGGGCACCAAGCTCTCCTCAAATATTAGCCTGGGTGTTTTTGATGTGGATGAGGTCATCTACGTCCTGGTAGGAGGCTTCCTAAGGCTAGAATGGCCTTTTTTTTTTTTTTTTTTAAGGAGGCACCGGGGATTGAACCTGGTACCTCACCCATGGGAAGCAGGCACTCAGCCACTGAGTGACGCCCACTTCCCCTGGCCTCGAGTGCTCACCCTCCATGGTCCTCAGGCCTCAGCCCTGGCTTGGTACTGCACCTTAGTCCACTGGAACCTTGTTTCCAGCAGCCTTTATGAGGTCACTGAGGTGGAGATAACACAGGTCACCCCACTCTCCACTCAGCCCCTCATTCCACTGTCCCCCTGCTCCCATCCCAGCTATATGAGGAGTGGGGTACACTCAGACATACTCTTCAGGGGACATGCTGGGCCCATCCTCACTTACTCTTTCCTGGCTGCCTGAGGTGGTGGGGCCACGGCTGGTGGCTGGAGAAGCTTGACTTCGCCTTCAATGGTGGCCCTCTTGATCCCCGGCTTGTTGAAGTCTAGGCAAGAATTAGCGAAGCCCATGGCTTCCTGACTCCAAGCATTTTGTGTTTCTCCGGATTCAGGTAGTTTCTCAGATGGCCTCTCAGGAAGCACCTTGATAGACTCTTTCTGATGTAGCTCCTTCACGGTGGGCTGGGCAGCAGTTTCCCTGGCAGGCTTGGTAGGAGACTGCAGCGTCTTCTGGGATGGAGCTCTGATTGTGCGCTCCAAACTGGGCAGGTCCATCTTGCTGGAGGAGGCCATGGCCAGGGAAGATGCAAAGTTGATCAGCTCAGCCAGGCCGATACCAGGTGGGAGACTGGAGGAGGACAGGCAGGGGCTTGGTGGCAGTCCCTGGGAGCTCAGGGTGGGAAGAGATGCCTGGGCCTTGGAGGGCTGGGGCTGCTTCTCGGAGCACAGGGTGGAGTTGGGGACTGACTCCTGTTTGGAGTGGCAGGAGGCCAGCTTCTCTCTGTGGCCTTCGCTGTGCTGCATGCTTAGTGCCTGTTGCAGGCTGTGCTCCGAGGCCTGGATGAGCTTGTCTGCCCGGAAGAGATGCTTGGAAGTCTGCACGCGGATGGAACGGTGGCTGGCAGCTGCCAGGTCCTCCTCTGTGGAACTCAGGTAGTTGGAGTGTGACTTCAGGTTCCACTGGCTTAAGTCCTGCTGTGGCGGCAGCCCCTCTGTGTAGGAGTTGACCGGCTCTATGGTATACCTCTGCTGCTCAGGGTCTTCATCATAGGACTCCATGTCAGTCATGTCCTGCTCGGTCTCAGGCTTGGGCATGGGTGCTGCACATGGCAGCTGCAATGCAGCCTTGGACTCTGATTCCATATCTGCCTCCATCTCCAGGTCTGGGTCCAAGTCTGGGTCTGCTTTGGGCAGGGACACCTGCTCCAGCAGCTCTGCTTCCAGCTGAAGGGTTTCAAATGAAAGCTGAGAAGGCAAGAGCTGGAGCCCCCTGCCCCTGAGGTCCTCCCAAGTACCAGTCCCTGTCCTGCAAGTCCCCACCCCCGACATCCTCACTCCCCACCTCCAGGCACTGCTTCCTTCCTCTACCACACTTGCCTCCCACAGAGATCTGCCTAGGGTAGGGTGAGAGGGCCCACAATGGCCTGGTACGAGGGCCCCAGAATTGTCAAGGGTAGGGGTTGGTCAGGATTTAGGGAAGGTGAGCCTCAAAGAACCCTGCCCTTGCTTGCCATGTCCCCATAAGAAGGGACCCTGCCCTCTGTTACCTCCATCTCATCTTCCTCTTGTATCAGCTGGAGCTGGGGCTGCTGTATGTGTAAGTCACTCCTAAGACAGAAGGAGACAGAGTGGGTGTCAGGGTCCCTAGGGTGGGTAGGGTGACTTCAGTGGGAAGGGGGTCTCTAGGGCCCTCAAGGCTCTCTGTCTTGAATAGAGAATCCACTCCCCTGGCTGCCTGGTCCCCATCAAGAATCCTAGAGTGGTCTTCTCAACCCGCCGTGAGTTTAGGAAGCTCCTGGAGAGCTTGCCAACTCACCCCCTCCCCGAAAGAGGGGTTCAGCTGGTTGGAGGCGAGGCCTGGAAATCTTCATTTTTGTCAGACATTCCAGGTGAGTCCATGCGGGGTTCTTTCAGCTCATTTTGAGAACTAACGCTTAGGAAGTAGCTCGCCACGAAGGTGGCAGCCCAGAGCAACCCCCTGCCATCCACCTGCCTACCACCTTTAGCTTGGCACATTCCAAAAAGCCAGAGGGGTGTGTGTGGAGGGTTCCCTCAGTTCCCGTCAGCAGTTTGCTGTCCTACCCAGGAGCCTGTCCTTGTGAAGGTCCTCATCACACCCCAGATGAGCCTTCCTCATGTCCCTCCCTTCCTGCCCCTTCGTCCCATTCCTCCCTGCTCTCAGTGCTCTGCCCTGGCAGCCCCACTCCTTCCTCAGCACTTCCCCACCCCCACCCTGACAGCTCTGTCCTCAGCAAGGTGTCTCTAAAGGGTCAGGTCCAATCCTTGTTTTGTGTGCGTCCCACCATCCCTCAGTCCTTCTCCAAGGCCAGGGCCTGGAGGCACAAGCTGGAGGTGCCCTAATCCCCTTTGGCCTGGATACCGCCTTTGGGGAGATTCTGGCAATTGGCAAGATGGAAGATCCTAGGTTGGGGGGCACATGAGACACTTGGCAGTGGTGGAGGTGGGTAATGGGGGGTGATTCTGGAGGGTGGGGAAGAGTGATGATGGGGGCTGGTTCTCACTGTGTCTCCACAATGTCCACCGACTCCTTGCCACAGCAGGGAAATCCATTGGTATCTGTCAGGGAGAAAGAGGTGAGGGCAGGGGCGCTGCTGGGTGGGGAACAGTTCCTGCGGGATTCTGGAGCCAGGGCTGGATAGTGCTATTTCACCCCAGCCCGCCTCCTCCCTAGCTCCCTGTCCTTCCCTGTTGCCACCCCCCTCCCAACCCATCCCTCCTCTCCATTCTCTCCTTGCCAATGTCACTAGCCCTATCTTCCATGTCTCCTCCCCTCCACTGGCAATCTTTGCTTTTCCTCCAACTTCCTGACCCCTTACCATCCTCCTTAAGGGCTAAGGCTGACAGTGTGAGCTCCCGTAGGTTGGGTGCCTACTATGCCAGACATCCTGCTGAGCACTTCATGTCTTTATCTCATTTATGAAACACAAAAAATTAGAAGTTGTCCATTTACCCAAGATCTCATGTCTGCTCATGGCTGAGGTGAGAATTTGAACTCAGATCTGACTCCAAAAACTCTTAACTGCCTGGCGCTGCTGTCCTACCCAGGAGGCTGTCCTTGTAAGGGTCCTCATCACACCCCAGATGATCCTTCCTCATGCCCCTCCCTTCCTGACCCTCCATCCCGTTTCTCTACACTCTCTGGCCAGGCCCTGGATCTGCTGCTCACCCTCATCCTGGCCTCTCCTACCCTGAAGCCCTCTCTTCTTTGGGCTTCTCACCCCATCACACACCCCAGGGCCATCCATCCCCCACTCTGAGCCAAGGCCCTTACTCCAGACACTTGATCTGAGGTGATGCTGATACCTGTCAGATGTTTTCTGAGCTTGGATCACCCTCAGCAGAGGAGATTAAGCAACTCCTTGGGGAGGTCCCATCACCCCAGTCCCCCTCCCTGGAGGCTTGTATCTTTTACTGCAGAAGCTTCTCCTCCAACCATCACTGGGGTTGATGGTAGAGCTACCATGGCACCAGCTGGCTCCCATGAGCCTGGGGTGTGGCAGGAAGCTACAGCCCTGGCTGGGAAGACTTGATTCCAGGATTATATCAGAGGGACCAGGATGAGCTGTGGCCTCCTCCTAGAGGTATAGAGGCTGTGGGGTCCTGGCATGGCTGGTCCTGGGATTGAGACTTGGACACATCCTTGCTTCAGCATTCAATATATCAGGTTTGGGCCTAGGGACTGTTGGGTTGGCTGGGTAGCTGGGCTGGGGCTACACTACCAGGGACAAGTCCCTGACAGCCAGCTCAGGGGTCCCTTCTCAACCACCCACCTCCTTGACCACCATGCTCCCTTGGCCTCCACACAATCTCTCCTCTGGCTCTCCTCTGCCTGCCCTAAATTTGGTATTCCCTGGGTTTCTCATCTCAGAGTATTCCTTCATTTGCTTGAGAAAGTTTCCCTGGGCAATTTAATCAACACCCACAGCCTCAACTCTTTCGTAAACAGCAACTGGATGTGACAGGAGGAGAAATTGTGGCATGAACTCTGAAGCAGCACTGGGGAGTAGAAGAAAATGGAGTCAGAGGTTAACTCAAGTTGGGTCCTGTGTGCCCAACTTGAGAATATTTAGAAATATATTAATTGCTTCTTGGCTTTTTGCCTAAGATCAAGTGTAGAAATATATTCATCTTATATCCTGCAATCATGCTACAATCGTATTAGTTCTATTTAATAAGCTAATGATCTTATTAGCTACTTCTAGTAGCTTTTTTGGGTAGATTCCATAGGATATGCTACATAAACAACGTGTGTGAATTAAGATAGTTTTACTTCTTTCCCAGTCCGCGTGCTTTATAATCCTTTGCTTGCCTTATTGCACTGACAACAATTTCCATACAATGTTGAATAGAAGTGGCAAGGGTGGGCATCTTTGCTTTGTTTCAGAGCTTAAGGGGAAAGTATTCAGTCTTTCACTATTAAGTATGATGTTAGCTGTTCCCTTCCACTCTTACTTTGCTTAGCGTTTTTAATTAGGAGTGGATGTTGGATTTTGACTAATGCTTTTTCTGCATTCATCGAGATGATCTTATAGTTTTTCTTTTATAGTCTGTTGATATGGTGAAATAAATTGACTTTTTAATGGAAAATCAATCTTGCACTTGGGATAACCTCATTTGGTCATGACGTATTGTCTTTTTTATATATTGTTGAATTCAATTTGCTAACTTTTAAAAAGGAATTTTCAGATATATAATCATGAGGGATACTGGTATGTGATTTTCTTTTCTTGCAATGTCTTTATCAGGTTTTGGTATTCAGGTAATGCTGGTCTACTAGAATTGGTTGAGAAATATTTCATCCTCTTCAATTTTTGGGAAGAGTTTTTGTAAAATTGGTTATTATTTCTTCCTTAAATGTTTGGTAGAATTCACAAATGAAGCCATCTGGTCCTGGAATTTCTTTGTGGGGAGACTGTTAATTACAAATTCAACTTTAAAAAATAGAAAGATACAGGGCACTTCATGCTATCTCTTACTGAGTGAGCTTTTGGAGTTTGTATCTTTTCAGAAGTTTGTCCTTTTCACCTTAGTTGTCAAATTGATTGGCATAAGTTGTTTATAATATTCTCTTACTACTGTGTTCTTATCTGTAGACTCTGTAGTGATGTTACCTTTCTCATTCCTGGCATTGGTAAGTTGTGTCTTCTCTTTTTTTCCCAGTTCAGTTTGGTTAGTGATTTATTAATTCTATTGACCTTCTCAAAGAGCCGCTCTTTAGGTTATTGATTTTCTTTACCATTTTCCCGCTTTATTCTCACTGTATGACACTCTGATCTTCGCTATTTTACTGTATGTTTTTTGGTTTACTTTGGGTTTCATTGGCTTTTTTTCCCTCCTAGTTTCTTAAGTTGGAACTGAAGTCATTGATTTGAGACCTTTCTTCTTTTCTAATATAGGCATTTATTGCTATAGCTTTAGCTTCATGCTGCAAATATTGATATGCTGTGCTTCCATTTTCATTAGGTTCACAAAACTTTCTAATTCCCATTTTGATTCTTTGACACAGGGTTTATTTAGAAGTGTAAGTTTCAAAATATTTGGGGATTTTCCAGTTATCTTTCTTTTAAGTTTAATTCCACTGTAATCAGAGAGCATACAAAATATGACTTGGATCCTTTTAAATTTGAGAATTTTTTTTTTTTTATGACCCAAAATCTGTTCTAACTTGTGAACTTGAAAAGAGTGTGTAGTCTACTGTTGTTGGGTAGAGTGCTCTATACATGTCAATTAGGTAATGTTAGTAGGTGGTATTATGCAAGTCTTCTATATCCTTACTGATTTTGTGTTAACTTATTCTATCAATTATTGAGAGAGGAGTGTTGAAATCTCTGACTATAGTTGCAGATTAGTCTATTTCTCTTTGCAGTTTTTGCTTCATGTATTTTGAAGCTCTGTTTTTAGGTGTATAAACATTTAAGGTTGTTATGTCCACTTAATCATTTGACCCCTTTGTCATGAAATGACTCCCTTTTATACCTGATAATATTCTTTGTTCCGAAATCTACTCTGAGTGATATCAATGTAGTCACTCCAGCTTTCTTATGATTGGTGTTAGCATGGCACATCTTTTCCATCCTTTTACTTTTTTTTTTTTTTTACCGGGAGGTCCCGGGGATTGAACCCAGGTCCCTCCATATGGGAGACGGACGCCCAATCAGTTGAGCCACATCCGGCCCCTCATCCTTTTACTTTTAACCACTTTGTGTCTATATTTAAAGTTGGTTTCTTATAGACAATATATAGCTGAGTCTTGCTTTTTTTTTTTTTTTTAAAGGATTTTATTTATTTATTTATCCCCCCCTTGCTGCTTGTGCTTGCTGTGTCCATTTGCTGTGCGTTTTTTCTGTGTCTGTTTGTCTCCCTTTGTTGGGTCGTCTTGCTGCGTCAGCTCACCGTGCCACGTGGGCTTGCTTGCCTTCACCAGGAGGCCCCGGGAACTGAACACAGGGCCTCCCATATGGTAAACGGGAGCCCTATCAATTGAGCCACATCCACTTCCCTGAGTCTTGCTTTTTTATCTGCCCTGTCAATCTATGCCTTTTAATATTAAATGTGATTATTATGATTGAGAATCAGCTTACCACCTTACTATTTCCTATTTATCCCATCTGTTATTTTGCTCCCTTTTTCTGCCTTCTTTTGAATTATGTATTTTTTATGTTTCCATTTTATCTTATTAGATATAACTCTTGTGTTATTTTAGTGGTTGCTTTAGGGTTTATAATACACATACATCTTTAACTTGTCACAGTCTACCTTCAAATGATGTTCTATTACTTTACATATAGTGTAAGAACCTTACAACAATATACTTTGATTTTTCCCTTCCTGACCTGGTCTTTGAAACAGATCTTACAAAAACGACAGAGAAGGCATGAAAATACAAATTACCAATGATTAAGCAATAGGGGGACCATACATAGCGCACAAGACTGTTCAAATGTTTCTGGAATATGGAAAGCAGAGGAGTGGTACTCAATGAAGTAGGGTCCAGCTGAGAAGAGGGAACAAATAGGAGGAGAGTGAGCCAATCTGTCCATGTAAGCCTGAGGGGCCAACTCAGAGATGCCAGGCAGGACAGAGGGAGCCATGGGGCTGGAAATGCTCCCTCCCCACTGAGAGTGCAGTACTCATGGCAGCCAGGTGGCAGCTCCACAGGGAAGACATCAGAAAACCTCTACATTCTGGCACTGAGGAGTTTCCCAGGTTCCTGCCTGATCGGCCTAAAGTGACACCTGCCAGGTGATAAGTCCTACAGTCACAGGGCTCTCAATTAGCTTTTTATCACTTTACTCAAGCATGGACAACCATGCTTATATTTGAGGAAACTGCTAACATGCAAATGACAGACCAAGAGAAAAGATGATCCCAAAGTATAAGAGCTAATTAGAAAAACAGAGGGAAGCTTTAAAGAAAAACCTAATCTTGACGGATGTGGCTCAAACAGTTGGGCATCCGTCTCTCATATGGAGGGACCTGGGTTCAATCCCCGGAACCTCCCGGTAAAAAACAAACTAACAAATATAAAACAAAAACAAAACAAAAAAACCCCTACTCTTCAGAGATTCATGAAGATATTTAATAATATATATTGCATCCAAAAAGCAAGAACAGGATGTTATGAACAATGAATCAGAGAAAGAGCTTTTGGCAAAAAGGAATGGAAAATAAAGCAATCTTCTCAGAAAGTGGAACCAAAATATCAAGACTATGCAAAAGAAAAGGGTCAAGAGGAGGTCCAATTCTTAGTTCTAGAAAGGAGATCCTGAAAGACTAGAGAAAAGAGAAAAGGAAAAGAGAAAAAAAATTTCCTGAAGGATGAGTAATTGGCTTAAAAGGGTTCACTGAAAAAACAAAAGAAGAAACAAAACAAACCAAAAAAAGGGTTCATTGAATGCCCAGAACTACAGATGGTGTGAAAATTCATTATACTGGGAATAGAGAAGGTCTTAAATGCTTCTAAAGTGGCAAAACCAGTCACCTGCAAGGGCAGGAGACTCTGACAGCACACTTAACAATGGTTGCCTTTAAAATTGAGGATGGTTTTCAACTTAGAATTTTACATCCAGCCAAACTATCACTTCAGAAATGGAAACACTCAGAAAATTTCCATCCTCTTTCTTAGGAAGTTACTTGAAGAATATGCTGCAGCAAAATGAAGGTGTAAAGAGAGCCAGGAAGGAGTAGTGTGTCCGCCCCAGGAAAGCTGCTAAGTCTTAGGATGTTAACTGTAAAGAGACCCACAGCCAGTTTAGACTGGTGGAGGATGGAGGGTCCTGGGTGGTAGGGCTCTGAAAAGAAAACTTGATAGGTTAGTTGACTCGAAGTAGAGGTGGAAGAAAACTAAGACTAGGATAAAACCAAAGAGTACAAGAAAAAAGCAATTAGATACTCCAGGAAAAAAAAAAAAAAAAAAAAACTGAGAAAAGGTCGTTTTGGTATTTTACCTAGCTCTGTGGTGAGTAGTCATGCAGGCACAATAATGTAAACCCTAACTTTCAACTTTCAGAATCAACATATAGACAAAATTTGAAAAATGTGATTATAGTTATGGAACACTGTAAATGTTAAGCTTGATATTAAAAAAATAAAAATAGATGTTAGAATCTTTGGGAGGTAGAAGGCAGGGAGGAAGGGAAGGGTAGGGGCACTAAAAACTTCATCTTACTAGGCTGGGTGTCAAAAGATAGTGTCTAAAGTTGGTGAAAAATTTAAGAGACATGAGCATGACTTTACAAAGGTATCAGCAGATTTAAAAACAACTGCTAAAAAAACAAAACAAACAAACAAAAAACACACAAAAAAACACACAACTGCTGTTGGGAGGATGAGCGAGGGCGGTACCATTAAAAAGGAAGGTGGTGATGTAGAGAACTGAAGGCAAGAGCCTTTACGTGAACTTGTAGAGATTAGGTAACTAGCAAAAGAGTTCAAAATGAATCAATCGTGGTTGCTCCAAGGAGAGAGACTGGAAGTGGGGAAGGGATCTCTTGTTTTTCATTCCTGAATAAATTCAGTAGTTAACCCCATGCATTATATTACTTTGATTAAAAAAAAAAAAAAAAAAAAAAAAAAAGGTGAGCCCCAGCTAGGCACAGTGCCAGGATCTGAGAATATAGTCAACAAATACAGTCCCTGCCCCCACGGAGCTTTCGAGCCTGTGGCCAAGACCACAGGAGACTCAAATATCTTATGCCAATTTTCCTCTTGAGCGTCAGACTCAAACTCCCGACCCCAGTTGTACATTTCTCCCTAAGGGGACCTCAAATCCATCTGGTCCCAAACACCATGCCTCTCTTGCGGCAGCGCGAATAGCTTCCCGTCTCTGGAACGCCCCTTGTTTCTTAGGGTGCCAATACGCAGGGCTCACCTCTTCTTCCCTCGACCTTCGGGGCTCCACCCCTGGGCCCTAGGTTGGGGGGGCCCTCCTCCAGCGGCCCCGTCCCCGTCCCCTCTCCACTCTCCCTCCTCCGCGAACCCCTCTCCCCAAGATCGCAAGGTCTCCGAGGCCCATCTCCACCGCCCCCTCCGCGCCCCTCCCCTCCCCTCCCCTCCCTCACTTTCACTTTTCCCGCCCCCGGCCGGGCCCCTGCCGTTCCTTGGCGCCCCACGCCGCCCGCCCACTCCCACCTGTTACCCCCATGCCGGCCGAGGCTGTGATGGGGAGGCGGGGAGCGGGCTGGTGGCTGCTGCCCCTCCGCCTCCAGCGCGCTCTTTGGCTGCGTGGTGGTGGGAGTAGGGGTGTGGGGGGGCGAAGCAGGGCGCGCCGACGCCTGTGACGCCGCCGCCTCTGTGACGCGCCCCCCTGGCGACCTCCGCGGGGAGGGAACAACGCGTAGGATTCCCGGGACCGCGAGCAGGAGCGGCCCAGCGCGGGAGGGTCCCCAGGTCGGTTGCTGGTGCTGCCGGGAGGTGGCCGTTTAAGGGGCGTCCTCCGGAGAAGGCCCCTCGGCCCAGAGCCTTTCTCTGAAGACCTCAGGGCGTGCCTAGTTTCCGCAGCAGGCCCTCTTGGGAGAGGTGAGGAGGGCAGCCAGGGTAAGCCTGGCATCTGCTGCACTTGACTTTGCACCCTCTCTGGGCACCTGGGCACAAGGCCACCCCCCCCCCCCCCCCCCCCCCCGCAATCTTTCCTCCAAGGTGTGCACGTGTCCTTGTGCAAACGCGCTTGTGTGTGGTGCAGGGGGTGCGGAGTCAGGTTAGAGGAGGCACCCTGTATGGCTGGTGGCATCCACCCTCAGGCAGGCCTTTACCCCCTGCCCCAGGCACGCACTCCCAGAAGGTCATGCCTGGTCACAAGCAGGAGCTCAGGACGCAGTTGGAAGGGGGGGTCCAGGTCCCCTCCCTGCTCAGTTCCCTGGAAGCCAGGCCTCAGCTGGAACCGGAGGGTGGGGTAGTCTTTGTTCTGGCAAGTGGTCTGCATCCTCCTATCCCAGGGCCCTGTGCATAGCTCCTTCCTTCCTTCCTGGGGGTACCAGGCTGCCTGACTTGGGGAGTGGCATGAAGTGTGCAGGTCTTGGTGTCCTCCTCCTCCCCTCCTGTGGCCTGGCAGTGTTTGGCCAGGGACATCCCTGTTGCCCCCAGCTGGCATCTTGCCTAACTGCCCTTAATGGACAGCTCAGAGATGGGACTGGAAGCAGGGAGGAGTGGCAGAAAGCAGCTCCCCTCCCAGACTGAAACTGTCCTTGCAGGAAACAAGGGTAGACTTGTCAAGACCCCACCCAGAAGGCAAAGGAAGGCAGCCGTCAGGCTCAGGAGTCTGAGGCAGGCAGGCCAGGACCCAGAAAACACTTGTCATCACCCCAAACTTTATTGCATACACAGTTCCCTACAAGCCAAACTTGGCAGTACCAAGGCTGCAGTCCTTCCTGTGTTTGGGGCAGGGCCTCTCTCTGGGGAGCATGTATGGCTCGATGTGAATGGCTGTACAGAGGTCACCTTGGCAAGATATGAGGACAAACTTCAGGACCCCAAGGTGCTGTCGCACAAGGACGAGTCTCAGGGGATTCCCCCCCCCCAATGATTCACAGTTGATTTAATGCTACATGAGTCCTGATCAGCTCCCCCATGTCAGAGGCTGGGCTGGGGCAATGGGGAAGGGGGCTCATCTTAAAGAAATCTGGAGGTCTGCGGGGTCACATAAGTGTATACGGGTCAAAACTTGAGTCCCTTCTCCCCGTTCTCCTGGCCTGCTTGGGGCCACTTCGTTGCTTTTGCTTGTGTGGAGCCACTGACCTGCCCTCCTGGGGGGCAGCCAAGAAAGTGCTTTGGAGCCATTGGAGTGCAAAGTGCAGCTGGCAGTGTCCCCGCAATTCAGGGCAGGGTAGGGTCAGTGCGAATGATGCTGGGAGGGGTTCTACAGGAAGCTGGAGTGCTGGATGTTCAATGCTGTAGCCAAGTGACAAGAGTGCCTATCTGCTGAGTTTGCATCTGTCATACCCATCCTCAGATCACTGCTGTCAGGTGGGCCTCATGTCACCCTTCACTTGTATAGATGATGGGCCTCCTGCTCTGAAGAACAGTGGTGGCCAGCAGCAAAGGGGGCATGTGCTTGGGAACTGAGAACCATATCACTTAAACGCCTTCTCTGGTCCTTGGGTGAAGCCGAGTTCAATGCAGGTTCTGCTGCAACCACCTGAAAAGGTGGTGTATCCTCCGAGGGAGAACTCCCAGTATCAGGCTCCCCCCACCCCCGACTCTACCTGAATAGTTCCTAGAACTAAAAGGGAGTTAGATAGCTAGGAACGGCCAGGCGAGGGGGCTGGAGGCCTCCTATTGGCCAGGGGCAGGCACACCTGTCACCCTCATCCTGTCCTGGACCTGAGGGCAGGTCCTGTGACCCTTGACACCCTCACTCCAAACTGGAGATAAAGGGAAAGGGCCTTGCCCCCTTCCCTGACCCAGGTCGGAAGATGCTTTCCCCTGTGTGCCAACAAGTGGTCACTGCTCCCAGAGGGTCAGGCCAGCTTGTTTGACCAGGGGCAGAGAAGACCCTTTTCATTCTCAGAGGAAGAGTACTCCTGCCTTCCTCCTCCTCACATGGGACCAGAGTATTCTCTTGGCAGGGTCAGGCAGGATTCAGGCAGGAAATCCTGGGAGGCGTTTCGGTAGCCCCTGGTTTGCTGCTGCCAGCCCCTGGTCCCACCACTCAGCTAGGGGACGGCAGATCCCTGGGAGCAGGCTGATCCTGGGTTTCAGGGCAACATCGAGCCGCTGAGAAAGTGGGCTGCTGTTTGTGGCACAGTGGAGCCGGTGGCAAGAGGCAGGACTAGGGCCTGTTCTCCAGTCGGCCATGCTTGACCCTCCAGCTCCAGGCAAAGCTGCCATCAGGGGCCAGGGTACACTGCAAGTCCATGCCTGAGTCTGGCACCTCCATGTCATAGCGCACGGGCTGCCCGTCCTTGGTCACCAAGCTGAAGGCTGCAGCCGGGATCTGGGGGCAGAGCAAACCAGAGGGCTTGAGACAGCTGACACAGGGCTCGGAAGCCTCCCAGAAGTGTAAGGCTGACAGGCCCCTTCCAAGCTGGGAGTCATCTTCCTCCAGCCATGCAGCAGCCCGGAGGCATTAGCTGCCTTTCACTCGGGAGGACATGGAGAACCCTGCCCGGCCTAAGTGTGCATTCTCAGGACCCCTCAGTTGCCACTACCAGTCTTGCCCTGAGACTCCAGTCCTGGGGGACATCTGAGGCCATGTCCTGCTATTCCATATGGGCCATTTCTACTTATTCAAAAGCCTTCATCCCAGAGGGCTGGGCCACAGGCACTTGCTTCTGGGACTCTGCCCTTAAGCATGTACCTGCCTCCTTACCTGGCTGCTGATGCCAGTTGCAATGTCTCCCACCTTGGCCCGGTGGAACTCCCGGATGTGCAGGTGTTCCCCATTGAGTGACTGTATTTGGATTTTCACACCTAGAAGGCAGGCAAGATGATGGTCAGCAGAGTGGCTGCTGGCTCCCTCAAGGGCAGGGTCCTGGCAGGGGTGAGGGGACACTTGTTACAAAGCCACTCTGTCCTATCTTGTGTAAAGGGAAGCAGGCCTGGCTCTGATGACATTCAGGCTGAAGTGGCCCTAATGTCACCTGCCAGCTCTTCTTGGTGGTTTAGCCTGCACACTGCAGAGAGCTGAGGTTGGCTCCTCTGAGAAAGTCATATTCCAACTTGGACATAAAGCAGAAAGGAACTGAAAACAGATTCTTAAATTAGATGGTGGGCAGCTTAGACTAATGAGCTGGAGCGGCCTTTGGCTTGATGCCTTGAGTCACGCCAGCCCGAGGAGGGCCAGGGAAACTGTGAGCCCTTGTTCTATCAAGATCACAATATAATCTGTGCAACGAAGCTTGGAAACTAAGAATTATAGGTTGTCTTTCTCATTGTCTGACTGCAAATCTCAGAGGAGCATCCCACAGTGTCTGACTCAGGGCATAAACAGACTTGTTGCTGAGTTCTTGATTAAAATGCCCACGGGGTCCTCTTCTTCCTTTCCTTTCTGAAGACACTAACTGGTCAGTTTCTTGACTCCAGGCCAGAAGAGACTTCCCCTAAGGGGAAGCAGCCGTGAGGGGACAGTGGTCCTCCAGTGCCCCACCAGGAAGGGCTCCTGGGGAATCTGGGCCTTTGTTCTAAACCCAACTTGCTAGCCAGGTACCTTGCAATCTGGGCACCAGCTCCTGTCCTCTCCCTTCCCCATTGAGCTAGGGGAAGGGGGACGTGAGCCCCTCAAAGATTCCCTAGTCCCAGGCAGATGGGCTGTCATGGGGGCTGCTGAATGGGAGAATGTTGGACAGTACCATTGAAATAGCTCGGGGTGTCTGAGGGCCGCCCCCGGGCCAGCACCATGTTCCAGCTGGAGCTGCGAGCCTCTGCCTGGCTGCCCCATGAATGCACGCCGGAACTCAGGGTGTCCCGCGAGTTCTGAGAGGCCTTTGACGGGTTCTGAAACAACAAGGGTGGACACAGACTCAGGCTCTTGAGCTCAGGACTAGCCTTGGTCTCACTTGGGGGAGAAGGGCCCTGGGCCCTCCCCTGGGGAAAGGAGCTGCTCATGCCTTAGGCTGGAGCACAGCTGTCCTGAGCACTTTTGAGGCTAAGCAGAGGACTGAGCTCGTGAGGGGCCCCTGGGCTGGAAGAGGGTGAGGAGTCTATCTAAGGGGGACCAAAGCCCACCTCCCTGCTATCCCAAGCAGTTAAGCCCAGTCCCTAGTCCCCAGATGTGTTGAATATGGACTGTCTCACCCCGAGAAACCATGACCCCTGCCTGCCCTGAGAGGACCCTCCTGAAGAAGGCCCTCACCTTCCCTTTACGCTCTTCTTGCACACAGTCTGGTCACTAGCTGGACACAAAGCCACCTGCTCTGAGCCAGAGCCAGGAGAACCACGCCCCTGGACCCATGGCTCCTGGCCCATGGCTGGCTCACCTTCTCACTGTCTTCTGACAGGGAGAGGCTGTCGACGCTGAGGCACGAGAGGATTTGCTCCTGTTCCTCCAGGGAGAATGGCTGGGACAAGCTGTTCAGAAATAATTCTGCAGGGAAGAGTAGAAGATGGCTATGAAAGACTGGCTGGGGCCTGGCTGTGGTGTCAGGGTTCTTCCTGTGCAGATGGCAGGGGCTGGCCTGCTGGGGAAGGGGCCGGAAGACCCACATTGGATGGAGAGGAGGAAGTGCCCGCCTCGGTGAGAGGATCACCCACAGGGATCCATGGGCTGCAGGGCTGGGGCACAGCTGGCCTGCCCATACCTATTTCCAGCTGCTGCAGCTCCTGCTCTGGGAAGGTTGCTCTCCGCTCTGGTGAGCTGGGGGTTTTGGCAGGGGCTGGGTCCAGGGAGGACAGAGGCAAGGGTTCCCATGTTCCAGACTCCTCCTTGCTCAAGTTCAGGGTTGGAGACTTGTTCCGCTCTGGGGGCTCTGGTGGTAGAGGAGGCTGGAGCTTAGGGGCCCTTAGTGTTGTGTCTTCGGCTGGCTGGGGCCCCAGTGTCCCTGGCGAGAGCGCCCTCGGCTGGGTGTGGATGCTCAGGTTATAATTTGCTTGAGTTGGCGGTGGATGTCTTGGTTCTTTATATTCTCCCCTCCAAGGGCTCTTCAGACCTCCTACTGCAACACAGAGAGCGCAGGTGGAGAGGTGGGAGCGTCCCAGCACACAGACCACCGGGGCTTTAGAGAGAAGGGTGAGAAACAGCAGGGAGGGGGGCCTTGCTGGGGTACCCTCAGGGGACTGCTTTGGGAGGGCAGCAGTGGTCTCCAGAGGAGGCCTCTTAGATAAGCTGGCCTCATAAAGGGAAGAAGACTGCATTTCTGGCTCATATTTCATTTTCCTCCTTGGTATCTAACAGCAGCAACCTGAAAAACTGCAGAATTGGCTCCAGAGCAGGACTTTGTTAATAGCAGAGAAGATTTAAAAACAGCTCTGGGGCAATACTCACCCGGGGTTCCCAGTAAACTGGCCTCCCTGACCCTCCAGCTCTCTCGCCCCTCCCTCCCCAGTCATTGCTTCCTGAGGGCACTGGAATCATCCTCATAATTATAACTACATCTGTTTTGGGGGTGTGGGTTGTGCAAGGTCCCTCTCCTGTTTTGTTTATTTCCTTTTCATTCCTTCACCACTCCCTTTTCCCTGCCCATCCTGCAGGTGGCATTCTATTATGTTTATTTTATTTTTTTTTAAGATTTTTATTTATTTATTTATCCCCCCCTTGCTGCTTGTGCTCGTGCGGGCGGGCTTGCCTTCACCAGGAGGCCCTGGGAACCGAACCTGGGGCCTCCCATATGGTAAACGGGAGCCCCACTGATTGAGCCACAGCCGCTTCCCATCTATTATGTTTAATATGTCACTTTTATCTAATGGTGTTCTTGCAAAAATGCATAGTGTTTTTCTTTATCAATGTTTAATTTACAAAAAAGGCATTGTGTTCTTTGGCTCATTCTGTTTGTTCCTCTTCCCGCACAACACTATGGTTTAAAGGCCCATCTGTGCTACTCGGTGGACAGCTAGTCCAGTCTGTTACTTCACTGCTGGTGCCTCTGTTATCCCAGTGAGAGACACTCGGATTATTACCCTGTCCCACCAAACGAAGCTGCAGTGGACATCCTCCAGCATGACCCTTATGGATCTAGTGAGAAACCTTTGGGAAGTGCACCCAGGAGTGAGGGTGCTGGCTGTGGTCTGTACACGTCTGCCTGCATGTCAGGCCCTCCCAGGTGACTGTACCTTGTCCACACCCTCCAGCAGTGCCAGGGGGACCCAGAGCCCCACATCCCACCAACACTAGGAGATGCCAACTTCCCCTTCCCAAATGGCTGTGAAGTGTTTCCTGGTTTTACTTTGTAGTCTCTGACTACTAATGCCCTTGAGCCCCTCTCTGCATGTAAGCCCTTCTCTCTCTTCACTTGAGCAATGCCTCTGCATGAGGCTCAGTGCGAGCACTTTCACTCCCCCCACCCCCAACATCCCCACATGCCAGATGGGGAAATAAGGCTCTGAGAGGCTGAGCACCTGGCTGTTGACCACATCACCATACCTCCTCTCTTGCTCTCTTGGCCCATGACTTTCAATCCCCGCTGGATGTGGTGGGGGCTCTTACCTTCCTGCAGCGCCAGGCTGACCTTCCCCCCTAGCTCTACTGCAGACGCTCTGTGGATGGGCTCTTTCCTCAGCCCCTCTTGAATGGCCTTGGCTGTGAGAGGGGTACAGGAGGGTGGGATTTCCCTCACAGGTGGGGGCTCGCTGGCAATCTGGGGGTCAAAAGACAACATGTGAGGCCTGCCTTTCCCTCATCTCCCAGACCCCAGCCTTTCTTTTTGTGTTCTATTGTGTGCTGGGGGCTGTCACCAGGAATGCCTAGGCCTGGGCTAGAGCCAGGACTGGGACTTTTCCTAGGAAAGGGGAAAAGGGGTCAAGTAGGACAGGCCAGGGCCCGGCAGCAAGAGGCCAGTGTTCCCCAGGTCCAGCCTGTCAGGTGGCAGGTGGAGGTGGCTTAGGGTGTGAACTGAGGAGAGCCAGGAACTCATTGAGACCCCTCACCTGGGATCTCGCCTTGTACCCTCATGCTTGGGTGGCAAGTATTTTAGGTAGGATCCCGCATTTATGATGAAGCTGTCCCCTGCTCACATGCTCTCATCTGCCACTGAAGAATAGCCCAAATGGGAAGCCACCTGGAGCCAGCAGCCTGGAACGCACAGCCCTGCTTGCTTTCCCAACTAGTCATCCCCACACTGTCACTGACCTTAAGGCAGAGTGGCCCTCGGAAGTAGCGAGTCCAAGGGTGGCAGCCATTGAGCATGTGCAGCATCATGCAACAGCTGCTCCAGATGTCCACCTTGGTGTCACAGGGCTTGCCCATCACCACCTCCGGAGCCATGTGGGTCTCTGTGCCAGGGATGTAGTCCCCTAAGAAGACAAGGGCGAGGCAGAAAAATCAACTGTGAATTCTGATGGGCAATAGCCTAGGTGATGACCATACCAGTCCATTCTTAGGGATAACTGGAAGGTTCCTCTGTTAAAGTACTTTAAGTAGCTAAGCCTGCAAATTAAACTTGCTGCAGACTGATGTAAAGCAATAGATCATCTATAATATCTCTATTCAATCTTTATCATGGTCTCTGCCCTTTGGAAGAGTGCCTTTTAAAGATGGGGAAGGGCTAGACATTGAAAAGTACGTTGTAGAAGATTAACTAATGGCAAAGATTAACTATTCCAAAATATTTGCAAGTGAGAAAAAAAAAAAAAAACTTATATGCATAAAAGACTGGTAGTATCAACACCAGATGTTGGGAAGCGGCTGTGGCTCAATCAGTGGGGCTCCCGTTTACCATATGGGAGGCCCCGGGTTCGATTCCCGGGGCCTCCTGGTGAGGGCAGGCCCGCCTACGCGGCGTGGTTGGCTGGCCCGGCGAGCACAAGCAGCAAGGGGGGGATAAATGAATAAATAAATAAAATCTTTAAAAAAAAAAAACAAAACACCAGATGTTAAGTTTTAGTTTTTTTTTGTGTGTGCATTTTCAGTTTTAGTTTTTTTTTAGGTGATTTATATTTTTTATTTTTGCTTAGCTTTACTTTTTGTAATCAAAAGATACAATATTTATAATAATAAAAAAACTCAAGTTATTTTAAAGTGGAGGTAAGGGGTGTATACGCTCAATTTATATCTTCAGAATTACTAACAACAGTCCTTTCACAACGGAGAATCATGTACACCTGAAAGATAGTTTTCCTTTGGTCAAAATGAAATCATTTTATGTTTAATGCTATAAATGAAAAAAAAAAAAAAAAAAAAAAAAAAACAGGGCACAAAATTGTTATAATGGCCTTAACTATGCATGGAAAAAAAAAAAAGAAAACCCTGGAAGGATTATCTATTCATGATTACCTCTTTGGGGAAGAGGAATGATGAGCATTCTTTTTTTCCTTTTATACCTTTTAATTCTGTACTTGCCAATTTTTTTTTTTTAGAGAAGTTGTGGGTTTACAGAAACATCACACATAAAACAGGGTTCCTGTATACAACCCTATTATTAACACCTTGCATTAGTGTGGCACATTTGTTACAATGATAAAAGCACACTTTAAAAAGTGTACTTTTAACTATAGCCCATGGTTTTCCTTAGGGTTCACTGTTTGTGTTGTACATATATAATTCAGTGCCATTAATTACGTTCACAATGCTCTAATACCATCACCACCACCCATTACTAAAACTTTTCTATCATCCCAAAAAGAAATTCTGTACAACTTAAACTTTAATTCCTTATTCCCAACCCCCAACCCATTCCTTGGTAACCTATATTTTATACTAGATTCTGACTTATGAGTTTACTTATTCTAATTATCTCCAATCAGTGAAATCATTCAATATTTATCCTTTTGTGTTTGGCCTGTTTCACTCAACATGTCTTCAAGGTTCATCCATGTTGTTGCACATATCAAACTTCACTCCTTTTTATGGCTGAATAATACTCCATTGTGTATATCCACCACATTTTGCTTATTCATTCATCAATTGATATTCATGTGGGTTGCGTCCATCTTTTGGAAGCTGTGAATAATGCTGCTATGAACACTGGTGTGCAAGTATCTATTTGTGTCCCTGCTTTCAATTCTTTTGGGTATACACCTAGAAGTGGGATTGCCAGGTCATATGGTAATTCTATACTTAACTTTCTGAGGAATGTCAAACTGTCTTCCACAGAGGTTGCACCATTTTCCATTCTCACCAACGAGTGTTAATATTTCTCCACATCTTCTCCAACACTTGTAATTTTTTTTTTTTTTTTTAAGATTTTATTTTATTTATTCATTTATCCCCCCCTTGCTGCTTGTGCTCGCTGGGCCAGCTAACCACGCCATGCGGGCAGGCTTGCCTTCACCAGGAGGCCCCGGGAACCGAACCCGGGCCTCCCATATGGTAAACGGGAGCCCTACTGATTGAGCCACAGCCGCTTCCCTTTTTTTTTTTTTTAATAGAAGACATTCTAGTGGGTGTGAAATCTCATTGTGGTTTTGATTTGCATTTCCCTAATAGCTAATGATGTTGAACATCTTTCCATGTCCCTTTTGGCCATTTGTTTTTTTTATTTTATTTTTATAATTTTTATTTTTTTTATTTTTAAAGATTTAGATTACATAAAATTACATAAAAAATATAAGGGATTCCCATATGCCCCACTCCCTTCCCCTCCCACACTTTCCCACAGTAACAACATCCTTCATTAGTGTGATACATTTATTACAATTAATGAACATATTGAAGCATTGCTATTAACCATAGACTACAGTTTACATTATAGTTACACTTTGTCCAGCACAATTTTTTAAATTATGACAAAATATACAATGGCCTGTATTTGTAAACACAATGTCATGCAGGACAAATCCAATGTCCCGAAAATGCCCCCATATTACACCTATTCTTCCCTCTCCCAGCCTTCAGAATCTCTGATGGCCACTGCCTTTACATCAATGATAAAAGAGTTCTTCCAGGGGGACGGATGTGGCTCAAATGGTTGGGCGTCCATCTCCCATATGGAGGGACCCGGGTTCAATACCCGGGACCTCCCGGTAAAAAAAAAAAAAAAAAAAAAAAAAAAAGAGTTCTTCCATTGCTAGAACAATAGTAAATCTATAGTAGAATAATAATGAGTCTACTTTAGTCCATTCATCATTTCCCAATCTTGAGAATTTTGGGATGGTGATGGCCACTCTCCTCCTAACTGAGAGGGGGCTTAGATCCTATGGGGCAGATGGATGGAGCTATTTTGCTTGCAGTTGCAGACTCTCTGTTCGTTGGGATGGGCACTGTTCATCATTATCTCCTTGTTAGTTGTCCTGGGTGAGTCTAATGAACTGAAGAGTAGGTTGTGCAACTCTGCTGAAATTCAGGGCTCAACTGGCACATGGACGGACCAAAGATTTAAGTCTCTGGGACATAAATTTATCAGGTATAGTGCTAATTATGGGTTCAAATAAAAGAGGCAGAAAAGCCATGTGTAGAGAACCTAAAAATGAGTCTAACTGTTACACTGGGGAGCATAAATTCCAAAGTAAGGTCCACTGACAGGGTGCCAAATTCCTGAGCTGTCTGCCCTGCTTCTGGATATCTCTAGAGCCCTCAGGAGCCCCACGATTTGAGGCACTGTTTACTGTGGCAGTCAATGAGATCCTGCTGAGACTTGCATAAGCATAACCTCTGGGATGACCTCCTGACTCACTTTGAAATCTCTTAGCCATAAAAACTCATTTGTAATTACCATTTCCCCGTTTTGGTCAAGATCTTTTTCCAGATGCATTGCTAGTTGGTGCTTGGTAATAATCCCTCGCTGCCAGGAGGCTCATCCCCGGGAGTCATGTCCCATGCCAGAGGGAAGGTAGTGCATTTATATACTGAGTTTGGCTTAGAGAGAGGCCTTTTGGCCATTTGTAAATCTTCTTTGGAGAAATCTCTATTCAAGTCTACTCCTATCTTTTTTAAACTGGGTTGTTTGTCTTTTTGTGGTTGAGTTGAAGTTCTTTACATATTCTGGATATTAAGCCCTTATCCAATATATGGTTTCCAAATATTTTCTCCCATTGTATAGACTGTCGTTTTACTTTCATGATAAAGTCCTTTATTGCACAAAAGTTTTTAATTTTGATGCGGTCCCATTTATCTATTTTTTTCTTTTGTTGCTTATGCTTTGAGTGTAAGTGTTAAGAAACCATGGCCTAACACAAGGTCCTGAAGATGCTTCCCTATGTTTTCTTCTAGGAGTTTTATAGTTCTGGCTCTTATTTTTAGATCTTTGATCCATTTTGAGTAGATTTTAGTACTTGTCAAATATTTTATAAAGGGCATGGATTACTTTAATTATCAGAAAAATATTCTAAGTTAAAAATGGGTATTTCACCAGCTACAGAGCCCAGGCCCCTTGGTCATTCTGCCCAATGTACTTTGGCCAACTGTGCTCTCAGGAGCTTGGGAAAGCTGAGCTCACAGGCCAGGGAGCACAGCACCCCATGAAGGCCAGAGAAGTGATCGAGTCATGGGGCTCCAAGGCAGAAGGCCTGGGACCTGAGGTGCGACACCCAGCCTTTGCATTCTCATCTCTGTGTAATGAGAAGTTAGAAACTAGCACTTGACATACATTATTTAACAACAAAAGCCTTATAATAACCCAGGGTTGTTGTGGGGCTTTAAATATATTGGTGGATGTAAAGTACTCGTGTCTCTTTTTCCTATGATGGAAAGCACACAGCTAAAGGCTACTAGCTCTTAGCACCTGATGGGGGCAGTCTGGGAGGCCTCACCTGTGAGCAAGGACTTCCCGAGGCCATTAGGTTGAAGGCACACAGCATGGCCAAAGTCACAGAGGGCTGCATGGCTCCCATCGCTGGACAGGAGCACGTTGTCAGCTGCCAGGCCGCCCAGGGAGGAAGAGGAACAGGTGAGTCAAATCGTGTCCCAGCCCACCCTGGCTTGCCTTGGCCTGGACCTCCAGTGAGGTAATTTTTTGGCTGACTCTACATGGCAGCTGCTGCTTCTGATTAGTTTCACTAGTCATGGAAGAAAAGGAGGAGGTTAACAGCTCAGGCTAGAGGCAGGCAGGAGGTAGGGTCTCTGGGGGTGAGGAGCAGGAGCAGGGTTTACTCCGGGCGGCACTGCCACTTGGCTCTGCTGCCCCTACTCTCTCCCAGTGGTCACCAGCATGTAAAGAGCTCCATCTTCAGCTCCCTGTGGGCACCACCCACTTGAGACTGCAGTGCCAGGTCAAAGGCTTGGAGAACATACTGCTGTCTTCCCACTGGGCACAACCCCATCAGCTTGACTCAGGCCTTGCCACTGGACTATGGGTAAATCACCAAACAGGGTGGGGGAGGGAGGAGCCTGCTGGGGACCAGGGTGGTGGGGGCCTGAGCCTCACCTTTGACATCTCCGTGCAGAATCCTTCGCTTGTGGAGGTATTCCAACCCCTCCAGGGCCTGGCCCAGGTAGTAAAGGGCCCGGTCCTCTGGCAGACAGCCCTTCTGCTTTATGAGCTGGCCCAGCGAACCACCTAAGAGACAATGGCCGGTCTTTACATGGGGCTTTCCCAGGTCTCCAAGCAGGTGAAGGGCAAGAGTCAGGTTAAAAAAAATGGACTGACTGGGGCGGATGTGGCTCAAATGGTTGGGCGTCCGTCTGCCATATGGAGGGACCTGGGTTCGATCCCCGGGACCTCCCGGTAAAATAAAATATATATATATAGAAGGCGCATGGGCTGCCAGGCTCTGTGTGCCGCTGAGCTGTCAGGCCCCGGGAGCCATGCAGCAGGATGATGACGTAACAGAGGAGAGACAAGACGAGATGCTCCGAAAGCTCCAGAAGCCAGGAGCTGAGGTGGCGCAGGCAGCAGAATACCTCTCTCCTACATCGGAGGTCTCCAGGATCAAATCCTGGTGAAGACTGGAGGAGGAGGATGAGAAGAGATGGCAGGAAACACACACAGAGAATTGCCCAGCAAATGGACACAAAAACAGCAAATGGGGAAGGGGGGGTTTAAAATGGATAAAGTAAAATAAATAAAATCTTAAAAAAAAATGGACTGACTGGAACCAAGAACAACCTGGGCAAGTCTGGAGGAAGGGGAAGGAAATCCTTGGCTCGGAACTTTGAAGGAGAAAGGAGTGGGACTTAGCTTTTTACCTTCCAGCAGTTCCATGAAGATGTTGATCCAAGGACCTTCCTTCACAGCTCCATACAAAGGGACAATCCTGGGCGAGGTCAATCCTGCAAATGCCATCAACTCCTCTGCCCGAAACACTTCAACCCGCACCTGAAAGGAGGACCCAGAGGCGGCTGTGAGGCCCGGATGAGGGAGACCAGAGCTGATCCTCTGGCTTCCCATCAGGAGAGAATGTTCTGTCACCCCTGCTGCTCCATGCTTAGGAGCTACTGGACCGATTGAGAGCCAGGCGGGATGCTGGGGGCCCTGCTGAACCCTTTGAGACTGAATTACTACTTGAACTTTACTGAAGTTCTATAGTACTGACCACGTGCAAAAAGGCTGACAGTAATACACTACATTTTTATCCAGGCTCCTGGCATGCTCCTCACCTAAAATGTGCCAAACGTTTTTTACCCCAGCCCAGTGTCTGGGCAATTTCTGTGACTATCAGTGGAAAATGCCTCTCTTCTGTTTTCTGGTTTCTTAAAGAATAAGTAATCAGGTTTGGGTAATCAACTCACATGAACTTTGACTGTCTACCTAATTGTCAGTGTTTCCAGTTCTAGATGGCCTCTGAACCTGAGGCCTTTTATCAACATCGAGGTGTCCTCTTCTGAAGCTGAGTTTCTGACTTCTCTGTAGCCAGAGCTGGTGCTCCCCAGATTCTGTGTCAGGCACTTCCGTGTAGGATCCTTGGCACCCTTCTCAGCACTTTTCTTAACCTATTTATAGTGATTTGCCTCGTTCGTGGAGGACTAAAAGCTCCACGTGGACAGGGCAGTGTTTATGTTTATTCTGTTATTGATGTCTCCCCCACATCTGGACATACAAGGCATGGAAAGGACATCCACGGTTTTCTGAAGGGACTGGCAGGTTGGCATAGTAGGGAGAAACTGGCCTGAGATACCAACAACCCTGTGCTCAGATCCTGGCTTGGCCACTTCCAAAGGCAGGACGCTGCCCCTCAAGCCTTGTTTCCATATGGAGTAGTGGTATCTGCTGCTGGGTAGCATAAGGATGTGGTGGGGGTGATGACCAGCACCAGGCCTGCTAATCCATGGGTGCTCAGGGAATGAGCACCACGCCATCCCGCCAGCTCCAATAAGAGCAGATTAAACACTCAGACCTCACAATAGGGACCTGCCCTTCTGCCAGCTGCAGCGGCTGCTGCTTGTGGAAGCCTTGAGTGGCATCACCAGGGGGCGCCAGTGGAAACAAAACCAGCCTGGAAGAGATTTGCCTGGGACCCTGCAGAATTCTGTTCGGAGATCTGCTGCCTTGGCAAACAGGAGCTCTGATGACGAGGTGGGGCTTTTGGATTTTTGCCTATCGATGGAAAATGTCTCTCTTCTGGTTACTTAAAGAATATCTGGTTTGGTTAATCAGCTCACATGAACTTTGACTCTTGTCAGTGTTTCCAGCTTTAGAAGGCCTCTGAACCTGAGTTGGAATGAATTCACCAGGATTTATATTAGCAAATGTCTAACTGTTTTTAATCCTACAGTTCTCCAGCTATGAGCCAAAGCACTCTGGGGGACCGCAGAGAACTCAGGGGCACCACAGGCTATTCTGCATTTGAAGGAAGTAGCTGTGTGCCGTATTTGCGGGACACAGCGTCAGTTTCTAGCTCGAGTTGGTTCAGGGCTTAGCATTAGATTGTGCTCCATTCAGATTGTGCTGCATTCCTTTCTGTGATATATCTTTGTGAGGCTGGGTTTTTGGAGGTTGTGATAAACAGCAAATACTTCAGGGGAAAATGTGGAACAGGAAATGAAGGTGATGGAGTCAATATGATTTCAAGGTCTGAGACTGTGCAGTGCTCAGCAAGACCTACCTACACTGGTAAGGAATCATGGCTGTTTCAGAATGGAATCACAATTTTCCTTTCAATTTATGTGTATTGTTTTTCAAGTAGCTAATAAATACAAATAATAAATTATTGGACCTAATTACTTAAACAGAAGTACTGGGTGGTTCTTTTGGCCTGGGGCACCATGGAAAAATTACTGAGACATTAAGGACCGTGAACCAAGAAAGTTTGGGAACCTCTGCTTTAATCTTTAAAGAAATCTTCAAGTCCTCCATCATGTACCAGCAATGTTAAAAACATTTTCCATCACCCAGACCACAGGGGGGTGCCTTAGAAGTGTGTGCCAGCCCTAGAGCAGGCATATGAAAGGGCATCATCCCTGGGAGTCAGGTGGGAGCAAAGCACCCTGGCTGTCTACTCTGGGCTCAGTTGCCTACCCAGCCCACTTCTGCCCCCTGGACTTGTATCCCCATCCACAAAGTGAGGGGGCTGGACTGTGAGGAGGATGTCAATGACAACTAACATTTAATGCCCACTTAACCTATGCCAGGTGCTGTTCTGAGCACTTTATGAGCATCAGTTACATCGTACAATCGCCCATGAGGTGGAATTATCATTATCCCCATTTTATAGAGGATGAAACAGAAGCCAGAACAAGTAACTAGCCCAAGGTCACTGGGTATACAGTATCAGTCAGGATTCTGGTTGGGGAAGCCTGACTCTAGAGCTGCCAGCTACTGCCTCTCTGAAGGTACTTCCAGATGCAGCTTTATATACAGATCCTTCAGGGGCCAGCATCCTGGGTGGGAGTGTGGCCAGCAATCCTCTAACTGCCGCTTACGTGCCACTTAAAAGCCACTTAATTGCCTGCATGCTTGAGCTGGGAACCACTTTTTCCTTCTTATTTTATTTCATTAGTGAAAAAGGGGATAATAGCAATTCTATAAGTTCTTTTACAGCTTCTAGTAACAAAATGTGCAAAAGTGGTAACTGGGCACACAGATGGCCAATAAACACGAGAGGGTTTCCCCCTCTGTTTTCTTCCCACCACCAAGAAGGCCTCCCATTGGTCCTTGTTCCATTCTCATGATCCACGTCCATGGCTGATGGCTGTTGCTACCTTCTTCATGCCGTGTAAATGTCACCCACACAACTCGAGTTCCGTCAGGCCAGGCATGTAGATTGAACATGTCCATCCCCAGCTCCTGGCACAGGGTCTGGCAGAGCAGGTGCTTGGGGAGAGTTGTTTTGACTTGGTCAAGGCTGCACTATCCCTGATCAGTGGCTGAGCCAAAAGGAGGCTTTCAGAACTCCACGCTCAAGCCAGATGGTACAAAATGAACAGTTCTTAACCCTCTGGGGGCCACAGCCCTCTGAGAATCTGATGAATGACATGGACACTTCCCCATCAAAAATGTGCATACTGCCCATACATACAACGCACGCTTTTGAATCAAGTCCCGAGTTTGTGGATCCTATGAAGCCCATCCATTGATGAAGATAAACACTTATACATCAGCTGTTAAAAGGCACGAGAGAGATGTATATGTATCAACAAGGAAATCTGTCTATGACACACTATTACATGAAAAAAAGGAATGGAACAATCTAGAGTAGGAACTCATTTTTATAAAATAAATAACTACATATTTATGTCTACATAAAAAGTCAAAAAAGGATTTATGTCAAAGGGCTGTTGCCTCTGAGAATGGGATTGGGGAACAGGGGGACTTGTTTTTGGTATTTAAATTCTTTTATAAAGAGCCTTTATTTGTTTGCAATTAAAAATAAGATCAGGGGAGCAGATGTTGCTCAAGTGGTTGAGTGCCTGCTTCCCATGTACGAGGTCCTGGGTTCAATCCCCAGTAATTCCTAAAAAACAGATCAAACAAAACCTGGGGCAGGAAGAAGAACCCCTGCATTAAGCCCTGGACCCATGGCCAATCAGCATCTGACCCGGGGCCAAGGAGGTTCTAGGAGGAGGGTCAAGGGAGTGCTAGTCTCATCACATGACACCACAGGGCCTGGACCCTTCCTGGGAAGCATCTGAGGGTGCCTGGGTTTGCTCTGACCCTGTGTGCAGCCTGACCTCTGATCCCTGGCCCATTTCCCCTGTCTCTCCCCGCTTAGCAGGGAACCAGTTCTCACATGGTTTTCCAGTTGCAAGATCTGACAGTCTACCACAACTTGCTGTCCCCTGCCCCATCCCCATAAAGGAGGAGCTGCCTGATCAGCCAACAGGCAGCTGTGTGCCCTTGGAAGGGGAGGAGGGAAAGTTCTGAGTGGCCAGCTCTGGTGGCTAGAGCAGCAGCTCTGGTGCTGGGAAGTCTGGCTGTTGTGGTTGGAATGCACTGCCTTGTGGAGGTGAGAAATGTAGTCTTTGTCCTTTCTACTATATTAGGGTTGTTTACCTTGTTGCCTGGGATGCTGAGAGCCTCAGCAGGAACAGCTGAGAAGCCCAATGACTAACCTCCCCAGCACTGGGTGTTCATCTCCAGGACACTTCACACTCTCTTGCCTGCCTCCCACCTGCCTCTCAGGAAGGGACAGCTGGGCCTTCTCGGGTAGCCTGGGGAGGAGACCTGCAGCTGAGGAGGTCAGGCATGTGGCCTTGGCGTCCACGTGGGGAATGATGACCCAGGCTGGCAAGAACTCAGCACGTGTTTGTCTCTGTGGCGGGTGGTGAGGGGTGGAACTTGCTTATTTGCCACAATCTATCTAAAGTTTGGGGTAATACCTATGGATAGTCACCTCTCTCTTCCCGTCACCTTGAGGCCCAAACTCCAACATCCTGGCCCACATACAAACCAGGAAAGACAGGTTTATTCCCATCACAGTTTGTATCTTTGCCCCTTAGAACCACAGGCACCCCTTCAGCAGTGGTGTCTGCTTGGGCCTGCGTGTGTGGAGGCCTGTCTAGTCTGGGTATTTGTCCCCTTTCCTTTGGGAATCAGTATCTCAGTGTCACTGACATAAACCACTTGAAAACAAGGTCTAAATTTTAGTTTATTTCACCCCTGCCCAATGGGCCCATAGAGATATTCCCAATTTCCGGTTTCTGAGGTCCTGGTGCCTGGTGGTGGCTCTGAGGCTATGCGACTGGGCCAGGGAAAGCTGGCTTACAATCAAGTTGAGCTGAGAGTCAGGGGAGGAAAAGCTGAGAGGGAGCAGGGTTGACATGCTTGGTCTATGGATCTGCTGCTACTGCTGTGATCCTCTCCTTGGGCCTGGCCTTCTGATTTTATTTTATTTTATTTTATTTTATTTTTTTTTTACCGGGAGGTCCCGGGGATCGAACCCGGGTCCCTCCATATGGGATTCGGACGCCCAACCAGTTGAGCCACATCCGACCCCTGGCCTTCTGATTTTATGGTGGCCTCAGCTCCAGGCCCAGCTGTGTGGTCTTCAGCAGTCATGCTACCCTCTCTGGTCCCTAGTTCTAACATTCGTGAGATGAGGGGTAGGAGGGAGGGTTCAATTCTTCTGCCTCTAATCAAAATTCAAAATTCTAGGGCCACGAGTCTCCCTTCTCTTCCCCTCTTCCTGAAGAGTGATTCAGAGGCCAACTCTAGAGTCAGACAAACCTGGGTCTGTATCTTCTAGGACAGTTACTTAATCTCTGTCCAAGTCTCATCTCCTGGGACTGCTGTGAAGAGCAAAGGAGAGTCTGTCTGTCTCGTACCTGGCACGGTGTGTAACGGTTTGTAGCTAAAACTAATGACATGCTCACTAGATTCCAGGCACTGCACTGAGCAGGTCTCAGCTCACTCATCGAGTCCTCGCTTCAGCTATGCCCACTCTACAGACAGGGAGCCTGAGACACCTACCTGTCCAAGGTCCTACAGCCAACAGGAGGTAGAGCCCACCCCAAACCAGATGTGACTTCCAAAGCAGACAGCCTCCCACCTGACAGGTGGAAGCTATTGGTCTTGTTATAAACCTTCTGGCCCAGGTGTGGAATGGTCCCATTTTTAGAGGTTTGAGTTCAACATGAATTTCATTATGAATTTCACTAATAAAGCCAGATTCCAGGTTTTATTTTGCCCCTAAGGGCCCTGGCATCAAGAGTTCCCAGGCTGTATTCAGACCCCAAGAACTGTGGATGGCTGTGGGCACCCTCTCACACTCCCCTCATCTACCCACAGACCACCTGCAGCTCCCAGGCCAGGACATGTGATGGAGACCACTCCCTTCCCCTCCAGCTGGCCCAGGGCAGCCAGTGATGGTCAAGCTCTGTTAACAGCCAGTCCCACGGCCATTCTGGGACTGTGCATGAGAGAAAAGGGAACGCAATGGGCCACCTGCCTGGCTTCCCTCTACAGTCCCTGGCTTAGCCCCCTCCCCTTTTCTGGCATACCTTTTTGACAGCACACTGGAAGCCAGTCTGCTTGTCCTCCATCCTGTGTACTTCTCCAAAGGAGCCTCTGCCAAGGCAGGGCTGGCATGTCGCCCAGTGGACCTCCTCTTGGTATTCATAATCCACCGGCTTGAGTTTCTGGGGTTGGCAGGAGAGAGAGGCCAGTTTCAGCGGCCAGGGCAGCAGGGGGATGAGGGCTACAGTGAGGAAGGCTCTCCAGCTGCTGGCCCTTGCCAGGGCTGCTGAGGGCTGAGCTCTCACAACCAAGGATACTCCCAGGTCTGAGGCAGGGCTCTGATGGGACAAGACCAGAAGTGGGCTTAAAGGCAGAAGATGAAGGCAAAAGAGAGCCTCTTGGGCTGTCTGAGGCAAGTCAGGCCCTGGGATGAAGAAAAACCTTCTCCCAGACTTTGTTTGTGGGATGGAAACGGAATTATTAACCTTGGTCACATTAAAATAAAGCTCAGGAGCTAGAAAGGGTTAAGGAACAATGTCAAAAGTGAATGAAGTGGATATGGCTCGAGCAGTTGGGTGCCTGCCTCTCACATGGGAGGTCCCAGGTTCAGTTTCTGGAACCTCCTGAAGAAGACAAGCAGATGCAACGAGCAGAGGCAATGAGCAGAGACAAGGAGTAGTCAACAAGCAGACACAGCGAGCAGACGGACGAGGGAGCCATGTCGGGGAGCAGGGGGAAAGTGAATGAAATAAACTCCAGAAATTTAACTTTTTGATAAAAGTTGATAAAATCATTTATAGTTACAAAGTTACCCAGTAAGAGAATTAGAGAAAAAGGAAGAAAGGAGGGTAGTGAAGATCAGCAAAATCCTCATCTTTTATATCAGGGAGTCAGACACTATCTGAAATTGATATATGTTTTTATCTCTGTTAATCTATGCATTACTCATTTCTTCATATAACACGAACACACACACACACACACACACACGCATAATCTTCAGCAATAATGAAGTAACCAACCAGGAGAACAGAACTAAGAACAGAAATAGCTAAAAAGACTGATTCTGAAAAGTAAGTCTGGAGGTGTGTGTTTGGGGGATTAGTTACCTCAATAAGCAGGACCCCCTCGCTGTCCTCAGTTTCCATCTTGGGGCTGGGTTCCCGGGGCTTGAGGCCCCCTGCTGACCAGGTCTTGGCCAGGCTGGCCAGGTTGTGGGCATGGCCTGAACTCACGCTGCCCTGCAGGGCGTGCACCAGGTATTCTTCCACCGAAAACTTCTCATAGGTGCCACGGGATGGGCTGCTGGGCTCCAGGCGTGGGCCAGGCAGGGGCTGCTGATTGTCTGTACATGCCAGTTTGCCCAGGCATGGGCCAGGCAGGGGCTGCTGGCTGTCTACACATGCCAGTTTGTTCAGGAAGAAGGACTCTTCCAGAGGGTGAGGTTTCCAGGGCTGGAGTGGGTGGAAGGGGAAAGGATGGGGCAGTCTGCTGTAGGGGAAGGGGTGAGCGGGCTGAGGCAGGTGGCCCATGTCCTGGGGATGGTGGAGTTTCCACACATGGTTCAGACATTGCAGGGGGCTGATCAGTTTGTGGAGTTCCGATCGAGGCAATGCTGGCCTCAGGCCCTCCCCAAGTTTCTTAAAACACAGTTGGCCAAGGCCTGGCTCCTTCAGAGGCTTGGTGAACTGGGGGGCATTTCTAACATATGGGGCGCCTAGTGGAGACTCATCCTCCTGTGGAAGAAACACCGGTGTTAGGACACAGAGCCAGGATCAGGGCTCAGGCCGTCCCTCCAGGAACCATTCCAAAGGCCCCATGAGCTGGGCCTGGGGTGGAGGGTCTTACCTGCACGGGGACTGTGCAGCTTTCCTGCTCGGGGGTTCTGGGGCAAGGTTTGGGTAAGGCCACTCCCACCTGAGCCAGGGCCTTCGCACTCTTCTTCCTCCGTTTCTTCCGGGCTTTGCCACGACACTTTCCCTTCCAACACACAGGGGCCATTTTGCCCTCTGTTGCATGGGCCACATTGTTGGGGATTTGATCAAGACAATCAGTTTGGCTGTCAAAAAGGAAAGATACTCATTTGGAGTATGGAGAGGTGAGGAAATGTAATGGTTCAGATAATGGCCTTTGGAGTCACTTGACCCAAGGTGAAATGCCAGCTTTGTTATTACTTGTGTGAATGTGGGAAAGCTCTGAAACCCCCGAGATACCTCAGCTTTCTCATTTATAAAATGGGTGTAGTATTTTTCTGCCATGCAGGGTGGAGGTGCAGTTCAAATGAAATAGCTCATTTAAAAAGCCTACCTCAGTGCCTGGCCCCGAGGTAAGTTTCCAACAAACAGTAGTTATTACTATCGTGCTCTTCTCGAGCACGACATGCACTTAGCTCTTCTCGAGGAGCGGGTGGGTGGGAGACACACAGTCCTCTCACTGCTCTCCAGGGTGGACTGCCCCCGGAGAGCTCCCAGAGGCGGCATGTGACTCGGAGGGCCATACCCTCAGCAGGCATTCTCAGTTCTGACTGACTTGAGTTTGTTTCTGTTGTCTCTGGAAGGAAGACAGGACTGATGGGGCAGCTGAGCTTGGTCTCCTCCACTTCCACCTGGTTCCTGGAGAAACCAGACTGTCGTAGGAACGTGAGAAGCTGCAGAAACACGGACACCCCACATGGGCTGGTACCTGGGGACCGTGGACCCTGACCTAGTCTGCTAGTCTAAAGGCTCCTCACCACCATATCTGACTTGGCTCTCACCCCTGCCTGGTAAGAAAGGGCTGCTGCAAAACAAATGCAGAGTAGGCCACAGCCTCAGCCACCTTCCCATGGCCTCATCTCCTGCCCCCGCGAGTCCTGGGGGACAGTGAGAGGCAGTCCATCAGAAAGCAGATCCATTAGAAGAGGTAACCATTAGAAACTCGCTAACCTGGACCCAAAGGCATCTGGGGTAGCTTAGGGAATCCGATCAAACACTGAGCATTTCTTGATTCAAGGGCAGCAGCCCTCACCACAACTTTTTTTTATCAATAGCAGTTTCCAAATTCCAATGATAACAAAGAGTTTGCCTGGTGATAGAGGATGGAATTGTTTCTAGGTTCAACTCTCTGTTGCCAAAAATCATCTTTGGGGGAACAGAAGGAGCTTCACCTCTGGCTTCCTTTTTACAGGGCCACTGAACTGCTTGAGTCTGACTGTCCCCTCTTGTCTCCACAACCCTACATGGGTGTGTCTCATAGGAGGAAAGACAGCGGCAGATTTCTCCTATGAGAGCAGTTAAAGTGGCACCTCTGGAGCCTTCACTCATGGTCACCCACCAGCGTGAAAGGAACTGCTATTCCCAGCACCCTTCCTATTGATGGGAAACAAGGAGAATAAAAATAACTCTGAGGAGAATAAAAATAAAACGTCAAGCTGATGGGACCCAGAGGCAGTAATCCACAAGCTGTGAAAAGCTTTTGAAAAGCTTATTTGGCTAAGAGACCAGCTCAGTCAGGAAAGCCTGGGCTGGTTCCAAGAGCTGAACCAGGTGCTGAAGGAGGGAGCCAGAGGTCACTTGGGAGCAGCCAGGGCAGGCAGCCGGGAAGGGAGGACGCTGATATCCAGCACCTGCCTTCCCAGTCAAGCTTGCCTTCTTACCTGAACTGTTTCGACCCAGCGATGAAAATTCGTTCTGAAAAGGTGGGGCTGAACTCTTGGCTATTCTCACCTTTTAAATAAGGGGGAAAGGATTGGATAAGCAGAGAGAAGAGAAAGAATTGGAATTCAGCACTTAGGAGAGAGACCTTTCACAGGTACCCTCTGGAGCCACTCCCACCCCTCCTTCCTAGACCACCTCCATCTGGTGGCTCCTCTCCCTTCCAATGCCTCCCTCTCTACCCACTGTCCTCACTTCACCTGCCTAACCCAATGGTCAAGAGCAGACGGAGGCCCGCAATAGGCAGATCGTAAGGGTGCCCACCTCACATCACTTACTGTGAAGCTTAAGCGAGATAATCTATGTAAAACACCCAACCCAGAGCCTGGCACACAGTGACAGCTTAATTATACAGATATATTCATCTTTATTATCTCATTTACTCCATTTAAATTTTTACTATCTTCTCTCTCCTCAAAAACTACCAGAAGGAACTGGAAGATGTGGGGAAGGAGGTGTATATGTGGGGTAATGACATCATAAGATGTTGATCTCTCTGGTCTCCATCGCAGGAAACCTGGGTTGGAGTGTAGGGTGTTGGAGAGAGAGGACTCCTGGACCTTCCCAGGTCTCCCGGGAGTTTTTCTGTCTCCCAGGGGCAGCTATCAGGACTAGTTGTTTTTGAGGAAGCATGAGTGGTAGCAGAAGCAGCCAAACCAGGCCTCTCCCTGTGGCAGCCTGCTGCCCCTAGACTGGCCCAACAGGCCCCAGAACAGGGTGTTCATCCTTTGGGGTGGGGCCGCCTCTAGGTGGAAGGTGGTGAAGGGCCTAATGGCCCCAGAGGGGCTTTCCAGGATGCCTGACCTTTTCAGTTTGGGGCTTCTCCAGAGATGCTCAGGTGGCTCAAGGGCTCAGCAGAAGGCTCATGGCCTGCTTGGTGAGCCTGCCGGGAGCCCCTAGGGCCTGCCTCCCAGCTCTCTTCCCCTGCTCTGGCCACATGGCCTCTACTTGCCATTTCTCCCTTCTTCCCTCCCATTCCCCAGCACCTTTCTAACTCCCACTTCACACTGATTCTTGGCTTAACCCCTCAATGTGTGTTGTGAGAATCTTATAAAGCAGTTTACACTGCCTCCTCCTTCCATAGGGGACCCTGAGTCTGGCCTCACCTGGGCCCAGCCCCTTGCCAGAGGGACTGTGCAGAGCTTTGCCGCCACCCACCTGCCCTCTGTACCAACAGCCCCCAACTCAGCGGCCCTTACATTCGGCCTGGGCGATGATGGAGATGGCGGCCAGCCCTCCCTCGGAGCCTTCCTTGGCTGTGCCTTTGGTAATCACATCATTCAGGATCTTCCACTTCCCGCAGAACACGGAGCTCTTCTCCACGGCCTCAAGATTGTAGACGGAGCTTTGCTTCTTCTCCAATGCCTGTGCTTTCTCCTTGGCTTTGGCAAGCTCCTTCTGCTGCCCAACTGCCGAGCCAGGGGCGTCTGGGCAGGCCATTTCCATCACTGCCATCTCCCAGGCTCACGCTCACCCTGAGAGAGACCAAACATAGAGCAGGTCACTTATAATCCCAGACCCTGACGGTCCCAGGTCAGCCTTGGGTTGGAGGAGAAAAGTAGGGAAAAAAGGCTCTCTGCCTCTTTCTGTCATATGTATTTTTCTTCCAAACATCCCAAATGGTAATGGAATCAATCTCTCAACATTGACACATGGCTCCATGTGATGTGAGCCCCCAACCCTAGCAGCACCCTGACATAAATGAACTCCTCCACTTTGCCCAACAAGGATTCCAGCTCACTCCTTCTAGAATAGAGACAACACAAACATCTGGGTCGGTTC
The DNA here is from genome assembly GCA_026826555.1 of Tolypeutes matacus. NCBI lineage: Eukaryota > Metazoa > Chordata > Mammalia > Cingulata > Chlamyphoridae > Tolypeutes > Tolypeutes matacus. The sequence continues at coordinate 1,604,394 of JAKSZT010054478.1, forward strand.
TTTCTTGCCTTTATAATGGCAGAAGCTTCGTCTGTTGTTTGTTTTATGGAGAACTTGGGTTTCTCCAGGACAAGGCTGTGGAACCCATCCTCCCAAACCACCAGGCACTTCACTGGCCCAACACAAGCCTTGCCTCCCTTCAGGACGTATCCACACTCCCACAGTGGCTTTTCTCTAAGTGGAGAAAATCAAGTTTTTGTTTCTTTTCCCAGCAGGAAGGAGGTATGTATATGTGTGTGTATATATGTGTGTGTGTGTGTGTAAAATTGTACAAAATCTAAAACTCAGCATGCAAATGGCAGCACTCAGCACTTGGCTCCTTTCCAAAGATGCATCTGTTGGTGGCTACCCAGAAGGAACTAACATGCTTCCTCCTGTAGTGTCCAAACCCATTTGCTGAAAAATTTCCTGGGTATCATTTTTCTTTCAGGCAATATTATTGGTGGAATTTATATTACAGCCCCCACCACCAACTTATACCTCTGAAAATACAAGACAAAGCACAAATGCAGACAGCTTTATAGGAATTGCTCCCTGGTGATAGGTGGGTTTTAGTTTACATAGTCTTCCCTGCTGTGCCTCCATCATACCTGGACCACTCCTTCCATCTGCTCTCTGGCCTGAAAGAAGGACTGTGTGAAGCCACACCTCTAATGCTTCTGGCCCTCTGCTGTATCAGGCTGGAAGCTTCAAGACAGTGGGAAGCTGGGAAATACTAGACTGAAGCCTTCCTACCGAATCAGCCTCATTTGTCTTTTCCCACCATGGTGCCTATGAAAGACTCCGTCAGGTTGACTGGGGAATTGGGTGAAGATGGGGTGTGTTGGTCACTATTAATCTGATCCTTGCATCTGCCTTCCAGGGCCTCCTAGCCCTTTGAACTCAGGGCAGTTCCCAGCTTCCAGCATGGGCACCGGTATTTTGTCCTTAAGGCTTGAAGCTGAGGAGGCTGGAAGGGTAGCCTCACTGTTACTCGATGGATCTTATGAAATCTAAGGTGTATCCTGATTTCCAAATTAGGTGAAAGCTCTCCATGGCAGGGTATTTTTCTTTTAGCCATACTTTCATCCCACCTGAAATCTCTCCAACCCCCTCCCCTTCTAAAAAAAGAATTGGTCCAGGGCCTAGAATAAATTTTACCTTTCTCAGCCTCTTTACCAGGAGAAATCAGACCTTAAAAACAAACCTCAGCAGAGCGGGTGTAGCGCAGTGGTTGAGCACCTGCTTCACATGTACGAGGTCCTGGGGTCAATCCCTAGTACCTCCTAAAAAAAAAAAAACCCAAAACCAAAATCCCCAAACCCCAAAATATGAGGCCGTATGGGGCAGTGCTGGTTCCAAGGGCACCTGGTAGCTGTGCTCAGGCCTAGAGAGCTTGCCTCTGCCTGGTGTGAGAATTTGGGTATCTCATCCTGAGCTTGAGCTCCCCAGAGAGGCCATGGGACACCCCCTTACCCTGGAAGCCATCCTTTCATCGTGGTGGTTAGGTGGGCAGCTGGCTAGAGGCCCTGGTCTCCCCCTCATAAGCATGCCAGGCTCCCTGCTCCCCTGGGAGAGAAGTCAAGGCTGAAGCCAAAACGGCAAGCTCAGAGCCTCCTTGGCAGTTCCCTAATGACTCACCCAACAGCTTGGCAGCAAAGAGAGTAACAAAGAGGCTGTTGAGAAGCTGACCCAGCAGATGGCAACTGAACCTGTGAAGGGCATAGGGAAAACAGGCTGACCCTCACCTCCAGGGGCCCAAAATCATGGCCTGGAGTTGCATAGCTTCTCCTGTGGCTGGCTTTCCTGTGCCACCTGACCATGACTCAGATCTTCGCTGAGAGCCTCCAAGTTCAAGAGTCTATTCTCAGGACATTTTGGCCTGACAGCAGCTCTCCTGTACATATACATATGCTCGCTCTCTCCCTCCCTCCTTCCCCACCTCTGTGTGGATCTAGCCTACCAAAAAGAGGTCTACATTAAGCCTGGAACTGCTGGCCAGGTAGCCTTCCTGGCCCTGGGCTTTGATCACTGGCTTGTTGGATCAGCTCACAGCTCCCAAGCTCTGCCCCTTCTCTCTCCTGCAGCCTGTGGGGGGTGAGGCTGGAGTAGGAGCCAGTGATGCTTCTGCCTTTGAAGGCAAGTCAAAATCCTGATCCATTACTCAGCCTGGACACTTTCCCCAGCTCCACTCAGGGTGGTTAGTGCCCGACTCTTTAAAAAAAAAAAAAAAAAAAAAAGCACTGGGTGGGAGCGGATGTGGCTCAAGTGGTTGAGTGCCTGCTTCCCACAAGGGAGGTCCCAGGTTCAGTCCCAGGTACCTTCCCCCCACCCCCAAAAAAGCACTGGGTCCTGGGAACTCTGTATTTTCTGCATGCTTTTTTGTAAACTTACAAATCCTCTCTCTCTCTCTCTCTCTCTCTACGTATATATTTTAATTGAAAGAAAAAAAAACACTGGGTCCTGGTGTCCTCTGTGTCAGAGCTGAGGACACGGACAGTGGCAACAGCCAAACCCACTCAGCTCACCCACAAGCTAATGAAAACAGAAGGCGAAGGGAAAGGAGAAGTAGAATCCATTCAGTATTATTTCAGGGCCTGATACATGTTACTCTGATGTTCTCTCTTCTATGATGCCTCCGTGACCCTGTGGAGACATTTAGGGGATAGGAGTAACGGATGGTGCCAGAATCAACCCTTTTTTTTTTTTTTTACCGGGAGGTCCCTGGGATCGAACCCGGGTCCCTCCATATGGGAGACGGATGCCCAACCAGTTGAGCCACATCCGACCCCGAAAACCATGTTCTTAAACCTGAATCCATCCCTGTAGGTGTGAGCCTCTTGTAATAGGAGCTTCTGCTGAGGTTACTTCAGTGAAGGTGTGGGTCTTCATCCCATTACTGGAGGCTTTCTGGAAAAGGCCACAGAAAGAAGCCACGGGGTGCAGGCAGAAGTCATCCCTAAGCCTCTGGGTATGAAAGAGCTAGGAGCCAGCAGCTGGCATGTAACTTAAGTTAGAAACAGCTGCTCTGGTTAAAGCAGGGTGGGCACAAACCCCACAGGCTCAGCTTCCCTTCATCTATCGAGTAGCTCTGTGGAATTCTAGGTCTCCCAGGAAAACAGTTTGAAACTAGTGGCCTAGAAGATCTTTGGTTTCTTCTAATTCTAAGAATGTCATCGATTTATCATATTTTTTAGGACTGGATAATTCCAATTTGGAACGAAATTATTGTTCAATATTTAGTCAATATTTACTAAGCTCCTATTAACTGATCTCATTTTCAGAAGTGAAAACTAAGGCTTAGAGAAGTTAAGTAAACTGTCAAAAAAGTGAAGCAGTTACAAGTGGTGGAGAGGAGGCTGAACCCAGGCTGCTGTCTCCTGTACCAGTACACTAAACCTTTGTATGTAAATGAGTTTCTTCTCTTGGCTTCCCCAGAGTTGTTTCGAGGACTGAAGGAGATGGAGCACAGGAAATGCCTATCTATCAATTTGCCTGGCCAGTAGGAGATGCTGCCTGGGTGCTCACCCACCCTCCCAGCCCTTTACCAGGCTAGTTAATGCCATCAGAGACAAAGGGTCTTCTCGTCTTGGCATCACAAGGACCCTGAGTCTTACCTAAGGCATGTCACACCTTGAGCATGGGCTCTCCCATATATGAAAGAGAAATAAAAATCTCTGTCTTATGGGACCGCAGTGACTATTTCTCCATCTTGAGAATGTCCACTGAGGGGCCAGGCCAGACCAGGGCAAACCCCTCTCAAGATTATTTTATCTGGAAGTAGAAACGTGTCCTCCTTTGAATGCCCAGAAGGAACAAGTAACAGAAGTGGAATGACTCAACTTCCTTAATAGGACATTGGTTGAAAACCAAGTTCATCCTAATGCTTCCTCTTTTAAGCCTTCAGCTTACCCGGCTACCAGGCCACTGGGAAAGGCCAGCCTCTGCCTGTCAGATCGAGGGGCCGTGGGAGTGAAAGGGAACCAGGAGCAAGTGCCAGGCAGGGAGAGCTAGCCTGGCAAAATGGCCACCTGGACGGGACACTCAGCCCTGGCTCCCCTTCTGCCTTGTTCCCAACCCCCGCCCCCCAGCCTCTGTTTCAGCCAGACTGCTCCCTTCACTTGCCTGAGCATGGCCCGGGTGGGTAGCCCCCCAGCACTGCTTTTGCTCACCCTGCCCTCTCCCTTTATCAGTGTCTGCCCAGATCTCACTTAGCCTTTAAGACCTCTCTCTTCCATGAGTTCCTTTTATGATAATTTTTTCATCAATTCGACAAGAATTCAATGAGTAACTCCTAAGTGCCAAAGACTGTAATAACCACTACCATTCATTAAATGCCTTCTGTGTGCTAGGTGCTATATTGTTGACAAACCTCATGGCAACTCTACAAGACTTATATTATTTCCATTTTTAGATGAAGAAACCAATGCTTAGAGAGGTCAGTTACCTGCAGAAATGAATGAGGTTCAATTTATTACAACTGGGGCATCTAATATGGGGTTAGGGCTAAAGCCAGGACACTCTTGGTGCTTTCACCTGGGACCCAAGGATCTTCAGCTCTTTTCTAGAATTAAAGTTTGCTGGTAGAAGTACTTGGAACATTCAGGAACTAAGCAGTAGTATTACCCAGGTGGATATTACCATAGCCCTAGCTTACATCCCAGGATCTGCCCATTGTTGGTAACAATTTCTTAGCCCATGTAGGCAGGAAACACAATAACTAAAAATGAGGGTCTCATCAGCCAGGGCTGAATCAGCAAGAAACACATCAGGCTTCTAGTCAAGTTACACTAGTACATGCTCCTGGGGTGTTACAAATTGTTAATTTGATTTTAATTTGATTTAATTTCTTAAGACAATCAAACAAACCCACATACAATAAACACACACAGATGAAGAGTTCCAGGCAAGATGATGTTACCTTCACTGAAAGAATCACTGAAGAATACACTTTGATAAGAAGAGTAAGCCAGAGATAAGAAACGGTAGAAACAATGGTTAGCATGGGACTTGAGGTGGTTTGTTGGTCAATTTAATTAACAACTGAATGTGAAAGAACCAAGTTTAAACCATTTTAGAATGGGAAGCGGCTGTGGCTCGATCAGTAGGGCTCCCGTTTACCATATGGGAGGCCCCGGGTCCACACGGCGTGGTTAGCTGACCCAGCAAGCACAAGCAGCAAGGGGGGGATAAATGAATAAATAAATAAATAAATCTAAAAAAATAAAATAAACCATTTTAGAACATTAAACCAGGGGTTCTTAACCTTTTTTGTTCCACGGACCCCTTTGCCAGTCCGGTGCCACGGACCCCAAAGTTCACACTATACTGTGTATTATTTAATAAAAATACCACACCCGCACTAACACGTCCCCACAAGAATAATGTTTTGGGTTTTTTTAAAGATTTATTTTATTTATTTCTCCCCCCGCCCCTTGTTTGTGATCACTATCTGCTCTCTGTGTCTGCTCATTGTGTGCTCATCTTTTTTTTTTAGGAGGCATCAGAAATTGAACTCGGGACGTCCCATATGGGAGGCAGGTGCCCAATCGCTTGAGCCACCTCCACTCCCTGCTGGTTGTGTCTCTCATTGTGTCTCTTTGTTACATCATCTCGTCGTGTCAGCTTGCTGTCTTGCTCATCTTTAGGGGGCACCGGGAACTCCCATGTGGTAGGCGGGCACCCAACTGCCTGAACCACATCTGCTTCCCAAGAATAATGTTTTTTTGAATTTTCAATTCAAGCTCATGGACCCTTGAAATCTTTCCAGGGACCCCTTGGAGGTCAGTGGATCTCTGGTTAAGAACCCTTGCATTAAACTCTAGACAACAATAATGAAGAAAGGTGGGGTGGGTCGGTCAATGGAGAAAAAGTGATAAGAACCTTGGCTTTTGGGGAGAATTTAGATGTGAAAAATGTTTACATTTCATTAGAAAAAATTACAGTTAAATATATATATTAAAACTTAAGGGAGGGGAAGCGGATGTGGCTCAATCAGTAGGGCTCCCGTTTACCATATGGGAGGCCCCGGGTTCGATTCCCGGGGCCTCCTGGTGAAGGCAAGCCAGCCCACGTGGCGCGGTGAGCTGACATAGCAGGACGACCCAGCAATAGGATACAAGCAGACACAGAAAAACACACAGCAAATGGACACAGCAAGCACAAGCAGCAAGGGGGGATAAATGAATAAATAAATAAAATCTTTATTTAAAAAAAAAAAAAAAAAAAAAAAAAAACTTAAGGGAACTACCGTAAGAAGAGAAATAGAATTCAGTTTCCAAACTAGGAGAGAAAAGAAGGAATAGAAAGCTCTGTTATTCTAACAGAAGACAAAGATGGGAGGGAAAAAGAAGCAAAGAAAATGAATAGTAAATATAAAACAAAAATACAAGCTAAGGTTGCAAAAAAAAGTCAAAATATTAATTTATCATTAATCACACTACACATGAACGGCCAAGCCCACCTATTAAGACATACAATTAGGTTGGATTTTAAAAGATCTAGCTAGTTGCTGACTAACAGAGACAAAACAAAATGATATAACAATCCTTTATGTGCAACCAATGACAGAACCTCAAAATCCAATGACTGATGGCAAGTGGAGGCTTTGTGGGTGAGTAAGGTCTTGGCTTCAGTGTCCTGTCACATAACCCTGCATTCCAGGCACACGCATCACCTCTGCTGGGTGCTGGGCCCCATGATGAATGTGGGGAGTGTACCGAGGAAAAAGACGCAGTCCCTTGAGAAGCTTAGAGGCTACAGGGGAAAGACACAAGTAGTCAGAAAATCACGACCCAATACAGCAATACAATGACAGAGGCACACAGCAGACATGATGGGAGCTCACAGACTGACCCCCAGCCCAGCCTGGGGGTGTCAGGAAAGGCTCCCCAAAGGAGGTGATGCCTGCGCTGAGTCTCAGATGGTGAGTAAGAATTGCCCCAGAGAAAGGAGAGGGTATTCCAGGTAGAGGGAGGACAAAAGTTAAGGCACAGAGGTGGGTCTATGGAAGCCTCCTGAATTGCCCAAACTTGCTGGTGGGTAGAGCTTAAGTAGGAGAGCCACAGGAGATGAGGCTTGGAGATGCAGACAGGAGCCAGACTGTGGAAATGTGCTTGGTCCTAATACATCCCCAGGGTTTAAATTACACCCTCAGAAGAGCAAGAGGGGTATGACTCGGCCTTCCTCCCACACTCTCAGGGGCAGAGTTTCAGACGGCAGAACCTACGGGCAGGGGCAGACAGTGGATGCTGGGCATATATGAAAACCCTGCCATTGGTACAGAAACCCCACTCTACCCTCTCCACTCTCCCCAGCCCCAAGCCCTGGGCTGACAATATTGCAAGTCACAGGCCTCTGGAAGGCTTGCTTAAGTCCCTTCCTCAGGCATGAAACGCAGCTGGAGGAATCACAAAACCTGCCTCACTGGCCAGCTTGAAGCCTGCTTCCCAGGAGGGCAATTTCTGTGTAAGCATTGCCCATTAAGGAGGATATGAAATGTGAATGCACATTAATCATTAAAATCTTACAGGTCCATTATAAAAAAGAAACCTGACATGCCCACAAAAACTCAGTCTCACTGCCAATTCCACAGGTCAAACTGCAGAGTAAATAAAATTTATGGGATAAAATTGATGCCTGTTGGCAGTGGCCGGCCCAGGCATGCAGGAACACTGCTGTCTCCAAGGCCCCTTCAAATGTGTAAGGCCATTCCCTCCCATCCTCTCTGTCAGTGTGGGTCTCACCTGCCTCAGCCTCTCCCTGAACCCTCCCATCCCCCACTGATGCCAAGTGAACCTTAAACCATTCTGCCCTTAGGACAAAGCCTAAGCTCAAGCTCAAAGCCATCTCCGCTGCTGTGGGCCCAGGCCCATCTCTGTGAGCCATAATCTGTCTGACCACTATTTCCCCAAACACAGGGTTTGGGCTCTGGCCAGCCTGATCTCTGACAAAATCCTACTACTCAACTCTGGAGGTCTCCGTCTGTAGCATGTCCTTACACGGGCGTCCTGCACACCCTGCTTGTCCTTCCCCGGCAAAGCTCAGGCCTCCCACTTCCAGGAGGCCTCTCCCGTTGGCTCCACCACCCTGATGGCCGCCTTTTCTGACTGCTGCCAACACTTGGTCTCCTCATTCTCCTCACTGTTAGCCTGGTGCTTAATCACACATGCACTCCCTTTCACTCATCAAATGAAATAGCGTAGGTGGAAAGACCTCTGGGAACAATAAACCATCACACCAAGAGAAGACAGCCCCCTTCACAGAGTCACAATCTAAGTATGGGGTAAATGGAAATACAGAAAAAGATGTATCATCAAAGATGGTCCGAGCACTTTTATAATGGTAAAAAAACTAGAACCAAAACCATCTAATTAAAGAGGAAGGATAATTATTAAATAAATCATGGTACATCCATTGAAATGTGTACGAATAATTGCCAACAATATGGAGGAATGCTTATGGAATACAGGGTTAACAGAAAAAGAATTATATCTAAAGTATAATGCCACATAACATGTGTCGTACATGATATCAACATTTATACAAGCAAAGACAACTAATGGACACGCGGCAATGGTTCTCTCAGTAGTGGGCTTGTGGCTGTTTTAATATTCTTTATACTTTTCCAATTTCTCCACATTTTTTCAGTGAGCATGTATTACTTTTTTTTTTTTTTTTTTAGGAGGTACTGGGTATTGAAGCTAGGACCTCTTACATGGGAAGCAAGCGCTCAGCCACTGAGCTACATCCATTCCCACATGTATTACTTTTTTTTTTTTTTTTTTTTTTGGTATTACTTTTTGCAGTTTTAATTTTTTAGTAGATAATATATATCCAAATGGCAAAAAAGAAAACAAAAAGGATAAACAGTGAAAAGTATAGCTCCTTCCCTCCCTTCCTCACTCCTCTGAGGCGACCCTGTTACTAGAGATGTTCTCTGTAGAGTTATTATTTTTATAATGAGAAAAAAGCTATAAATAAAGGACTCTTGATAGTGGATGAGAGTGTAGGAGACACTCAATCCACATTTGAGAGTGGGGCTTCATAAATATGGATGAGCTGTTGCCTCCCCTCCCTTCACTCCCGCCCCACCCCCCACCCCCCCAGCCTTCTCACCAGAACCTCTGGCTGCTTGGTAAGTTCTGGCAGCAGCCAACAAATCAGAAGGCCGGCCAATAGCACCACTGGGCTGGAGACAACGAGTTTGTCCCTCCTGGTTTTGGTTTCCATTTCACTTTCCCTTGGGGACTGTGAGTTTTATCAGTTGTGACTCAAGAAGTAGGAAGGTGCTCAGAGATGGCTCTGTTAGCTGTCCTCAACTTCTGTGGCCACTGCTTCCCACTTTTATTTATAATCATCCAATGACAAACATCTTCAGTGGTTACAGGCCCACACTAGAGCTGGATGTAAGAGAGGCTTGTGGGCACGAATGGCTCCATGAAGAGTGCAAAACACAGCAGCAGTGGACCTGAGAGAAGACCATGTACCTCTCCTTCACTGCTTATGTGAAGGGGTGGGATCTGAAGGCTGGTCCCAATCCAGGAAACCTGAGGGAGGTGAGATTTTCTGGCTAGCCTCTCCTCCTTCTTTATATAATCTCTGATTGTGTTTTCCACGCCCCCAGTCATTTTTTTTTTTCAAATCCCAAAGTAATACTTGTCCATTGTAAAAATTTAAACAACATAGAAGAGTATAGAGCAAAAATATAAATTCCCTGCACCATTTCCCCTTCCCAGCAATGTAAGAAACACTTAGGTTTGGTATAGATCCTTCTGGCTCCATTACTATACATATACAAACATAGAACTTGGGGCTATTTTAAAAATAATCATGAGGCTATATACACAAAATCTTCTACAAGTTGCTTCTTTCACTTAACAATTTGTTATGGGTGCTGTTCCATTTCCTTGTATGTAGATCCATGGCCTTCTTTTTAATGGCTTTCTAAGATTCCATGGTACAGATGGTTTATCTTCCATGGATGAACTCAAATTGCTTCTAATTTTTTACTCTTACAAGTAATACTTCAAAAGAAAAACCTTTATTCATATCCTTGTACACTTGTCAAGTAATTACAGGGAGTAAATTCCTGGGATTGGAATTTCTGGGTGACCCTCTTCTTGGTGGGTGTTCTCTTCTCTCCTTTTTTACGTATCAAGAGACTAGGCAGCATCCATCAGCCATGAACAGGTGGTTCCCAAATATTATAGTAGTTTTTTGCTCAAAAGACACTATCCTGGCCCTCAAGGTACTTATAATCTCCCCGAGGAGAATGGATGGATGGATAAATAAGTGATAAAGGAATTACAAAATGATCCTAGACTCAGAAGGGCCCTTAGAGGTCATTCATGCCAACACGTCACTTAGTAATCCCAAGGTACAGTCATCCAGCTACATAACAGGCCCTGGAACCCAAAGATCTGAGTTTCTATTTTAGCTTTTCCACACTCTGGTGTGTGACCACAGGAAGGTCACTTACTGAGACTCAGGTGTCTCATCTGTAAAACAGGGATTCTCAAACCTATATGACAGTATTTTACAGGATTAATCAGTACAAGAAACAATGTTTAAATACCAACTGCAGTGGTCTGTAACCATCACCAGAGACAGGAGCTGTTACATCACCAGAGACAGAAGCTGTTACGAGAAGTGTGGCTCTCTCCCTGACTGGAAGTACACCTACCTCCCACAGCCCTCAGCCAGCAGTTCCAGCATCAAACAGAAGGTCTAGAACAGAGACACGGTCAAAGAAGGAGAAGAATCCCAAGGGCAGAGGAGACAGAAAAGGCCCACTTCTGAGGGAGAATCGTCTTTGAAGAGCAGCCCACACAACCTATCCAGGCTCTGTTTCCAAAGGCAGCACCTCAGCTCTGAATGGACTGAGAAAACCACCACTGGTGCAGGAAGAACTGGGACCCAGAATTCTTTGGCAGCTAGAGCTGAGATTAGTCATCCTGTGGCCATCTCTGGGTGTTTGCAACAATCTGCTGCTAGGTGTTTTCACCTAATTACATGCTGGTTGTCAATAATAATAACAATAGTGGTAAATACCATTTATTGTTCACTGTGCTATTAGGTAGTGCATAAAAGACTTCTTCAATCCTCACAATCCCATAAGCAAGGAATTATATTATTCCCTGAAACTGGGGCACAGTAGGTCTAGTACCCAAGGCCACAAAATGCTAGTAAGTGATAGCAACAGGATTTGTATGCGGGACTCTTTTATGTCAAAGCCTGTACTCCCAAACACTACACTGCATCCACTTTCAAATGATCTAAGCTTTAAAGATGGGGACCGGGAAGCGGCTGTGGCTCAATCAGTAGGGCTCCCGTTTACCATATGGGAGGCCCTGGGTTCGGTTCCCGGGGCCTCCTGGTGAAGGCAAGCCCGCCCGCATGGCGTGGTTAGCTGACCCAGTGAGCACAAGCAGCAAGGGGGGGATAAATGAATAAATAAATAAAAATCTTTAAAAAAAAAAAAAAAGAAATAAAGATGGGGACCCCAAATGCAGAAGCTACCATAAGCCAAAGGTCTGTTAGTAAGAAACCCAGGGATTGACCCAGGAGGAAGCCCCTCACTTAGGAAGCAGGAATGCAGTCAGCCTCTGTTCTGGAAAAAAAAACTTTAAAGTGGCAATGGGGAACAAAGATTCCAAGCCAGGCTTGTGGCAGGTCTGTGTTCCCTAGCCCACCCAATGGCCAGCACAGGGGGGGCCGTGCCAGGGACCAATTCTGTGACCAAGTTAAAACTGGCCATTCAGTTTACAAAGGCTGGCTCCTGGCTTCTCGAGCCTATTTTACTGTTCTTTTATTAAAAAGCCCTTAGCATTAGCTGCTATCTTCATAAATATGATCAGTACTTTGCCCCCAGAGTCCTAAAACAGGGCATTTTATAAACTTTAAAAGAAAACTATTACAATAGCATTTTCAATTTAACTTTCAAGTTCTTTGCATGAGGAGAGCAGGAGGCAGCAGTGATCCACAGAGACCAACATGGGATTGACAGGGAGGAGAATAAGGCAGGAGGAAATAGTACCAAGAAAAAAAAAATCAACTACATGGGTACTTAATTTTAGACAATAAGCAGCAAGGGATTTTTTTTTTTTTTTTTTTTTTTAAATGTATGTTACCTAAAAAAAATGGCAAGTGCCACTCTGAAATCTGTAGGTTGGAGTAGTATTTTATGTAAATGAATATTCTGATTAAGTGGGGCTACAGTGTATACATTCAACAATTACCAATTTCCAATTAGAGTGTCATAAACTGCCCTCAACACCCTCCATGCTAAAATCATGCCATACACACCAGCTTTCTTTGATGAGTCAAAAGGTACTTCTGGATCTTGCCAAACCTTGAAAGTTCATTATTACAAGCAACGTTTTGGTTGTGAAAAAACATCTCTCCTTATTTAACCTTTCAGATTGGATTCTGAGCAAAGAGCAGCTCCCCAGGCTGTGCTCAATCCTACTGAAATGCAACCGCCCCTTCTTTCTCAGTTTGTAAATCTGGTTTTCACTGGTGGGACTGGCTTCAAGCAGGGACTACCTGTGTGGAGAGAAGCTGAGGAAAGATGGGCTCAGCCTCCCTTGAAGGGAGGAGACTTCAAGTTAATTGCAGTCACCAGTGACTGGTTCTGAAATTGAGGAACTAGTTTGAGGAACCTCAGAATAAACAAGAAACCCAAACAACCTGGCTTTCCACAGAAGACGTTCAAAGCATGGGGGTAAATGGAAGGAAGCACATGGCTCCGCTCTTCAGTGGCAGAACTAGGGCTGTGGCATAGTTTCAGCTGCTGCCCTCCACTCTTTGACAAGCGAGCCAGAGTGACCAGCTAAGGACAGGGGCATCACAGTGCACTCAATATGTTCAGATTCCCGCCCTCCCCGGGGAAGGGAGGAAAGGGTTGGAGATGTGTGGTTTAGCAGCGAATATTCTCAGAGGATCTCAGACTGATTCCTTGGTAAAGGATGGGTAAATCACGGGAAGCGGCTGTGGCTCAATCAGTAGGGCTCCCGTTTACCATATGGGAGGCCCCGGGTTCGGTTCCTGAGGCCTCCTGGTGAAGGCAAGCCAGCCCGCACGGCGTGGTTAGCTGACCCAGCGAGCACAAGCAGCAAGGGGGGGGATAAATGAATAAATAAATAAAATCTTTAAAAAAAAAAAAAAGGATGGGTAAATCACGAAACAGCCTGTGGCTCTCTCAGGAGGAGTTTAGATTGTAGTCTTGTACTTTCACTCAACGACAAATATTTATCTAGAAACACTACCGGGAAGCGGCTGTGGCTCAATCAGTGGGGCTCCCGTTTACCATATGGGAGGCCCTGGGTTCGGTTCCCGGGGCCTCCTGGTGGGGGCAAGCCCGCCCGCATGGCGTGGTTGGCTGACCCGGCGAGCATGGGCAGCAAGGGGGGGATAAATGAATAAATAAATAAAATCTAAAAAAAAAAAAAAAAAAATAGAAACACTACCATGTTCCAGGCACTCAGGGGCCAGCGGCATACAATGGAAACCAAGACAGACAGGGTCCTTGCCCTCACAGAGCCATCACTCTATCATAACCCTTGAAACTCCTTCTTGGAATGCTAAGCCTAGTAACCCAAGAAGCACTGTCGTGAGTCAGGTCTCGGACCATTCTCCCAGAATTCTTTCTCAGAGCAGCACCGAGTGCATGGGACTGTGTGGTGAGTGCCCTCTATAGTTGAGCCTGGAAGCGTAGGCTAAGTTGGCCATGTCTGTGATAGCTGGTTACTCACTGTCTGCTTTGGCTCTGAATTCTGAGCTCATTTCTCCTGCCGTGAAAATGTGCCCCTTCTCCCCAGAGGGCTCAAGATTCCAGATGGCTATCGAGGTCCAATTCCTAGCTGACAAGTGGTACAAGATCCCCAGATAAGAGGAATGCCCAGAGTGTGCCGGCCCAGACTCCTGCAGAATGGGGAGGTGGAGCTTCTACCCTTGGAGGGCCAGGGCGAGCAGCTCTGCATGGGCCAGTGAATACTGGGTCAAGCTGGAAGCACTCCTCTCCAGTCCTCACAGTTGTGGTTCATGATTCAGCACCAGGGCTGAACTATAATACCTCTGCTTCTATGTCTACCTCTTTCCCCTGCCACCATGAGCTTCTCGAGGACAGCATTCAGTCTTACTTGTTTTTACATTCTAGAATCTAGCGGAGCCTAGTATACTTGGCAAACATCCACTGAGTGAAAGAATGACACACTCCTGGGGAATAAATGAGTGCCCTAGACTCTGAGAGCCAGGCTGGCCTGGGAAACAAATGTCCAGACTGTCCAATCACCAGCAAGCTGGAGGGGACAGAGCCAGCTCCCTGCAGAAAGGGTCACAGCATGGTGGGCTGGTTTTCTGACTGTGCTATAGCAAGAAGGTGTCATGCAAGCTGACTGTCGAGGCACCCCTACAGTTCCTGTTTCTAAATGTTCACCTAGAGGCCCAGTTGTCTCCAATTGCTTGAGAAGACGACACTTCTGAACTGGATATTATCTATCAGGGCAAATTTGTATACATGTGACAGATGGAAGGTGGTACAGGGTTTTCTACCCTTTACATTTATTTTTTATTTATTTATTTTTTTTGAAAACTTCATATACATTCTTTTTATTTTATTTTATTTTTTTTTTATTTTTTAAAGATTTTATTTATTTATTCATTTATCCCCCCCTTGCTGCTTATGCTCGCCGGGCCAACCACGCCGTGCGGGCGGGCCTGTCTTCACCAGGAGGCCTCGGGAACCGAACCCGGGGCCTCCCGTATGGTAAACGGGAGCCCTACTGATTGAGCCACAGCCGCTTCCCAACACTTTACATTTATCTCAAAATATAGTATCTGCCAGCTTAGACTGTTAGGGGCATGGGCTCAACGAACCTGATATATCCAACTAATTCCCTGGGCCAAACGACTCAGTTTCTAATCTTAATTGGCAATGGCATCCTCATGTGAGGCTGGCTAAGCCCCTCTTTCCTCCCAAGCCTCCTAGCTATCCCTAGTTTCAATCAGAGGAATAATTCTGGCCAAGTAAAAGTAAGCAGGAAGCTGGGTAGTGGATCTCAGATACAATAGCTCTACGCACTTTCAGGGGGCCACCAAACAGATGTGACACCACACTTTACCTACAAGGAATAGCCTCTTCACTGAGGGGATGGATCCGGCTGGGATGATGCCTGACTATTTGGGCCCTTCTGGCTTCCTACATGCCATGGGCAACATGCTCCTTCTTCAGAAAAGAAAGATACAGCAGAGCCTGGTGGGTTTGCACTTTCACAATCAATCACTTACATTTATTGAACACCCACTTTGGGTAAGATAAAGTATTGACAAAGTATTAAAGTGCCCTAAAGGTGCAGGCAACCTTTGAGACTTCCAGGTAACCTTGACCTCCTTTTGATTATATGAACCTCATGCTATAAGAAAGCATCAAATAAAAAGCTTTCTGTTTACTTTTTCTTAGACTCAGAGCAGCTGCTGCTCTGGCTCCACCCTTCCCACGCCTGGCAGAGCTAAGAGAAAGGCTGAGAGTGATGGGGTTGGGGTGGGGGGTAGAAGGAGGATCTAGTTGAAAAAAAAAAATCCTACTCCAGGAGTAGTTCCTTTGTTCAATGGCAGCAAAGCACAGTGAAAAGAGGCTGGATTTTCATTCAGGCTCTGCCATTAACTAGCTGTGTGGCCTTGGGTAATCACTCAGCTTTCCTAGGTACCCATTTTCTCTTTTGTAAAATAAGGGAATGTGTCAACACTAATGATAATTTCCAGTCTGAATTTCTAATAGCTCTTTCTTGCCAGAGTGGTTAAGACCTAAGGTCATTTGGCCATGTGGGCTGCAGAGACTGATGGCTAGTCCAGAGTGAGGGGTGCGGGCACTGGGGGTAGAGGAGTCTGTGACAGACACAGGGAACAAGCTCATTTGCAAGGTAATGACAGTTCTTCTTCTACAGCTTCAGCAAAATTGAGCCCACCTTGTGGGTGACCCTGGACATTGCCTAGAGAAGTCCCTGTCAGTCCAACAAACTGCACTGGTCTACAGCAGAGTCTCTGAACAAAATCCCTGCCTTGATGGACACCTGATCCTGGCTTTAGTGGTAAAAGGGTCAGCAGAAGGCTGCAGCAACCAGAAACCAGGAGGACGGGACCATTCCAGATTCCCCTTGCTACTTCTGCATCTGAACCCTGGCCCTTGAAGTGTAGATAACTGAGCTGAGGCAGTGGTGGGCTCTAAATTTCAGTTTCCTGAAATCCAGGATTGAATCTAGCCTTTCCAATCACCGGATCTCTTCAGAGCCTCCAGCTCAGGTAGGGAAAAGGAAGGCAGGTAAAAAAGGGTTCCCCAGAGTGTCTTTTACACCAAAGTTCAGGTTATAGTTCACTGTTTTCTGCCAAGGGATTTCCCAGCTCCCTGGGGCCAAAGCTCCTCTCCTGCTTCTCTGCTGACTGTTGCTGGAAGCAGGCCATTTTCCACCCTCAAGGTGGCTAGACCCAGGGGTACAGTGACAATGCTGATCTTGGCTTTGTGCCCTGTCCATACTACCTGCTGCCAGGCGCTCCATCTCTCTGCCAGTTGCAAGCTCTGGGAAGCTCCCATTCGATTTCTTATCTCTGACTCCAAAGCCCCTGGGCTGGAAGGAGTGTGATCCTTGGCAGAGGACTTCTCAGCAAGCAACTGTGCTAGGGAGTAAATCTGCCTGTCACCAACACCCCGGCATGGTGACTCACCTTCCAGAGAAAGTGCTCTGTTCACCTAAGCAAAGCTGCCTGGAAAATGACTAAGGCACCTATCAGATGCAGTCTGTGGGATCCAGGCACACTCTGCTTATCACCTCCAGTCTGAAGTCAAGTATGGAGCTGCCACTCTAGGCCTGCTGGTTTCATTTTCATCTGAACTGAGCTCCACATGAGGCTTGACATCCGGTGATCTATTTTTTCTAAAAACTAGGTTCACTTTAGAAATGACTCTTCGGCCATCAAGAGAGCTTCCCCAAGAGAAAACAAAGTTATTTAAAGGGAACGCCAGCCTGGTGGGAGCCTATATTTTTGTTTTGTATTAAGAAGGGGAAATAAAGAATTCAAAACCTAATACGAAACTGTTTTTTTTTCCTCCCTTGTGTCATTTAAAGGGAACTCTCCAAGTCCCTGACTACAGATTAGGGCCCTCAAGCATGTGTTGACAAAGATACATTAATGAGAGAGAAAGGATGCGAGGTGGGGGTGCCACGTGGAGGCAGGACCTTACCCCACAGGACCAAACCACCCCCCTCCACCTCCCAAACAAAGAACAAGTTCTTACTGACTTGCATTCTACACAATATTTTCCTTTTCTTACCCCCAGAGTTAATGATGGAACCTACTTCACTGCATGAAGGACACAGGCAGCCCCTAACCAGGCCCAGCTCTACTTCTGGCTCACAGTCTGGGAGGCCTTGCAGCACCCATGGTTCAGGATCGCCCACTCTGACTTGACAGACCCTGGGCCTTTTCAGGCTCATTTGGAGTGTGGCGAGGGCAGTATTAGACTTATTAATTAGAAGGTATTTAGTGAAAGACAGGGGGCACTCAACAGCCAACGCCTCTATACGGGAGAACTGTCCCCCGGGGGAAAAGTGGGACTGAGCAAAAAACACTCTTTGCCCTAGCAGGCAGTCTGACCCTTCTTGGCATCATCTCACAGAAAAGCAAGGTCTAGTGACTGTGGTATCCAGCAACTACTACTACTGTGATTATTACCACTGCCAGCAAGAGCAGCGGCCACCGAGTTCTTTATGTATGTCTTCTCATTTTCTCCTCAAAACAACCCCATGAGGTATTTCTGACCCCATTTACAGATGAGGCACCTGATGCTTAGAGAAGGGAAGTGATTTGCCTGAGGTCACACAGCCAGACAGTGGCAGACCTGGACCTGATCCAGTTCTGTCTGATCTGACAGCCTGAACCACCACATCTGACATGGGGACAAAGGCTTACTCAACGGCTCTGGGCAAATCACCTGGCCTCTCTGCCTTAGTTTCTGCATCTGTAAAATGGGAATAAGTAGATCTGTCCAGCCTGCTAATGTTCAAAATATCATGAGATCTGCCATTCATTTTTCATCCTTTTATTAATAAATGCAGCTACTATGGTTTAGTTAAGTTCAAAACTGACATGCTTTTTTTTTTGGGGGGGGGGGGAAGCCTATCCTTTCATGAGTAAGTCAGTAGAAAAAGCAGTGAATTAGATGTCAAGAAAAGTGAGTTTAAATACTGGGCATGCCATTGATTTCCTGAGTAATCTCATTCACTTGATTTATCCTTACTAGGCTTCAGTTTTCTAGTCTTTGTCCCTGCTTTTCTTCATAAGAGTATTGTGAGAAAATATAAAGAATAGCTGCAAAGTATTGTTACGCTTGATGTCATAAAACTTCAAGGGACTTATATCAGGAGGATAAAGAATGAAAAGGTATAGTGAGAAGGAAGGGGATCCTTTAAACTAGAATACAAAGAAGGGAGCACAGGCCACTAAAGAAAAGTTTCTTTCCACCACACTGTCACTCAGGTAATAAGACAAGCCCAGAACTAAAGGACCCATATCCAACAGACCTCGATGCTCCGCTCGGCTCAACTGAAATGCTCTCCTCCCCTATCTGCCCTATGCCTGGCCTTCCATTTCTAATCTAGTGCTTTCATCTTTTCAGTCAGCAGCCTTCACACGTGCATTGTTTTCAGTGTTCACTCTGCTCCCTGAAGATGCTCAACTTCCACTCCTTTCAGTTACAAGGGAAGGGATCTCAAGGGTGCAGAGGCTGGAGCAGCAGGGTTCTCCTTACAGTTCCCCAAAATCCACTGGCTCAGATTTTCTCCCCTCCCCACCAATTTCACACTGGTGCCATCAAAAGTGCCCATAATGCTCAGATGTTTCCAGTTTAACTGAAATACTAAAATGGGGCAAACAGGAAGCATCAGACAAAACTGCGGTAGTGACTTATTAATCATGAAAGCAGAATTTTAGTTGCATTTTAACCTTTTGCCAGGAAAAAAAAAAAAAAACAGCTTTGAGATGATGGAAGCCATTGGTAGAAAAACGCTGCCTGTTTGCGTACCAAATTGACTTATACTTCTTATTTAGAACTAAATTTGGTTTTAAGATTTCTGAACTTTCTCCTCCAGAAAGAACATCTGTCAAGCCAACAAACATGAACCTGTCAGCTCTTCATCAAGGCAGGCAGCACTGTTAGGAAAGCCCACGTGCCGTCCATTGAAACAGGAAAAAAATAGGAAATTAAAAGTGGCTTCACAGGCCAAAGTGACAGAACACTCATAAGAGGGTGCCAACACTGAAGAAAACAACCCTGGACGAAGCTTCACCTCTTTCACATCTCTACAGAGCTCTCACCAGACTCTGGCCAAGGATGAACTGTTCTCAGACATCCCCCCAAAAAATCACAACAGCTGCCTAGGGTTGGACAACCAGTGAGAGCAAGCCCACTTCTCAACATTAAACGGTATACAAACACTCCAAGCAGATTACAAAGGAATCAGTGTTCACCAGGAGAATCAAAATGAGGAACCATATCTCCATCTGTTCAGGCCAATGGCCCAACCAGACAGTTTTGTTTAATAGATGAAGGCCCATTTGGCAGGGTCTCTGCGGTCCTGCTCCCACAAACTGTAACAGACAATACCAGAGGTGAAAAACCCCTTCAGAATTGCTCCCTGTAATCTGAAAACAGTCATAAAATGACCTAAAGCTTGGCAGTTTATTGCTGTCTGATTTCACAAAGGGGTTGGAACATATACCTGGGTATTTATTTCTAAAATTAAAGTCAGAAACTATCACTTTTTTTTTGAGATCTTCTATGAAGTTCACCACACCCTTCAAAAAAACCAACAAGGATGTCCTAAAGGTGTCTGAAAAACTTAGAGATCTGGCATGCTGAACCAAAGGAATTGACTTTGACATCACTTAAAAAACACCAAGAGCAAATCCAAACACATCCTAAGCAAGATAAGCACCTTTTGAGGGTCCTCTCATGTTAAGATAATAAATAGCACAGCAAACACTCTTTCCTCGTTCCTGCATCTGATTCCTATGATGCGGTCTTGGTGCAGGGGAAGGAGCCAGGATAAGACTCACTTGAGACCCAGGCTTAAGTTCCCACCCTCAGTCTTGGCTATGATGCCTCTGAGGCGGGAGGCAAGATATAGTAATGTCTACTCCCTCCCCCGGGGCCTCAGGCACCTCAGCTATAAAACAGGACCACACTCTATTTTACCACACAGACATCTGAGGGAAAAAGGAGGTTGCAGGTATGAAGATACTTAGTAAAGTAAAAAACACATCACAAATAAGATACTATCTCACTGTAATGTTTCAGAAAGACCATGCTTCTAGTTAAGGGGTTTTCAACATTTTTCCTGGAACAAACTTCACACTGCTAGTTTGTGTCATGGCCCCATTCTCATATTTAATTTCACTCGCGTTTAGAGTCCTTAAACAAGTCACTGGTGTCTCCAGTTAACAAAACAATTTTGTCATCTTCATTGCTGATTTCTGTATCTTTTCTCCATTGGTCCTCTGTTCCGCACACCCCTCAATAGTCCCCAAAACACCCCTTTAGAGCTAAAAGCAACATTTACACCTCAACTAGGAAGGAGCCGCTTTTCTGAAGTTACCAAGCACCCTGGCAGGCGGGAATCTCGGCACCGTACAAGCAGCCCTTCTGCCTGCTAACGGCGGCTGCAAGTTACCAGGACCACGACCGGCTTCAAAGAAGGGAAAATTACATCTGAACAGACTCCTAAGAACGTGCTGAGTGGAGGGGCCAGAAGAATTACAGAGCAGGAGGGAGGATGCTGCCGTGACCCGCTGGGTGCCGAGGGCAGGTTCGGCTCCTTCTCCCCGCCTCCGGGTGTGACCTAAGAACTTGCCAGCGACGGCAGGAGCGTTTCCCTGGCCAGGGCAGGTGGCAGGGTGCTCCGGCCAGGCGCACTTCTGCAGAAGCCGCCTTCCGCCGGGTGCCGAGACCGGCCCCGACCCTGGCGGCCGCGGGGAGCCGCGCTGGAGGGGTGCGGCCAGGCGGAGGGGACGGCGGAGCGTGGTGGCAGCGGGTGCTGGGGAAGGGGAAGCAGGACACCTCTGCGCGCCGGGGGCGGGCGTGTGGCCTGCGGGAGTGCGGCCTGGAGGCCCGAGGAGAGCACGGCGTGCGACCGTGGCGCTGGCAGCGCGTGTGAGGGCGCGCGCCGGTTGGCGGCGCGTCGCGAGGGCCGAGGCCCCGCGCGCGGGTGGGACTGACAGGGGCCGCCGCGCTGCGCGGGGCCCGGCCGCCGACCCCCACCATCCCCGGGCGGTGGGCCAGGCCGCGGCGGGGCCAGGGACCGAGGGGCGACTCGCCCCCGCCGCTCTCTCCGCGCCCAGCACCAGGCCCCGGGGTGCCGCTCAGTCACCTACCGGCCGAGCGCCGATCTCCCCAGCCTGCGAGTGTCGCGCTCGCCTGTCCCGCGGTCTCCCGCCGCCGGTAGCCGCCGGCTGCCCTCCCGGCGCACGCTCGCCCCGCCCCGGGCCCGGGCCCCGCCCCCTCACCGCCTTCCTGGTCGCCCTCGCGGCCACGCCTCCCCCGGCGGCCCCAACTTTGCCTCGCTCTGCGCCTGCTTTCTCCGGCCGCTCCGTGCTCCCTGGCCGCGCCCACCTCCCCAAGATAACCAATGAGACGGCCCCAGTGCTAGTTTAGGCCCGCCCCCGTCGTCCCGCCCCTCTGGCGACGATTGGGTAACGAGGCCCAGTTTCCAGAAAAGGGCACTCCTTCCGGATACTGTTTATAGAGAAGAGATTGTGGGGCGGACAGATCGACACAAGGCGGAGGCGGCTGGGTGGTTGGTGTAGCCACACATGCGCGCTTAGCTCCTGGCAATCCTTAGCGGTTGCATACCGCTTACGGGAAGGCAAGGCGAGGGTGCGCATGCGCGGGCCCTCCCAGTCGCTGACGGGTTACCTTGGAGATGGCGAGGCGCTCCCCCCTCCTCGGTCTCATTCTGCTTCCTCTTTGCTGCTGGGCGGTGGCTGCAGTGGGGTGGTGAGGGGTTAGAAACACCTTTATTGAGCCCTTATTGTGTGCCTGGAGCTGTAGATTCCCTGAAGACGAGGAAAACAGGTTACAGTGCTTGCCCTCGAGAAGCTTAGGGAGCCAAGGGCCTCTACAGGTCAGACCTGTGTGTAGACACCAAGGCCTAATGAGAGTTTGCGGATGGCAACTCCTTCCCACAGCCGGAGAAGCAATCTGGTGCGAGCACTGCGCCAGGCATGTCCTCTAAGGCTTCACCGGTTACAGAGCCAGAAAGAGGACTTAGAGCTTTACATGTGCGAAGAAAGGAGCGGAGTTTGAATATGCAACAAGGTTGTTTCTGCAGTGAGCCTGTATTTCTTGGTAATAATAATAAAAAAAAATCCAATTATTTATTTCAAAATAAAAGGTGTGCTCTTACCCTGGACACCCCATCCCCATCAGGGGTTCAGGGCAGGTGTGGTAACTGATGCTAGTGGTGAGGTGGGCAGATCCCGACAAGGGCTGCCTTGAGAAGAAGGAGCATCCAGTCTCTGGAACAGTGGTTCCAGCATAGGCCATGCTACCTTCTGCACAGTCCTTGGTAGCTCAAGGCCTTTTTCTGGAGAGCTGCACCCAACAGACATTTCCACTCTGAGGGGATAGGGAAGACCACTGTCGAGAGACAAATCGAGTCGAGTTTGCAGACTACAGCATTTTATTTGGGATGCCACAGTTTTGCTGCGGCAAAGGAGCCAGATGACTTGCAAAAACCGAAATGGCTTAGGGGTTCTAGGGATGGCAAACGATTTTTATAGGCATAAAGAGGAAGTTAGCTTGACTCCTATTGATTGGACTAGGGTTTGTCTGTCTTATAGGGGTGGGTTTAGGGCAGGTGGGCTTTATATGGTATTTGGTCAAACAAATGAACTAGGGGCTTGATTGGCCATCTGGGTCAGCTGCCTTGGTGGGGATTTCAAATTTCAAAAGATCAAGAGGAAACTCAAGAAAGTTCAAAGAGGAAGTAACAAGGGCTTCTGGCTCTGAAGAGCCCCCAGGGTTTTCTCTCTATATATAATTTCATCAATTTCCCCCTCCCTTTTTTTTTGGTCATTCCCTCGGTTCTGAGGGCTTGACCAAAAATGTTGGTCTCTCATTCACCACTAAAAGTCTCTCGTGTTTCATTGCTGATTTCACGGGTTAGTTGAAGTTCGAGATTTTCATGGTACCATTCACAGTGGTTTTGTATCCTCAGTTGTATCAGTTGTCAAGTTAGTGGCTGCATAGTAGTATTTAAGAGGCGAGAGATCTGACAGCAAATGAGAGATATTATGAATGTGATTTAAGAGGGTAGCAAGTGCCCCTATTAGGATATCTCTGATCCAAGGTCCTCATGACCCTAGAAACCAACCATAAAGAGACTCAGACCAATCAGATTGGGGAGGCATGTAAACTGAGTTAGCTGCTTCTCTAGCATGGGATACTGCTTGCCACCACCTCTTGGTAAACTTTCTCTTGACTGTCATTGACAAATACACAGCACTGGTTATCCACTAGTGTGCACACACCTTCTTGTAGAGTCATTTTGCAAAGTTCCAGTATTTTGCCAACGAGTGATATGATGGCCTGCCCTAGGTGAGAGAGAGATTTTTGTAACTCTAAAGCTACCTTTACTGTTACAATCTCTAATCTTAAAGTGTATCTTCTGACATAGGAGATAGCTTCCCTAATGACAAGGGGGACAATACCAAGAACAAAACCTCATGAGGCTTTTCCGGTGGTGACGACCTCCCCACGAGAACATGCCTCTTGCAAAGGATCTCCTCCATCCCTCTCCAGAAGAGGAAAAGAGGAAACACAAGAAGAAGCACCTGGTGCAGAGCCCCAATTCCTACTTCATGGATGTAAAATGCCCAGGATGCTATAAAATCACCACGGTCTTTAGCCATGCACAAACAGTAGTTTTGTGTATTGGTTGTTCTACTGTCCTCTGCCAACCTACTGGAGGTAAAGCAAGGCTTAAAGAAGGATGCTCCTTCAGACGGAAGCAGCACTAAAAGCTCCCTGAAGGAAGACGAGTGGGATACCATCCCAATAAACATTTTGGATACCAAAAAAAACAGAAAACAAACAAAAAAAAAAAACTCATGAGTTTAGCCTGGGTTAATGGGTTTTTCAATGATCCATTTTGAGCTGTCTCTAGTCTGGCAATAGTCTCTTCATGAGTTTCTATAATATGGGAAGAGATCATAAGAGCCATCATGTTTCTTAATTTTCCCTTTTGTAGGCTTATCATAAATAACCATTTGGGGAAGAGCATAAGATATGTAACAGGAAATAACTCAATTTACAGGTAGTACTTTGTATGTCTTGTGATCATGTACAATAATGTCCTTGAAGAGTTTAATAAGGGGGGGGGCGGATGTGGCTCAAATGGTTGGGTGTCCGTCTGCCATATGGGGGGACCTGGGTTCGATCCCCGGGACCTCCCGGTAAAATAAAAAAATATATATATAGAAGGCGCATGGGCTGCCAGGCTGTGTATGCTGGTGATCCGCCAGGCCCCAGGAGCCATGCAGCAAGATGATGATGTAACAGGAGAGAAACGCAGGGGAGAAACAAGATGAGATGCTCTGAAAGCTCTGAAAATCAGGAACCGAAGTGGCGCAGGTGGTAGGACACCTCTCTCCTACATCAGAGGTCTCCAGGATCGAATCCTGATGAAGACTGGAGGAGGAGGAGAAGAGATGGCAGGAAACAGACACACAGAATTGCCCAGCGAATGGACACAAAACAGCAAATGGGGAAGGGGGCCATTTAAAATGGATAAAGTAAATAAATAAATTGAAAAAAAAAAAAAGAGTTTAATAAGTGTATCTATTGCCTTTAAGGAATGAGATATTGGTTTGTAGAGACAATTGGGTGTAAACTCCAAAAGGAGAAGCATAACCATCCTCATATTCATTGTTATCTGATATTTTAGTCACATTTAATAATTTCCTTTGCCTGACCTTTCAGCCACCAGGAACTGGTGCCTTGAGTGGAATAAGTTCTTATATTATTAAAACCTTGGGGTGCTTAGAGAAAAACCGTATCTCTAAAGGGGGTCTGGCCCCTACCCTGTGCTCCTGGCTCATGAAAGTAAAAGGAGCCTTGCCACATAGAAACTGAACATTTACTGTGCCCTCCAAGATGGCCATTTTTATCTGCCTGGTTTCTAATAAAAACCTATTCTTTGGGTTAGAGAGGCCACATAATAATCCCAATCTTTGGGTCTCTTAAGACATAGCCCAGGGTCATTCCAAAAAAGTGATCTGTCTGATTGGGTATCTGACGTTTCCCACGAGTGTAAGGGGCCAAGTCTACAAGTGTAAGGGGGACGATTACTAGAGAAATATATTTGGGGACTAAGTGGGGGATGGGCAGAGACCCAGAAATCACTCTGATTGGTTTTATTTGCTATATGGTGTGCTAGAAGGACAAAGGAATTGTGTTCAAGGTAGGAGTACATAGGGGAGAAATAGGGTAAAGAGGAGATAAAGAAAATCATGGTGAAGTTTGGGTATTATTGGGGATGGAGACTGGGCACTGGAAAGGGTATAGGATGAATAAGAGAACATTTAGATATATGGTGAAAAGGAGATAGAGAATAAGATCAGAAAATTCAGGTGTGCTCTTGGGTATCATCTGCTTGTTCCGATGTCTTGTGCAGAAGCTGTCTATATCAGATGCCATCTGCTTCTGTAATCCTCTTGTGATTATTGGCTTGAGATTTGAAATGGGAGTAATTTCCCAAGGGGCTTGGAGCACATTTAGTTGTGATGCATGGACCCAGCAATCAGTTAAAACTCCCTATAGTTTTACTGCTGTTTCATGGTCAATGAGACTTGAGAAGGTCCTTTCTGTCCAGGTTGTAAAGCAGTCTTTTGTTGATGTCTCTCCCTATATATCAAGCCTCTGGGTTGAAGGTCATGTAGAGTCCTCTGTAGAGGAATCTTGGGAAAGGCAGCCTAGATCTGTGAATGATGGAACTGAATATATGAGATTCGTCCCTTACAATAATGATCAATTTCACATTGTAATAGATTAGTGTCAGTAAAGTAAGTGAAATAATAAGCCTCATGGGTCTTCCCATTATGATTTCATAGGGGGTTAGCTGGTGTTTTCCTGATCTCATGTTTAGTTAGATCTTATGGCTATCAAGGCTAAGGGAAGGGGTCGGATGTGGCTCAACTGGTTGGGCGTCCGTCTCCCATATGGAGGGACCCGGGTTCGATCCCTGGGACCTCCCGGTAAAAAAAGGCTAAGGGAAGGACCCTAGGCCAAGGTAGAGAGAGGGATTCAAATAATTTAGCTAATTTAAGTTTTAAGATACCATTTGTTCTTTCTACCTTTTCTGACAATTGAGGATGTTAGGGACAGTAAAGCTCTTGGTTGATGGGTGAGACCTTGTGAAGTTCCTTAATCACAGTTCCAGTAAAACTGGGAGTCTCTATCACTAGATAGACTAGCAGGAATTCCCGAGGTGGAGAAAACAAAGTCTAATAGTTTAGTTACTTGTGACAAGGAAAAGCCTCTATCTATCCAGAAAATAGACATACAATAACAAGGACGTATTAATATCCTATAGAAGGGGGTAGCTGTATAAAGTCCACTTGAAGATGTCCAAAAGGGCTTTGTCAATTGAGGTATTTGCCCCTGTCCCACGTTTGCAGTTTTACCAGGGCAATGCTAACTGACAGGTAAAACATAATTTATATACCTACTTTGTTTCTCGTTTAAAGTCCCTTTTTTTCTTTTTTGCTGAAGATGAAGCTCCGACCTGTAGATGATTGCAAGCACTTCCAGGGAAGCATCAGAGTATGACAATGTAACTGACAAGGAAATTTGGTTGTTTTTGAGACATGTTGCATTTTTTAAAAATAACTAAAATGATGACCAATAACACTATACTGTTGTCTAATATCATGCAGATCAGTATTAGGATATATCATGGACAGGGAGAACATTGTCAAATCTCTAGGAATTTTATATAATCTCTAAATATTTATATGAATAACACTTTACCCATACAAATTCAGCCAGCAGATGGTTAGAAAATCCATTTTCCTTTTTTTTTTTTTTTAATTTTTTTGTTGCCTTAGCTTTATTGATATATTGCAGGTCATGCTGGAGGAATAGAATGTGTGGATTAATTACAAGACACATACTCAGGTAAACTTGATCACCAAAGCTTGAAATTGAAGGAGAAAAGAAAGGGCAGAGTGTCTATGAAGCTGAAATGTTGGTGAATGTAAAGATGTGGTATCCATCAGTAATGTCACAAAAAGAAAAGTTTTCAATATCTGTATACAGGAAAGTCCCCACTCAGTGTAACCAGGTGTTCACTAAGGCTGCAGTGTATGGCTTAGTGCTGGCTGAGAAAATATTTCCATTTCTCAAATCCAGAGTCCAGAAGCCACAATCTGAACACTGAGGAATTATTCCTTTTCAGTTACCAAATTCCTTACAGACACCCATATTCCATTCTTTGCTTGTTCCTATATCTACCTCCCAGTAATGGTGGCCAGACATGAACAGAGAATAGCCAAGAACACAAATTGCATAGCTGAATCTCTCAGCACACTCTTCACAATTTGGTTTGTTAGGTCCATATTGAACACTCTTCTGGTCATCAGAAATGACTAGAAGGTTAATGGCTGAGTCAACACCCAAGATCATATTCACTTGGAACTTCAGCATCTTTGGGTTCATCTGTAGAAGAGTTTTCAGTTGGGGCTCTAGTTCTCTGACCTTGGAAACCAACTCCCATAGGTGGCTATTGAGTCTAATTTCATTCTTACATCCTAGGGCCGATCGACTCTTAACAGATCTGCTCTTCATAATCAAGGCAGCAGCAGATTGCAAAGATAAAACTTCATATTCAGCTAATCCATGTATCTGAGATCCTGATAACCAAAGGTGCATCCTTTCCATTCCTTTGAAGTCATCATCTATCTTGGTTCCTGCAGCTCTTCCAACCATCTCACTCATTCACTGAGTGGTTTTGGGGAACTGCTTCTGGAGCTCAGCCACCAACATGATACGGGAGGACGCCAGAGTGCTGCACAAGAGGCCGTGGTGTAGCTCAGCTCGCGATTCGCTGTTCCTCTGATGTCTGCAAAGCTGGAATGCACCCGTTTTCCTTTTATAACACTTTCCTTGCAGTTTATAACATATCGAATGAACCTAACTATTTCTAGTACCTCTTCTTCTTTTTATTTTATTTTATTTTTTTGAGGTAGCAGGGGCTGGGGATTGAACCCAGGCCCTCATATGTGGGAAGCTGGAAGCTGGTGTTCAACCACTGATCCACATCAGCTTCCCTGAGTTGTTTTTTTCACTTGTTTTGCTTGTTGTTTGTTTTTGTGTTTTTTTCAGGAGGCACGGGGATCCAAACCTGGGACCTCCCATGTGGGAGGCGGCAGCCACATCTGCTTACCCAGTACCTCTCTTTTTATAAGGTTAAAGAACAAATTCTTTATGATTTTCCAAGGACCCTCTGGAAATCACAAAAGAGTTTGAAATATAAAAGCTATCCTTTAGGATAGGGGTTCTTAACCAGGGGTCCGTGAGCTTGAATTGAAATTCAAAAAAACATTGTTCTTGTGGGGACGTGTTGGTGCTGGTGTGATATATTTATTAAATAATACACTGTACAGTGTGGACTTAGTAAGGGGTCCGTGGTTTTCACCTGACTGGCAAAGGGGTCCGTGGAACAAAAGAGGTTAAGAACCCCTGCTTTAGGATTATCTGAAAAGTTGTCAGGATGTTTGAACGCTTGGCTAAATAGGATCGTAGGTCACTGATAAAAAATAGTTGGTTACCTACTTAACTAAAGTGACAATAAAATATTTTAAAAGTAATTATAAGAGGTAACATAGTTGTTTAAAAAAAAAGGGGGGGAAAGGAAAACATAGTTCTTTTAAAAGTGGGAAGATTTGTTCTCTTAAACAATAAAAGATGAATAGGTCAATATAAATATCAATGATATGATATAGAATCTTTGCTTTCTAAGCAGATTACTCAGATGGTTAAGAAAAACCTTTTATAACCTCTCACTGAGAGCAGACTAATAATCCAAGAAAATGACATCATTTTAACAGTGAGAAAAACAAATTCTAGGGAGGCGGCTGTGGCTCAATCAGTGGGGCTCCCGTTTACCATATGGGAGGCCCTGGGTTCAGTTCCCAGGGCCTCCTGGTGAAGGCAAGCCCGCCCGCACGGCGTGGTTAGCTGACCCAGCGAGCGCAAGCAGCAAGGGGGGGTGATAAATGAATAAATAAATAAAATCTTTAAAAAAAAAAAAAAGAAAGAAAAACAAATTCTAGTTTTGCAAGAATATATTGTTTGATATAAAAACTCTAAAAAATATCTTACACATAACCTATCAAATCTTAGTCAACGTTGACCATTACAAATAAAATTCATTTCCATAAACCTTTGACAAGTTTCTATAACCACTTAGATTTTGTCCTACATTTTCCTGCTTCTCATTCTGCAATACCCACTCAATTTACTTTAGGACAAAACTACTTCTTTTCCTTAACAAAAATGCATCCTGCTTATCTTACATGCTTAAGTTCCCCCAAAGATCTTGGAATTGTCTTCAAGCTGACATCCTATAAAACGCAATAACTGGAAAACAGATGTGGCTCAAGGGACTGGGCTTCCGCCTACCACATGGGAGGTTCTGGGTTTGGTTCCCGGTGCCTCCTGGAGAAGTCGAGCCAGTGCAGTGGGCAGGTGTGGCGAGCTGATGCAACAAGATGATGCAATAAAAAAGACACAAAGAGGAGAGACAATGAGAGACACAACAAACCAGGGATCTGAGGTGGCTCAGGTGATCAAGCACCTCTCTTCCACATGGGAGGTCCTGGGTTTAGTTCGTAGTGCCTCCTAAAGAGAAGACAGGCAGACACAGAGAGCACACAGCAAATGGACACAGAGAGCAGACAGTGACTGCAAACAATGGGGGAGGGGGATAAATAAATAAAATAAATCTTAAAAAACACACAAAAAGCCCTGCAATAACTCTTGAAATAAAGTTTGTCAGAATAACTCAAGTTAAACACAAATTTACATTTTTCATCATTTTAAAACATAGGTATAATGCTCGTTTATTTGATCATTGCTTATCAAATTACTGTATAAATTTAGGAAGAACATACCTAAATAGAATAAAATTATATACTTGTGTTGCAGTTAATATTGATAGCTCAGAAGACATAACTGTTTTTGTTTAACTAACAATATTAAACTAGTCCTGTTTGTCAAAGGCTTACCTAGATTATGTGCACTTGAATTTTTAAAATGTTTGGATTTAGTTCTAAAAATACTCTCTTACACTGGAAGTATTAGAAGTTCAGTTTCCTTAATTTCTGGGACTTGAGGAATATTAAATTTTATATAAGTGCTTATTTATCTTTATGCAATTTGATGAGAGCTTTTTAAAGGATTTTTGTGTGTTAATTTGGTATTACCATCTGGAGGTAGGAAAATATACATCCAACAGAGGCATATAGCTTCAATTAAACATTTTTCAGCCGTGTGTGAGACATGAAAACACAAAAACACAGAAACACAAAACTAACTAGTTTATATAAGAGAGATGGCTTTCTCCCCTTGCTCCACTCTTACCTTTTTTATCAGAATTTTTGTCCTTGGCAGATGGGACATGTTGAGGTTATTTGGTTAATACGAGGGCTAGAGCTTTCCCATTGTAATTTGTGGAGGAGACTTTTCAGCTTTTCTTTGCCTTGGCGTGTGATTGTACAGAAACTTTGCCCTGTTTCTCAGACCTATTTGACTCTCAGATTCATTGTGGAAAGAGAAATCTCGTAGGTCCCTTTCCAGGTCAGTCCAACCAGCTTTTGCATCTGAGGTTTTGACCAGCATGTGTACAAGCTGCTAAAGGTCACATAGTCCTGGGTCATAAGCCCCAAAACAAATCTAAATTCTTCTACGAATATTTAATTCTAGCTCTTAATCCAGCCCTCCTGCTGCCTGCTTGCTTTGGGGCACACCACTTCTCAGGGAAAATGTGGGCTCAGGCCCAGATCCTGCAGACACTCCCTGACTGGGCTGTGCCTTCTCCCTATTTCACTTCTCCTTCTCTAGGACACCTGACACCTGTCTACTCCCCCTGGCTTCTCCTGCCCACCCCTACACCCCCTGATAAGATTTGCTGTCTTTAAATCTATTAACTAAACGAATGTGTATTAATGGGAGAGAGTCAACTGTGTTGACCCAAAACTGTGACTCCAGACTAGGAATTTCACATCAGGTTGCAGGGGAGGAACAAGCCACCATCCACCAGTGAGTAAAGTGTTAGAGACAAGCAGGGACTGGAGGCTTCAGCTACTTTTCTCAAGCCTTTCCAAGCCCCACTGGGTGGGGGTGTGAGGTGGGAAACAATATGACACCCACCTCAATGTGCACCTTGGAGTCTCTGAGTCTTGAAATGCTTCATGCATCCTCTGCAAGGAGAGCGGCAGGGCAAAATCCTTTAGTCCAGGCTGGACAGTTAAGTCAGGTCAACTTGTGAAGATGTCCAGCCCTGAGTCACTCGTGTAGCCTCAGCTCCGCTTTAAATAAAATAGACATTTACAGGGTGATTCACACCTGGAGCAGTGAGCCAGGTTCTCAGCACTGGAGAGTTTCCACAGCCCACCCCAGCAGTTTAGGTCTAGAAATTAAAGGGTAAGACTGTGTTTCCCCAAAAAGAAAAATCTCAGAATAGCTTCTGTTTTTTGAGCGCCCACTATTTGCCAGACACTGCTAAGTGCTCCCTGAATCTTCACTCTACTCCCAGGTCTCTTAACCTGGCACTGTTGACCTTTGGGTCCAATAATTCTTTGTTGTGGGGGACAGTTTTTGCATTGTAGGATGTTTAACAGCATTCCTGGTCTCTACCCATTACATACGGGTAGCACAGTGCCCCTTTCCCTCTTTGTGACAGTAAAACATTTCTCCAGACTTTGCCAAATGTCCCATGGGGGAAAACTGCCTCCTTTGAGAACCCCTGAAGCTTAACTCCATGGAGTAGGGACTATTATTATCATCCCCATTTCATAGATGTACAAACTGAGACTCAGAGAGAAGTAAATTGCTCAAGATCACTTTGCTGTAACAGCAGACGTGGGATTCAAGACAGGTGTGACCCCAGAGCTCCTGCTCCCCTCCATGCATGACTCTGCAAAGAGACTTTGGACTTCAAGGAGCCAATTGCCCATCAGTTCTGTAAAAGAGTGATGAAGAGTGGGTGAATTTTGTGCATCAGTGAGAGAATGCTATACTTGGATGACTTTTCCTTTTCTGTTTGCCTTGAAAGAGAGAAAATCATATTCTGGTTTTGTTGCCTTAGTTATCAAGTTTATGGTGTCCAGGCAGTGAGAAAGTACCTGGTGAATCATCTGTCTGTGGATTTCAGGCCCAGAAGTTACACCTGAGAACTCAGATGAGAGGCTGGAGTAAGAGACGGCTGGGGGTGGGGAGGCTATTCCTGGAGGAGAGACGGTTTTGCTTGCCTTGCCTGGTGCATCCCCCTCCTGTCAGGGACAAGGCTGCAGCTGTGGTTCTGTTGCTGCCCTCTTGGCTTGGGCTGTCCCTTTTCTTCCACTGTCCAGAGGTCTATGGAGGAGCAAGGGAGGCAGGAGAGGAGGTGGGGTGCAGGCAGTGGTGTGACGGAGCTCCCTTTCCAACTCTGTCATCAGTGACCTCATGCTTGGAGCTTGAAATAGGGCATGGTAGAAAAAAAAAAAAAAGGGCATGGTAGAAGTATTGACACCACAGTAATTGGCAAATGCTGTAAACCAGGGCTCCGGCTCCCTAGCTGGGTGATAAACATTTACCAGCATAACACCACATGTAGGTGCTGCCTTGCCTATCCCTCCCCATCCCATCCCACATGGGAAGATGGAAAGGAGCACCAGGATCGTGGAACTATTGGAGAATAGGAGGAGCCGTGGTGATAGGGGTGAGGTCTCTGTAGGGCATTTGGCAAAGATGAACCAATCAAGAACAGGTCCCACACCTACCTTCCTGAGATATCCTCCTGACCCAATAAATTCCTATCCTTCTTAGGGAGCCCTGGATTAAAACCTGATGAAAATTCTTCTCACTTCCTGATTGGTTATCCCCTCCTCTTAACTCACCTCCCTACCTCCAGCCTCCTCTCCACTCTATCCTCATCCTTTCTGGTGCATTCTGTCCTCCTTTGGTTATGTTGTTCCTCTCCCAATGGTCCAGCATCTCCTGCCCTTCCACCCCTCCTTCTTTAAGCTCCTTCCTCTCAAACTACTAATGTGATTGCATCTCCTCAGCCAAAACCCTCCCCTGACCTGGCTTTCTCCTGTACCGTCGGCTTAACATTCTTTCTTCTTTCATCCCCAATTTCTTGATACTCCTGGCATCTGCCTACTCTCCCACTTGCGTATACCCCTTGAAGTCTGGTGTCTGCCTGCCGCCCTTCTCTCCATGGACACCCACCAATCGCCTCCTAGTCACATGACATCTTCTCTTTTCTCATCTGCAGTTGACCATCCATGTGATGCGCTGAGCATCTCCAAACCTGTCCCTGCCATTAGAGAGCTTCCAGTCTAGTGGGTAGGCAGATCTTGAACAAGTAACTGCCGATGAGGATTTAAGTCATTCCAAGCGTGGAGGGTGATGAAAAGGCAGGTGGAGTGAAGTGTATCAGGCAGTGCCCAAACAGGGAAAGAGAACCCACCCTGGGTTTTTAAACATGGAATTTAATGCAGAGAATTGGTTACATGGATGATAGAAAAGCTGAGAAGCCCAGCAGGGGATGCTGAGGTAACCAGGAATCCATACCCACCCCGGGCTGGAGGCACTGGGGAGGGGGCAGTGTAATCAGAGACTTGGGGCCAGGGTCACTTGGAAGAAGTTGGAAGCACAGAAGAGACACAGCCACTTCTATAGATGTCATCCAAGACCAACAAGGAGGGAGAGAAAGACCCTGGCTTCTCCCTTCCTTCAGCCTTCTGGTCTCCTGCCAGAGCACCTCACTGCCCCGGGAGCCTGCAGGGGTCAGCCACCTGCCACGCGGAACAGAGCAGGGGAGGTGAGGGCTGGGATGGGAGGACAAGGAAACCCAGGACCAGCATAGGTATGGGACAGGAGAGGATAAGAGGGGCTCCCTTGGGGGAGAATGGGTTCAGAGAAGGTGTCCCTGAGGAACTGACCTGAGATCTGAAAGATGAAGGGGAGTTAGAGGGGGAATTTTCACAACAATCTGTCTCTTTCTTACTTCCATTCTTAAAAAACTGAGGCATAAAACAAACAACAACAAAAACCCTGAGGCATGCCCTAAGCTTCAGTCCTATACCCCCAGCTTCTCTACACTCTCTCCCTTGGTGTTCTCATCCAAAGCTGGCTTTATTTACTCATTCATCAAACATTAATTGAGTATCTACTATGTGTCAGTCCTGGGCTAGGCCCTGGTATCAGAGAGAGATGAATGAGCCTTAAGACCTGCCTCTAAAGGGGAGATGGACAAGTGAACTAAGGCTGCAAGTCCACGTGGAGGGTAGAAGGAAGCCTTGGGTGAGGTAGAAGAGATCAAAGAAGACTTTCTGGAGGAGGTGATGCTTGAGCTGTTTCCTGCCAGGTATATAAGCATAAGCCAGGCGAATGAGGTAGAAAGGGCATTCCGGCAGAAAGAATAACATGTGCAAAGACATGGAGACAAGGGACAGACCAGGCATGTTTGGAGAACTGGGTGCTTCCATAGCCTGGACTGTGGAGGGGCTTGTAGGCCATAATTAGTAGGCTGGGCAGGGCATGAGACAAATAATATTGCTTGAATGGAGTGTTAGAAAGATCGCTCTGTCTGCAATGTGAAGGGGGGTGGGGTACAGATAGAAGACCAGGAGGCCAGATGGGGGACTTTGCAGTGAACCAGGTGAGAGATGCTGAGGGTCTGGACAAGGGCAGTGGCAGAGCTGCTGGGAGCTGGGATGGATTAGCAAAATATGGACAGCTTCAGTATTGAGAAAATAAATAGGATGGTAGAACAAAGGGGAAATTGAATAGGGAAGGGCGAGGCTGGGATGATACTGCAAGAGGAAGAAAGCAGATGCTTAGAAGAAGAAGGGTGCTGGCTTTGGACATAGCATATCTGAGGTGCCTCTGGCCACCTCAATAGTCCTCTCATCACTGTTGACTCCCAAATTAACACCTCCAGCTCTGACCTCAATCCTGAGCTCCAGAAGGGAATTTCGGAGGGCCAAGCATATTTCCATCTTCTAGCCTTCAGGCATCTGCAACTCTATGTCCTTGTCCTCCAAACATCCTCCATCACCAGCCCCAGGAGTCTCGTTGCCTCCTCTTCCTGCCTTACCCCTAGCCATGTTGGTTCTGTCTCCAAAAAACCCTTTGTGTCAGGGGCTTCCCTTTCTGTGGGTGGTCTCAGTCGTCTCCCTTCTGCCAATGTCCTCATGATGTCTTACCTTTTCCTCTTGCTTCCCAGGTTTTCCATTCCAATCCTTCCTACACTCTGTTCTGTCGCTTGCTCAAAAACTTTCAATGGCTCCTCGCTGCCTACGAATAAAGTACACGCTTCTTATCTGGTCTTTAGGATCCTCACATCTAGCCCCAACTCACTTTTTTTTGGTCTCAGTTTTCACAACTTCCCTGCAGGCACCCTGCTGTATTAGTTACCGTGGTCTCAGACCACCCTGTGTGTCCTGCATCGAGACCGCAGGTTGCCCTGCAGGCTGAAATGCACCCTCCCACCTCTCCTTGTCTAATCACACCCATCCTTCAAGTCCCTGGAGAAAAGCCTCCTCTCTGCATCACATGCATCACATTTCCAGTTATTTATCTGTCTGTCTTGTCTTATCTCTCTTAACAGCCAATAAGCACCTTAAGGGCAGCTTATAACCATCATACAGTGAGGTGGTATTCAGTAAATGTGTGTTGAACTGAATTGGCTCTTAAACCATTCCTCCTGCAAGAACCTGCTGTGGCTGCCTATTATCAACCACTTCAGAAGCCTATTCCTAGTGGTTTCCCACATTGAGTTTCAGCCCCATGCTAGAGGTGTAAAAAATGTAAGAATGAATAAAAGACATCTTCCTGGGGTCGGATGTGGCTCAACTGGTTGGGCGTCCGTCTCCCATATGGAGGGACCCGGGTTCGATCCCCGGGACCTCCCGGTAAAAAAAAAAAAAAAAAAAAAAAAAAAAGACATCTTCCTTGCCCTCCGGAAGAGTGGAATCCACTAGGGTAGATAAGCTTTGCATACTAATAGCTGATAGAAAGTTAGTTTAAAATAATATCTTTGGGGGATGGATGTGGCTCAAATGGTTGGGTGTCAGTCTCCCATATGGAGGGACCCGGGTTCAATCCCTGGGACCTCCTGGTAAAAAAAAAAAAAATATATATATATATATATATATATATATATATATATATATATCTTTTGTTCATAGAGTATCTAGTCTATCCTTTAAGAGCCGAGCTTTGATTTTGTTTAGAGTGGTAATGTAAGTAATTAAAAACACTTCCCCAGTCTCCCTTGTAGTTTGGTGGCCACATGATACAATTCTGGCCAGTGAGATGTACATGGAAGTCTCTTGGGTGGGGCTTCTGGGAAAGCTTGCTGAAGGGGGCCGACCCAGCTGGCACATGCCTTTTAAAAAAATTTTTTTTTTTTTTTTTTAATTTTTGGCACATGTCTTTTGCCCTGTCCCTCTTCTTTGGCCTGGAATGTGCATCCAGAGCCAGAGGTGTAATAGCCTGTGTTTGAACGTAAGAATGAAACCCTCGTGCTGCTGGTGGCAAAGCAGAAGGCTGGAAGGACTCTGAGTCCCCACTGGCCTCAAGAAACCATTATCCAGGGGGACGGATGTGGCTCAAATGGTTGGGCGTCCGTCTCCCATATGGAGGGACCTGGGTTCCATCCCCGGGACCTCCCGGTAAAAACAAAACAAAACAAAAAAAACCATCATCCAGCCAGGGACCCCCACCTCCCAGCGGCTGCCCACCTTCAGTTTCTGGAGGCATGATTAGGCCACTGTAGGTGGGTTCTGTTGCCCGCAGTACTGACTGATATAGTGAGATTGGTGGAATTTAGCCAAGTTGAGAAATTCCAGCAGTGAAAAATAGCCCCAGGATAAAATCACAGCGGCAGGAACCTTAGTATGTAATACATTTGTGTTTATTGCATAAGCTTATTCGGGATTGTATAACATGTGGAAACAGTAAAGAAAGACTGGTCTGTAGGCCAGGTTGGTTGAGAGTGGCACTCCTGTTTTCTGAGT
This sequence comes from Tolypeutes matacus, assembly GCA_026826555.1. NCBI lineage: Eukaryota > Metazoa > Chordata > Mammalia > Cingulata > Chlamyphoridae > Tolypeutes > Tolypeutes matacus. Next base: position 1,641,711 of record JAKSZT010054478.1, read on the forward strand.
AAGGGAATCTTGCTGGTGAGAAGCTGTAGAGGAGACGAATGACTTAATGGGCTGGAAAGGACGCCGGAAATGTTAGTCAAGGATTGACTACGTGACTCCTCTAGCTTGTGGGCCGATCAGTACAGAGATTTTTTTTTTTTTTAAAGATTTTATTTATTTATTCATTTATCCCCCCCATGCTGCTTGTGCTCGCTGGGTCAGCTAACCACGCCGTGCGGGCGGGCTTGCCTTCACCAGGAGGCCCCGGGAACCGAACCCGGGGCCTCCCATATGGTAAACGGGAGCCCTACTGATTGAGCCACAGCCGCTTCCCCAGAGATTTTTTTTTTTTAAGGAGATACCAGGGATTGAACCCCGTACCTCCTATGGGGGAGGCAGGTGCTCAACCACTGAGTTACACCCGCTTCCCAAGATATGTTTTAGTTTTACCCAATTATGTTAAAGGAGGCTCAGATAGAGTGGAGGGAAAACCCAGGTGTTGATGTTCGGATTATGAGCAGATGTCAGTCTGTGTAGACAAGAGTTCCTCCAGGATATCTGAGCTGGACCAACAGAACTTTCCTATAAACCACTGTTTCCCAAAGAGGAGATAATATGGTTCCCTACTGGTACGCTAGGTAAGGTGTGGTGGTCCACACCTGTTTGTAACATTGGATTCATGCTCAGAAAGTTACTCCCTTTTCAATTCTCTTTTAAATTTGTCTATTTCTCAAATAGTTGATGCATGCACATTGTACAAATTTTAAAAAGATGTGCCTCTCCCCACCTTTGGCCCCAGGTTCCCCTGTTTTGAAGCATCCACTCTTCCCTGTTTCTTGTGTATCTTTCCAGAGGTATTGTATGCATCTGCTATCATGTGAATTCATATAGCGTCTTTAAAAATAATTAATGGAAGTATACTGTGTACAACTGCTCTGTACCTTGCTTATTTCCCTTAGCATGCCAGTAAGTACCATACAGTACATATAGAGCTACCTCATTCCTTAGCAAGATGGCATCCTATTCCGTTGTATGGCTGGCCGTAATTTACCTGGTACCCTATTGATAGATTTTTGCCCTGTTTCCAACCATTTCCTATTATAAGTAGCTTGCTGCATAAATATCCTTGTACATATTTCAGTTTGCATATTAAAAAATTCATGCATTTAACAAAAATTTATTGAACATCTACTATATACCAGGTCGGTTCCAGGTACTAGGGATGGAGCAGTGAACAGGTCAGACCAAGCTTTGTCTCTTAGAGCTGCCATTCATAGTGGAGAATAGCCAATGGGATAAATTCCCTAGAAGTAGGTCACAGTTTCAGTTTCTTCTTTTTTTTTTTTTTTAAAGATTTTATTTATTTATTCATTTATCCCCCACCTGCTGCTTGTGCTCGCCGGGTCAGCCAACCACGCCATGCGGGCAGGCCTGCCTTCACCAGGAGGCCCCGGGAACCGAACCCGGGGCCTCCCATATGGTAAACGGGAGCCCCACCGATTGAGCCACAGCCGCTTCCCATCAGTTTCTTCTAATCTTTCTAATTAAGTCAAGAAGAAGGTATCACTTTGGTGCCAACATGTATTATGTTTTTTGTGTTTTTTTTCTTTTACCTGGAGGTCCTGGGGATCAAACCCAGGTCCCTCCATATGGGAGACAGACGCCCAACCATTTGAGCCACATCCGCCCCCGCCAACATGTCTTAACACCTCTCTAACATATGTGTATCTCTTTAGCAAATCTCTTTAGGGAAAACTTAGCATTGACCTCAGATTTAGAGTCTTTATCAGGCCATAGAGCCTAGCTAGAGTTTAATAACAAATTTGTTTTTTTTATTGGATTTATTTTTACATTGCAAATCACATCGATTTTCCCTTTATAGTGAAAAATATGAAGTTTCCTTTCAAAATAATTTAATTTTTAAAAAGTTGATCAATTTAGAAAAGAATGTTAAGTAAATAATAACATAGGTAGAATTTAGATGTAGGAAAACAAAACCCAAGGTGATATTCAAATGACTGAGGTCAAGAAGTCAGGAGGTAAACAAAACGAGGAGAAAGGTTAGGCTTTTTATACAGTATCTGGTATTTATTTTGTATCTTTACTCATCTTAGGTGTTGAAACAGTCTCACCTCCATATTTCTTCCTAGGCAGTTTCTTTGGTCACCAAAAGTTTTTTTTTTTTTTTTTTTTTTTTTAATTTAATTTAATTTAAATAAACTGTTATTAATTTGCATTCTCTAGGGAAATCCTTTTTACTTGAATTCCCCAGATGCGCAGGCCTCTTTTTCATTTCTGGCTTTGGAGATGTTTGGAGACGCGCCCGCCAGGGGTGTTTATGCAGCACCTTTAGTCAGATTTTCATAATCTGGCTGAGGCTTGCCTCGCAATTCTCTGAAAATATGATCTGAAACAGTCATCCCAGGTAAGTCTTGGAGGAGATCTCAAAGCCAGAGGCTTCTGAACAGACCCCCACAACCAGCAGAGGGCCTGTAATTAGCCATAGTTTGTCAGCTAAGGACACAAACAGTTAGCTTGGTGGTTGGAAAGGCAAACAGGGCATTTCACAAAGGTGCTCTTTATGCCAAGTAGGTGTTTGAAAGTCTCTGGTAGGGGTTGTTAGTCTTCCCTGGAGCACACTGTCCAGGGACTGACAGCCTTTGTGGTGGGAGGGAAAAAGGGCCAGCATTGAAAGAAGGAATGAGGTGAGGCTGTGGGGAGAAGCAGGGCTCCAAAGCAAATGAAGGAGCATTTGGAAGCTGGGAAAATGAGAAACAACAAAAGAAAGGCCATCTATTAGAGGTTAAGCCCTTGGACTTTGAAATCTGGTGGAGGTTAACTGCTGGGAATTAATTTCCAGGGACCTACTATGTACCAGATACTGATTTAAGCCATTGGTTCTCAAACTTTTTGGCCTCACTCTTTAAAAATTCTGAGGACCTCAAAGCGCTTTTGTTTGTGTGGATTATTTCCAGTGGTGTGATGATAAATGTTTTAAAATGGATTCTCTGGGATAAAACCCCCCGATTGTAGCATTTGCCAGTTTTCCTGGTATAAATACTTCTGCCATGGCCGATTTTAAGATACTAACCTGATAACACTGAAGGTGAAGTGGGGAAGAAATGTGCACAATCAGCTCTCCCAAGCCAGTCAAGCTGATTCCAGTCCATTGCTGGGATACTTATCCATATTTAAGATACTGGAAATTTAAACTGAGAAATTGAACATATATGTTTATTCATTTAAAGATACTAAATAATAAACCTATTACATGTTAATATATGTTATGAAAATAACTGTATTTTCCAAATAAAAAAAAAAATGTTACTGAGAAGAGTAGCATTGTTTTATATTTTTGCAAATCCCTTCACTGTCTGACTTAGTCAAAGATAGCTGGATTCTTAAATCTGCTTCTCTATTCAATCTGTTGGGATATCATGTCTCTGGAAATCTTCACTGGGGAAGGTAATGTCTCACTATTGTTATGTCAATAGTTTTGACCTTGTGGATCCCCTGAAAGAGTCCTGAAAACTTCCAGGGGTCCCTGGACCACAGCTTGAGAACCACCATATTAACACATTTAATTCTTCCAAACAACCCGAAGAGGCAGGTTTCAGATGATCTCCATTTTACAGATGAGGAAAACTGAGGTGCAGAGAAGTTGTCACTTACCCAATGGCACTTAACTAGAAAGTGGCAAGGTCAGGATTCAAACCCAGGCAATCTGGCTCAAGAGACACACTACTAACCACTGCTATGCAGATGGCGATTTAAGTTGTTAAGTTGGTGACTGTCATTTACTAGATGTGTGATCTTGGGGAAAATTACCTCCTCTGAGCCTGAGGTATTCTTGTTTGACTACTCGTTGCTTCCCGTTGTATCATCAGGGTTTGAAACAAGTGCTGAAGGAGGAAATGAATGAATAAGTGGATATATATATTGCAGGAAGGAGCGGGTAATCCATCCAACGCAAGGTTTCTTCTCTTTGGCTCCAGGGAGGGAGAGAGGAATGGGGATGGGGTGTGGGGGGATGTTAAAATGACCGCGCCCCCCCAACTGCACTTATATACACTTGCCCACATCTGTTGCATCATCATAATTACAGGACAAATCATAGGCTAAGAAGAGCCTCCTAAATTTCCCAAATCTATTTGGATCACCCCCTTTTTGCCAGAATTTGCCTCTATTCAATCTTCCCATCACTTGGCACTCAGACACTCAATTTAGCAACCCCTCCAGATGTTCCCTCACCCTTCTAGAAAATTCTGTGCCTCCCATACTGCTGGGGTTGGGATGGGGGAGATCTCTGCCTTTTCCCTTCATACCCTTGGAAGTGTGTTTTCAGCAACCCCCCTACTCTTTTCTAGAACAGTTAAACCATTTTATGACATCACCTGAAAAAAGGTCAGGGGAGGCTGACAGTGCTCCACACCAGTTGTTATCTAACTATGGCTGCAGTTTTAGGGGCTAGGGACTGGAGGGAGATGCAGCATGGCAGGTGGGACGCTAGACTGAGGCCACCTCCCTGGCCTGGAGCCTCTAAGCTTCCTCTTTTGCTGTCTCTACGGTCCTTTCCAGCTGTGACCTTCTAGGATTCTCAGAAGCCCCACAGAGGGAGAAGTGTAATTGTGGGGGAGGGAGGGAGATAGGCAGCGCAGAGACAATCAGCCAGGATTCTGCCCGGAAGGTCACAGGGCTGAGCTCAGGCACCAGAGACCTTTAAGAAGCGAAAAGGAACTGAGAAAAGAGCCAGGAGTTGGCTCGGCTTGGAGTTCCTGGAATTCTGCTTTGTGTGTGAGCTTCCCTCAGCAGCCACGGGCCCCCTGACTAACCGGAGATGAGAATGGGAAGTGAGGAGGGCGGGTGGAGAGGCGGATTGGCTCCAGCTTTCCTCCAGGAGCCAACCGGGGTCTCTGAAGAACCTCCCCCGGGCGGGTGGCTGGCGGGCTGCCTGCTGTGTGGGACACTGGGCAGGTCTGCCTGCCAGGTTCTCTTCCCACCCACCCAGGATGAAGCTCTCTGCCAAAGCAAGGCCATTATCTCTGGGAGGCCGTCTTTAAACACGATCCTCAGATCCTCACGTAGGAGGGCACGCTCGACCCCCACGGCCATTATTGGGTGGAGAGATAATTGCCATCTGGGAAGGCAGCTGAGCCTGACCTGGAGGGCAGGAGCACGGGGAGGATGGATTGGGGGGCGGGGGGAGGGAGGGGGAGCCGGGTGTGTGTGTGTGTGTGGGTTCTTAGGGAGTAGGTACGATTGGTATTCTGAGGGCCATCCCTGAGGTTTGCAGACAAAACCCAGTTCCCTTTTCCTCCCTCCACCCAACATTGGTGCAGGTGAAATCTTGCTAAAAGGAAAATCAGGGATAGCCCTAGTGTACTCTCCACTCCTCGCACTATATCACAATTGTTGTTCACACATCCATCTCCCCCTCTAACCTGTGAGCTCCTGGAGAACTAAGGCTGGGTTGTACTCACCTCTGCACTGGGCCTGGCCCATGGGGAGGGCTCAGTAGGTATTGCGTGAATGAATGAATGAATGAGTGAGTGAAAGCCAGGAACCTGAGGAGCTACAGCCAGGGGCAGGGTGGTTGGGAGGAGGCAAGACACCCTGGGGGAACTAAACGCAAAGTCAGTTGAGGGAGGGGAGGGGAGGGGGGGGAGGATGTACTTGTGCTATTGCTACTTGTGTTTTAGCTGCTCAGAGCAGCTTCCTCCTCTTCCTCCCCCTGAAGCTACCCTGGTCTCCACACGCTCAGGAGAGGTGGCTTCTTCATCCATCCCAACAAATATTTATGGAGGTCCTGGGTTCTCTGCGATTGGAAATGAGACAGACACATTCCCTGCCTTGTGGGCCTAGTTCATGAAATAAGTCATTACAATGAGCTGCGACAAGCACTATGACCAGGAAGGTCCCAAGGAGCGAGGCTGACTAAGTTACTCTTCAAACTGGGATACCTTTAGAGTAAAGGTAGTTGTTGCAGGCTGGGTTCCCCAGGAAGTAGATTCCAAGGTGGAGATTAGCGTGTAGAGTTTCTTAGGGAGTGCTTTGGGGATCAACACCTGTGACATGGAAGAGACAGAAGCAAGACTGGGCAAAGGGAGGAGGTGGGCTGCGACGCAGTCCCTGCAAAGGCCTCAGCCAATGCCCCAGGGACCTCGTTGTTCAGATGGTCCTCCATCCTCCAGCTGGGGGAAGAGGCCCGGCCTTTATACCTTCAGGTCGATTGGAGACCCGCTGTCTTCTTCAAGGGAGGGAATCCTGCCTCAGGCATCTTCCGGCAGCATTCCCAGTAGCTCGGGATTTGGGCAGCTGTAAATAATCTGCCCTGCCAAGGGTACCCGCAGCAGGAACGACTCAGGGTTTCAGCTGGATCCCACGCAATGCAGGACTGCAGAAGCTCCTGGGTAAGAGGAACAAGCTCAGGACTCACTCGAGCTGCTACGCCCCTGTCCTGATCCCTCCACCTTTCTCTCTCCTGCTTCCTTTGCTTTTTAGGACCACTCATTGTTGTAGCACGCGTTGTAGCACTCTCTTCACGTGCATTATATCATTTAATTTGCTGTGAGGTGGGTGTATTTATTATTGTCACCCCACATCCAAACCATCAGCAAGTTCTTTCACCGTTACATTCCCTCTGACACAGAGCCCCAAATAGTTCACTTTCCCGGCGTCACCACCTCTGCCCTGGTCCAAATCACCATCATCTCTCTCCTAACTGTTGACGTTATTTTGATTTTGAAACAAGGTGGCCAGCAGCATGGAGCTCCCAAAAAGGTAGACAAAACCAAAAACAAAAGAAGAAGGCCAGTTAAGGAGAACCAAGTAGAGCACGCACACTAAAAAGCTTCAGGGGAACCAAAAACATGATTTTCGAACTGAAAAATCAGCACATAAGCTGTAAGTGGAGGACATTCCTTAATAGGAATAAAATTTAGAGGCAGGAGAAAACAGTGGTTAATGGTAGACTGCCAGGGATTGTGTGACCTTGGACCAGCTTCTTGATTTCTCTTTTTTTTTTTTTTTTTTAAAGATTTTATTTATTTATTCATTTATCCCCCCCTTGCTGCTTGTGCTCGCTGGGTCAGCTAACCACGCCGTGCGTGGCGGGCTTGCCTTCACCAGGAGGCCCCGGGAACCGAACCTGGGGCCTCCCGTATGGTAAACGGGAGCCCTACTGATTGAACCACAGCCGCTTCCCTTGATTTCTCTTTGCCTTAGTTTCCTCATCTGTAAAATGGGAGTGATGACGATAGAACTACTATACAGGGTTTTTGTGAGAAGTAAAGAGTCACCACATGTAAGGCATTTAGAACGGTGCTTGGGGCACACAGGAAGTGCTCTGCCAGGGTTGACTACTGGCATTTCCCTACGAGGCTGCCATCTTGGTCCACATACAGCACAGCAGACGTGGCTGGGGGCAGCCCTCCTCGTCCCCATCTCCCCTCTGCTACCCCTGACATGGAGTCATTTATCCATTCAACAAATATTTCTTGACAACCTATCCATGCACACGGAGCTAAACTCTTATTCTTCTACATCCCACAGTAGAATACTAGTCCTTAAGCTTGTGAGCAGGCTGCCCAGGCTTGCTTTCCCTGGAGATGGGGGGCTCCCTCTCCTGCCATTTCTTGTCCATGCTCAGGATCACCCGGATGAGAAACCAGCTTCTGTGTGGCCCAGCCACCTCTTGTCCTCCCTTGTGGACCTTCAGATGTTGGGCCCGAGTCCGCGGGTTGAGAGTGAGCATTACCAAAGATTCCACATACCCTTGCTCTTGGGCCCAAGAAGCCTCAGTGGAAAAAGAGCCCAGGGGGTTTCCACAGACCCTTTGCAGACATGGACTCCTGCTCTTTCACATGGGTGTATTCTTCACGTGGCTCCTACCTTGGCCGTGGCCTTGTGCACTCTTGGCCTGTGTTTCCTCTTCCTGCATGTCAGTGCCCAATCCTGGAAAGGATGAAGAAGGAGTTAACCTCAGAAAGGCAGGAGAAAGGGAGAGGCCAGGTCAGGCAAGAGGGTTTGAGAGGAGAGAGGCTGCTGCTGCTGACAGTTGACGCAAATTAACTCATTAATGCATTAATCCTCATAATTGCCCTGGGATGTCAGTACTATTGCCATTCCCATTTTACAGAGGAAGAAACTGAAGCAAAGATGGGTTTTGAAACTTGTCCAAAGCCACAGAGCTCCACTCTCTGGGAGGGGAAGGCTGCAAGAAGTTCCCTATGTGGACCCACAGAGCATGCCCGTGTGCTAGGCATGTAACAAGAACAGGCCCTCAATGGCCTATGTGGAGTGAATGGGAGTGTCAGGCGGTTGGGACCAAGAGCTGGCTCTTCACATAAATCCCTGGTGTCTGTTGGCACCAGCTAGTGAAGTATCTTCTCTCCCCTGCCCACTAAGTCCTCAACCTGCTTGGTCACTGCATGGGGTCCCCCAATCCACCAGTCGGAGGGAAACCTGGATTTACCGGGTTCTGGGTTGGCACTGCCCACACCAGCTGTGCATGGAGGAAGGTGGCTGTGGTGGGGGGGCAGCGGCTTTACATCCATCGTTTTCTACCCCTGGGCCCTTAACTTCTCCCTTAGCTTTGCTTTCCTTGGTCACAAAACAGGACTAGCAAGTCTGATCTCATAGGAACAGAGTTGCCAGAATGGATTCTGGTGGATCTTTGTCACAGGCCTCACCTTATGCTGATGGCTGATGGGGTATTTAGGGTTGACAAAGCCCTTCCCACTCCTATCTCCATGTGACTTGGATCCTCTTAGCAGGTGGGCAGAGCTTCACAGATGAGCAGGTAGAGACCCAGGAGGACAGGCGAGGCCTGCAGAGATCTGCGGGGCCCATGGGTGTGTCGGGAAGAGAGGGCCCCTCTGGGCAGCACAAGAGGGGGCCGAGGGGCCCAATGCGGCCTGCTAGCCACCCCCCGCCCCCTCAGCAGCAGGGACCATCAGTGCCACTGCGATCTGTTGGCGCAGAACTGGTCCCCATGTCTCTTTCCAGTAGCAGCCTGACCTTGTCCACTTGGAGAAAAACAGGAAGTTGGACTCTGCCGGGAATCAGAACACGCCCTTCCTCGGCCCTGGGCTGCATGGATGCAGGGATGGTGGGGGGCTCTGAGGCAACAACACGGGCAGGGCTTAGGAAGGGGCTCCACAGGGCTAAGCCAGGGTGGTCTGGGCCTCACCGAAGGGTTTGACTATATTGACTGGACTTGCTCCAGCAAGAGCCAGCCCGGGCGCCAAGAAGTGGTGAGGTGGGGCCTGGGGAGAAGGAGCTCCTGGCTGTCCTCTGCAGTGTGGGCACGGAACCCTAGGGAACCAGGGCCACACGCATTATGATTTTTGTCTTTTCGGGCCCTTTCCTCCGTAAGAAAATATGAAAAAGTAAATTTTACAACTGTGCTGGTATAAAGACAAACATAATTCAAGCTGGATTCATTACCATATATTCATTATTATTAGGTTCATTTTTTTCTTCTGATTTTAAAATAAATTTTAATTTAATTTTTAAATTTTAAAACATCTCCATGGACCCCTGACTATTGTGGGCCCAAGGCACGGCACCTACAGTACCTAATGGATGTCAGCCCTGCAGGGGAAGCTCTCGACACCTTGCTGCCACGTGGGAGCTGTGTTACCTCGTGTGGCCACGCCACTCAGGGCTTAGAGCGTAGACAGTAGAGGGGAACACCTGGCTCAGCTGGTCACAGAATCTGGCTGAGCCTCAGTCTCCTCCTCTGTAGGAGGGGGAAAGAGAGCACGTCCCTCCTGTTGCTGCCATGAGATGATCCTGTGATGGGTGTGGCCCGGGGCCTGGCCTGAGTGCCCCACAGTCTCCACAGTGTATATGGGCCTCAGAGCTGGGTGGGAGGGGAGACCCCAGCAGCCATCAGGGACCTGGCTTTGGAGTGTGGGCACACTCCCGGGGTTCCTGCACCTTTTACTTCTCCCTCCTCTCCCATCTTTCTCTCTTGGATCCCGGCTTCAGAGTCAGACCGAAGGTGCAGTGACTCTAATGAATCGTTTCAGTCCAGTTACAAATCACCTTCCCTCCATCAGTCCTCACAACTCGCCCACGAGGAATGTATTATATGATCCTTCACCCCATTTGTCCGGAGCGGATACCAGCCACCGGAAAGGCTAGGTGCCTTGTCCAAGGTCACACAGCTGGAAGGCACAGAGCCAGGACAAGAGTGGTCCATCCTGCCTGCGGTTGACTCTATCGGATCTGTCACCTCAAGGCATTCGTGCCAACCAGCGTGTGGGGGTATGTGTCTGGGTTCTAGTAAGTAGGTGGGTGACAAGAATTGGACTGACCCCGAGGGTGGTGCGGGAAGGGTTCAGGACCTGCTGGGGTGTGATGGGGGGTGGGGTCTTGAGGCATAAGGGGTCTTCTTGCCCTCTCCCCACAGGGGTCCCTGAAGATCTGGACTTTTATCTTTGCCCCACTCCAGGCTCCAGGCAGGACCTGGCTCTGTGCTGCTCCAGCCGTGGCCCCTCCCTACACACACCCACACACACACACACACATACCCACACACACACCAGGGCTCTTGTTCCCCTTTGCTGTCTGTCTCCTTACTGGCAACCGAGGTTACGCAGCTATTTGGTGCAGAGCCCAGGAAGGAAAGCGACTTGAGAGAACGGATGTCATTTCATATAAGAACTCTAGGGTCATCTTTAATTTTTGTTGGAAAGCAGTTTATTTGCCATCTTCAAATATACATCATTTTACAGACAGAAATATAGTGAAAAGCTGGTTTCATGTTAGATTTCAGCAAAGAAGACCAGGTCCATCATGAAGTGTTCGTAGACCATGGATGTTGTTTAAGTTTTCGTACTTAAACTAGGTAGTAAGTGGTGTGTGAAGAACCCTGTTTAAAGAACTTGAAGGAAAACCAATTTAAAAAACCCCCGAAACACAAGAATACAAAAAAAGAACTTGAAGGAGAGACTGAATTTCCATCAGGCTGGGATGGTTCGAATTAAAGTTCTAATTTCTGTGCTGCTTCTGATTAAAGTCTTCCAGCCACTCTGGCTGGGGCAGGCTGGTTTTTTGGTATTTCCTAAGAATCTGAGCTGGGGCTGGGATGACAAATCTGGTCCTCGGCCCCATCACTCATGGACTCTGTGGGCTGGTGACCTGACACATCACTGGTCCAACACTCCCTTTGCCAGACAAGGAAGGTGGGGATGGGGGAGACAGGACACCCAGTTTTGGGGTACAGTGAATCCACTGCAGGGGGTGGTCTCTTAAAGACCCAAATCCCATCCTGTTGCTGCTCTGTCTGAAACCTGCAGAGGCTCCTACAGCTTTCTGAGAGAGGGGAAACCTGCTTGCACCCCTCCCCAGGCCAGCAGGGCCCTGCCCTCCTTACCACTGGAACGAGGGTGGCTCCTTCTCCAGGTCTCACTAGCTCACTTCCTGCTACTCTGGGCTCCACCGTTACTCCCTGTTCCAGCCTCCTGTGGGCTTCCTTCCCAGCCCTTGGCATCTGGAAATGACCCATTTATGTGTGAATGTCTTTGATGAAGTTGTCTCTCCCCTGGGTTGTAAGCTCACCAGGAGCTGAACCTTGTCCTGTCCTGCTCACTACTGTACACCCAGCACCCAGCTCGGGCTCCAGTGCACACGAATGAGGTGCCCAGTAAATATTTGTTGACTCCATTATTATATGGTTAAGAGGACAGGCTTGGAAGTCTGGGTTCATAATCGCCTTACCAAGCTGCCCAACCCCTCTGAGTCTCTCAAGATCATCATCATCAAAGTGGGGATAATAATTGCACCTGGCCTACTGAGCAGCTGTGGGAGAAAATGAGGTACTGCACATTGTATTAGTGCCCAATGGCTGCTATAACAAATGACCACAAGCTGGTGGCTTAAAACAACAATTCTGGAGGCCAGATGTCCCAAATCAAGGTGTTGGCAGGGCCTCGCTCCCTCTGAAGTCTCTAGTAGAGAATCTCCCCTTGTCTTTTCCAGCTTCTGGTGGCTCCAATTATTCCCCAGCCTGTGGCAGTGTAATTCCAACCTCTGCTTCCATCTCTGTGTAGCCATGTCTCTTTCCTTTGTCTTCTCCTCTTCTGTCTCATAAGGACATTTGTCATTGGATTTAAAGCCCACCCAAATAATCTAGGATGATCTTATCTCGAGATCCTCAATTTAATTATGACTGCAAAGACACTTTTTCCAAATAAGTTTACAGTCACAGGTTCTGGAGGTCAGAATGTGGATATGTTTTTTTGGGGGGGCCACCCTTCAACCCACTATACATATAAAGCACTTTGCAGAATGCCTGGTGGACACAGAGTATGCAGTCAACTAATGCAAGCTGCTATGACGAGGAAGTGTTCAGTATACAAAAAACTTGTAAACAAGGAAATTTTCAGTATATTCGAGACTCATATACTGAAAACTATAAGACATTGCAGAAAGAAATTAAAGAAGACCTAAATAAATGGCAAGACATCCCATGTTCATGGGTGGAAGAGTTAGCATTGCTATTACCCAAAGCTATCTATAAATTCAATACAATCCCTATCAAAATTCCAGCAGCCTTTTTTTGTGTGTGTGGAAATGGCTAAAAAATATTCCTCCAATTCATATAGAACTTCAGTGGAGGCCCCAAATAGCCAAATCAATCTTGAAGAAGAAGAACAGGTTGGAGGACTCACACTTACCAATTTTAAATTGTATTACAAAGCAACAGTAATCAAAACAACACGGAGGGTAGCAGATGTGGCTCAAGAAGTTGAGCACCCATCTTCCACATGGGATGTCCTGGGTTGGGTTACTGCTGCCTTCTGAGAAAAACAAAAACAAAAAAAACAAACAACAAGCAAAACAAATGATAAAACCAACTCAAGGAAGCCGATGCGGCTGTGGTTGAGTGCCAGCTTCCCACATACGAGGTCCTGGGTTCAGTCCCCAGCCCCCACTACCTCAAAAACAAACAAATAACAACAACAACAAAAACCTAGCATGGAACCTCAAAAGACTTTGTCAAAAGGTGAAAAGGCAGCTGACTCAATGGGAGAAAATATTTGGAAATCACATATCCGATAAGGGTTTAATACCCATGATATATAGAGATGCTACAACTCAACAATAAAAAGACAAACTACCTGATTAAAAAAATGGGCAAAAAACTTGAAAAGACTGTTGTCCAAAAAGGAAATACAAATGGTGAAAAAACAGTTGAAAAGATGTTCAACATCACTAGCGATTAGGGAAATGCAAATCAAAACTACAATGAGATATCATTTCACGCCCATTAGAATGGCCACTATTAAAAAGACAGAGAACTACAAGTGTTGAAGAGGATGTGGAGAGATAAGAACACTTATTCACTGTTGGTGGGAATGCAGAATGGTACAGTCACTGTGGAAGACTGTTTGGCAGTTCCTAAAGAAGTTGAATATAGATTTGTCACATGACCTGGCAATACCACTACTGGGTATATACCCAGAAGAACTGAGAGCAGTGACACGAACAGACATCTGCACCCCGATGTTCGTCGCGGCGTTATTCATGATTGCCAAAAGATGGAAACAACTCAGTTGTCCATCAACTGATGAACGGATAAACAAACTGTGGAGTATACACACAATGGACTATTATGTAGTGGTAAGAAGAAATGAAGCCGTGAAGCATATGACAACGTGGATGAACCTGGAAGACATTATGTTGAGCGAAGCAAGCCAGACACAAAAAGACAAATATAGTATGATTGTGCTACTATGAACTAAATATATTATGTAGACTCATGGAATTAATAATTAGAATATAAGTCACCAGAAAATAGAATGAGGGTAGAGAATGGAAAGCTGTGCAGAACTGGTTAAAAGATTGTTTGTAAATCTTTGGAAATGAATGGAAATGGTGAGAGCACATCATGGTGTTTGTGATTAGCAGAGCTATTATATGCATATGACAGTGGTTGAAAGGGAAAGTCTGAGGACATGTATATTACTAGGAGGAAAGCTAAAAAATGTAACATGGGACTGTATAACATAGTGAGACTTCATGTAAAATATGAATATGGGTGATATTGCATATATAAGACTGTTTTTACAAAATATAAATACAAATAAACTACAGAGAAGGAAACAGAATAGCAGCTATTATGTCAGGGGAAGCATAGAGAGACTGGGAGGTGATGAGTTTGTCTGGTTGGTTTTTATTGTTATAATTATAATTATTATTATTACAGGAATAATGAAAATGTTCTAAAAATGATTGAAGTGATGAGTGCACAATTATGTGATTATACCAAATACTACTGATAGTACATTTTAGATGGATTTATGCTTTATTAACATATATCAATAAAATTGATTGGTTAAAAAAAAAAAGCATGGAAAAAACCCAGCATGGTATTAGCACAAAGATAGACAAATAGATCAGTGGAACAGAAATGAAAGTCCAGAAATAGACCCACACATCTATGGTTAATTGAATTTTTTTTTTTTTTTTTTTAAAGATTTTATTTATTTATTCATTTATCCCATCCCCCCCTTGCTGCTTGTGCTCGATGGGTCAGCTAACCACGCCTTGCAGGCGGGCTTGCCTTCACCAGGAGGCCCCAGGAACCGAACCCGGGGCCTCCCATATGGTAAACGGGAGCCCTACTGATTGAGCCACAGCCGCTTCCCTGGTTAATTGAATTTTGACAAGGGTGCTAAGTACATGTAATGGGAGAAAGAGTAGTCTCTTCAGCATATTGGTGAAACTGAATATCCACATGCAGAAGAATGAAGTTAGAGCCCTGCCTCACACCATACACAAAATCAGTTCAGAATGGATTAAGGGCCTAAATATAAGAGCTAAAACTATAAAACTCTTAGAGGTTGATAACATAGGGCCAAATCTTCATGACCTGGGATTTGGTAATGGATTCATAGATATGACACCCAAAGCTCTAGCAACAAAAGAAACAATAGATACACTTGATTTCATCAAAATTAAAAACTTTCGTGCATCGGGGGAAATTATCAAGAAAGTGAAAAAACAATCTTCAGAATGGGAGAAAATAGTTTCAAACCATATATTGGTTAAGGGTTTAATATCCAGAATATATCCAGGATTTTTACAATGCAACAACAAAAAGACAAATAACCCAATTTAAAAATGGGCAAAGGACTTGAACAGACATTTCTCCAAAAAAGATATGCAAATGACCAATAAACACATAAAAAGATGCTTGATATCATTAGCCATTAAGTAAATACAAACTAAACCACAATGAAATACCACTTCACAACCACAAGGTTGGCTATTATTGAAAAACAGCAACAACAAAAAGGGAAAATTGCAAGAGCTGGAGAGGATGTGGAGAAATCAGAACTCTAATTTTGTTACTGGGGAGCTTTAAAAAATACTAATGCCTGGGTTTCACCTCGGGGCAAACTGATGTAATTGGTCTGGGGTTTGGCCTGGACTTGGACTTTTCAAATGACCCCAGGTGCTTCTAACTTGCAGCTAAGGATGAGAACCTGTCTTACTCCAGTTTTGACTTCAGGGGACTCCTAACTTCTCACCAATTTCTTCCCACCTGGCTGAAATTCATTTGACACAGCACAAAGCTTTTCATTGCACAATAAAGATAAACGACTTAAAATGCAGAGGCCGGGTTGGGGAAAGACAATGGCTGAATCTCCTTCTTGCTTGCAGCTATCAGCTGCCAGGTTCTTTTCTGCCTTTCTAGCAGGGAGAAGATTAGAGCAAAGGGGCGGCATCTTGGAAGTCGGAAGAGAAATGGAGCTATATCTGGCAACTGGAGATCCAGGTCCTAACCTCAATTTTGCCACAAGTGGACAAATTCCTTCCTCCCCTGCTGCCTGCCCCTCCTTGAAATGAGAGAGTTTTTGAGAGCCAGCACCCTAGAGCTGAGAGTACACTCCAGGGCCATTGTGAACCAGCTTTCCAGCAATCCTAAAGCCTGCACACCTGTGCTCTAGCTTGCCCTGCTTTCTGAGGTTTATTTGTTTAACACAACCAAGCTACTAGAAAGCTTAATTCCCAGAAGATATCACAGTACTTTTGAGGTTATGAAGCAATTCAAAGTGAATTTATGAGGCGTTGACAAGTAGAGGTCGTGGGGAACAGTGCTTTGTTGCATAGAAGAGAATCTTTGATAATCTGCTGGAGGCTTATCTGCAGTTAGATGTTGCCTAAGGGAGTGAAAATGTTTTCCTCTCAAGCAGATAAACACGGAGCCATTGCAGTAACTTTTTTATACAAGGTATTTAAAGGGAACTCTATTATTGTTCCTGTGGCCACCAATTCTTAATTGACGAGGTTTTATAGTTCTTGGAATAAAGAAGAAATGGAAATTCTAAGGAAAGAGTCCTGTACAGCACTTTTAACGAGATGCAGGGGTTGGTAGGGGTGGGGTGTGGGATATCCTGGAAACAGCCTGAAGGCCGGACCTAGGAGGCTCTCCCTGGGCAACAATTCTTGGCTTTCAGATTTTTTTTCCAAGGTCAGGGCCTTCTGGTTCTGGGGCCCAGTCAGGCTGTGATGATTGCACAAATCACAAACATCTAGGGCAGGCCAATCAGGCCCAAACCCAATTTTTTTGAGTGGTAGGACTTGCACACTTGAGGTCAAGCTCTGATGGACATGGAGAGGAAGGGCATTTGGGAATGGACAGGCTTTTTCCAGAAACTCTCTGGCACCCAGACTCCAAATTCAGATTTGGGAGCACATCCAAAGCAAGGCTCCATCACAAAGGCTCAGATACCCTGGGGAAGCTTTCTCTACGAAATCCAGCCAATCACCTAAAAATATGGCCTGTCTGAGGCTCCTTGTGCCTGGGAGGTAAGTAACCTGGCATCATTCCTATGCTCTAAGAGGACTTGAACACTCCTGTGTACCATGCACTGTGTCAGGAACTCGGGTACCTGTCCTTTCTCTGGAGGGGTTCACAGTCCATGGGGGAGACAGACAATAGTTCTGACCTGACTACCCTGCTGCCTTGCGGCCCACCAGTCCCAGGAGCCCTACTTGGACAGACCCTGGCTCCTGGGCCCACTCATGGTGATCATTAACCACTGCCTCCCACTCCAACTCCTGTAACCCTCCCTTACTCCACTGTTTGTCTACTGGGCCTTCTGGTCAAACCAGACTCCAAATAATTGCGGTGTTTTTTTTTTTTTTTTTTTCAACTGTTTTTTTTTTTTTTTTTTTGAGGTAGCGGGGCTGGGGATTGAACCCAGGACCTCGTAAGTGGGAAGCCAGTGCTCAACCACAAAGCTCCATTGGCTCCCCTGAGTGGGTTTTTTGGTTTGTTTGCTGTTTGTTTTTTTGTTTTTAGGAAGCACCAGGAACTGAACCCAGGACCTCCCATGTGGGAAGCAGGCACTCAATTGCTTGAGCCACATCCTCTCCCCTCCAAATAATCAATTGTTTATCTTGATTACTGAGTTTTCGGTGCCTCATTATATTTGCTCCCAAGGCCAATGCCTAACTCATCTCACCCTCACTGAAGCCCTGACAGACCTCTGACAGACAGCAATACTTATACAAGCAGGTGCAGGCCAGAGGGATGAGTCTTAGAACAAAGCCCCATGAAAGTCTGGAGAGACTTTTGAATAATTCTGGAGGCAGTGTTTCCCAAAATGTGCTCTGTGGAATATCAATCCTATGAGGTGCTCCTCCAAAATTAAAGATTTTGCAAACAAATAAGTTTGGGAAACAGTACATATTCTAGATCTCCCTTAGAGAGTCACAATGGATACAAACACACTAAAAGCTCTGAAATGGCTGTGTGAAGAAACATTTCTTTTCTAGGCCAATCTTCTGTGGCTACTAAACATGGACAAACCTCTATCAATGTTTCTTAAAATTCAATGAGGGAAGCTGGATGTGGCTCAAGCAGTTGGGTGCCTACCTACCACATCGGAGGTCCCAGGTCCCAGTGCCTTCTAAAGAAGATGAGCAAGACAGTGAGCTGACGCGACGGACTGGCACAGCTGATGCAACAAGCTGATGCAATGAAGAGACACAATGAGGAAACACAATGAAAACACAAGCAGGGAGCAGAGGTGGCTCAAGCGATTAGGTGCCTCCCTCCCACGTGGGAGGTCCCTGGTTCAGTTCCCAGTGCCTCTTAAAAAAAAAAAAAAAGATGACAAGCACACAAAGAACAGACACAGAGAGCAGACAGAGAACCCAAACAATGGAGGAGGGGAATAAAATAGATCTTTTTTTTTTTTAGATTTTATTTATTTATTCATTTATCCCCCCCTTGCTGCTTGTGCTCGCTGGGTCAGCCAACCACGCCGTGCGGGCGGGCTTGCCTTCATCAGGAGGCCCCAGGAACCGAACCCGGGGCCTCCCATATGGTAAACAGGAGCCCCACTGATTGAGCCACAGCCGCTTCCCAAAATAGATCTTTTAAAAAAATTAAATGAGGGGAGCAGATGTAACTCAAGTGGTTGAGCGCCTGCTTCCCATTTACGAGATCCTGGGTTCAATCCCCAGTACCTCCTAAAAAACAAAACAAAACAAAACAAAACAAACAAACAAAAAAAAACATGAGAGGAGACATATCTAACAATCTCTTCAGGGTGCTTGTTAGAAACACAGATTTCTGAGTCAGTCTCTGAGGCCCAAGACCTAAGAATCTGCTTTGAAAAGCTCCCACTTGATTCTGATGCATGCTCAAGTTAAGAACCCCAGATAAAACTTCTAGAACCTTGGCTTTTTCTCAGGGTATTATAAAGACCCAGAGATAATTTTGACCAAGTTTAGTTAAAAAGATACCTCCGCCCCCGCCCCGCCGATCTAGATGGTGGAGTGAGATGCTTTAGGGCTCCATCCCCTGACAGAAGCATTGAGCAGTAAGCAAGAACTGACAGAAATATCTGTCTAAAGGCTCCTGAAAACAGTTAAAGGATTGCAGTAACAAGATGAACGCTGAATCAAGAAAAAGCCACTTAAAAGCAGAATGATCTCCTGGCACCCTGGCCACTCTCTCCTGCATCCCCTACTGGCTCAGCACTGAACCATCTTGTGCTCTCATGGTAGATCCCTGGTTATGGTTCTGGAGGGAGCAGAGTAACCCTTGTGTACACACTGGAAGCATGTAAATTTGGCCCAATCTTTCTGGTGGTGGCCTGAGAGACTCACTGCCCAGAAACTTGCCTTGGGTGTGGAAGGCAGCTCACCATGCTCTCCCACAGAACACTGTGGAAAAGCAGTCAAGTCGTGCTTCCTAGGGCAAGGGATTGCTGGCTATAGGACAGACAGTGCAGTGTCCAGGACTGTGAGGAAACTGTTTTCTAGGGAAGAGGGGAAATTTGTATCCCTGTAAACAGGGGAATTCCTAGGGTCACAGTTGCACATGCCCAAGACAAGATGCATGCACAGAAAGGATCAGGGAGTCCCCTATTTTTGACTTGGAGTTATTCTCCAAACTCATTGTATAGATAAGTCCTGAAGGAGAGAACAAGCATACTAGCACAGGTCAATCTGCAAAGACGGAGAAATGTGTTTTCTTTTCTTCCTCCTCCTTCTTCCTTTTTTTTTTTTTTCTTCTTGGTCGTTGTTAGCTGTAGGCATTCAAGGAAAGCTCTGTCCTAACACTAGCTGGATACAAGCTTAAGGAACAGAACCTTCAGAGTCTAAATTCCAGCGATAACACACTAAAATATCAAAATGTTCAGGTTTTCTCAAAAGATTACAAAACATATAAAGAAACAGGAAGCAATAGCCCAGACAAGGGAGAAG
The DNA here is from genome assembly GCA_026826555.1 of Tolypeutes matacus. NCBI lineage: Eukaryota > Metazoa > Chordata > Mammalia > Cingulata > Chlamyphoridae > Tolypeutes > Tolypeutes matacus. The sequence goes on from JAKSZT010054478.1 coordinate 1,661,430, forward strand.
ATTCAAGCATTAGAAACCATCAGTGGTGAGGATCAGTCCTGGGACATTACAAAGACTTTTAAAAAATGGTCTTGGGAGGCGGATGTGGCTCAATCAGTGGGGCTCCCGTTTGCCATGTGGGAGGCCCGGGGTTCGGTTCCCGGGGCCTCCTGGTGAGGGCGGGCCCACCTACATGGCGCAGTTGGCTGACCCGGCGAGCGCGGGCAGCAGGGGGGGGGGGGAGGAATGAGTTAATAAATAAAATCTTAAAAAAAAAAAAAAAAAAAGGTCCTAAATATCCTCAAAGAGCTAAAGGAAAATAAGGACAAAGAACTAAAGGAAGTCAGGAAAGTGATATATGAACACAAAAAGAATATAAATAGAGAGGTGGAAATTATGAAAAGGAACCAAACAGAGCTGAAGACCACAGTAACAGAAATAAAAAATTCCCTAGAGGCATTCAACAGCAGATTTGATATGGAAAAAGAAAGAATTAGTGAACTTGAAGGAAAGATAAGTGAAATCATTTAGTCTGAGGAGAAGAGGAAAGAATGAAGAAAAGTGAACAGAGCCTGAGGAACCTGTGAGTCACCCTCAAACATACCAATAAACACATTGTGGGAGTCTCAGAAGAGAAGAAAGAACATGGCAGAGAGAATATTCAAAGAAATAATGGCTGAAAACTTCCCAAATTTAACAAAAAACATAAATATACACATTTATCCTGTCAGTGAATTCCAAACAGTATAAAACCAAACAGACCTACATCGGGCCGTGTTATAATCAAACTGCCAGATGCAAAGATAGAGAATTCTGAAAGATGCAAGAGAGAAGCAATGTGTCACATAAAATGCAGCCTCAGTTAAATTGTGTTGATTTCTCATTGGAAACCATGGAGACAGGGAGGCAGTGGATGGGCATATTTAAAGTGCTGAAAACAAAAAATTGCCAACCAAGAATTTCCGTATCCAGCAAAACTGTGCTTCAAAAATGAGAGAGGAATTAAGACATTCTCAGATAAACAAAAGCTGAGGGACTTTATCATGACTAAGCAAGCCCTAAAAGAGATGCTAAAGGAAGTTCTGCAGATTGAAAGGAAAGGACACTAAACAATTGACTGAAGTCACATGAAGAACTAAAGATCTCTGGTAAAAATAATGAATGGGTAACTAGAAATACTAGTACTATTGTATTTTTTTATTCGTAATTACACAATTTACTTCCAACAGGATCTAAAAGGCAAATGCATAAAAATATAATGATAAATTAATGGTTTTGGACTCATAGTGTATAAATACATAATTTGTGACAACTACGTAAAGGTAGGGAGATGGAGAAGTAGATGAACAGTTTATGTATGTTATTAAAGGTGTTAAGTTGGTATCAAAGCAAACAAGATTCTTATGGATTTAGGATGTTAAATTTAAACCCTATGGTAACCACAAAGAAACTATCAAAGGATATGAAAACTTATAGAGATAGAAAGTAGAGTACAGGTTACGAGGGATGGGGGGGCAGGGGCAATGGGGATTTAATGTAAAATGTGTGCAGGGTTTCTGTTTGGAGTGAAGGGAAAGTTCTAGTACTGGATGGTGGTGAGAGTACTGCAGCATTGTGAATGTGATTAATCCCACTGAATGGTATGCTTGGGAGATGTTGGGATGGGAAGATTTATGTTGTATATATGTCTCCACAATGAAAAAAGAAAGATGCTCAAGAGATAATGACAATGAAGTGCAATACATGATACTGGATGGGAGAGAAAAGGCTCAAAAGGACATTATTGGGACATAAGAAAAAGTTGGAATGTAGAATGTAAGCTTTATATCAATGTTGATTTTTTTTTATCTTAGTGACTGTACTTAGGCAATTGCAATAGGTGAATCCTCATGTTCCTAGGGAATATGCATGCAAGTGCTATATGTTCAAGGAGTATGATGTGTACAACCTGCTCTCAAATGTTTAGGAAATGGATGGATAGATGGATGGATGGATAGATACATGGTAGATGAATGGAATAATGTGGCAAAGGTGGCAAAATGTTAGAATGGGTGGATCTGCATATCTGGGGGGTGGGGTGAGGTATGCTGGAGTTCTCTGTATGGGTTTATATTGTTTTTGCAACTGTCCAGTAAGTTTGAAATTATTTCAAAATAGAAAGTTTAAAAAAATGTAAAAAAAAAAGAATAGGGAAGCGGCTGTGGCTCAATCAATGGGGCTCCCGTTTACCATATGGGAGGCCCTAGTTCGGTTCCCGGGGCCTCCTGGTGAGGGCGGGCCCACCTGCGTGGCGTGGTTGGCTGACCCAGCGAGCGCGGGCAGCGGGGGGGGGGGGGTGAATGAGTAGATGAGTGAAATCTTTAAAAAAAAAAAGAATAAAAGAAAGAAACCTAGAGCCTTCCCAACTTATTCCATGAGGCTAGCATTATTCTTATTCCAAAGTCAGACAAAGACCTGACAAGAAAAGAAAATTACTGACCAATATGTCTCATTCATATAGGTGCAAAAATCCTCAACAAAATACTAGAAACAGAATTCAGCAACCTAAAACAGATAATACACTGTGACCACGTGAGGTAAATGCTCCTTCCTAGTTAATCCCTTCCTCCCACCCAAGCAACCACTATCATGACTTTTTTCATCAGAGATTAGTTTTGCCTGTTCTAAGATTTTATGTAAGTCAAATAAAAAATACTCTTTTTTTGTCTAGCTTCTTTCACTCAGCATATTGTGAGATGCATACATGTCATTGCTCGTATTGGTAATTCATTCCTTTTTATTGTTGAGTAATAGTCCATTATATTATTATACCACTGTTTGCTTATTCATTCTTCTGTTGTTAGTCACTGGGGCTGTCTCCAAGTTTTAGCGATTATGAATAAAGCTGCTTTGTCTTTTTATGGACATATGCTTTCATTTCTCTTGGGTTAATTCCCAGGAGTGGAATTGCTGGATCATAGATAGGTTTAGTTTTATCAGAAACTGCCAGATCTTTAGCCAAGGTGGTTGTACCAATTTACATTCTTACCAACAGTGTATGAGAGTTCTGATTGCTCCACATGCTTGTCAACATTTGATGTTGTCAGTTAGCCTTTTTCATTTTGGTCATTCTGGCGGGTGTACATTGGGTATCTCATTGTGGTTTTATTTAGCATTTCCCTGATGACTAGAGATGTTGAGTACTTTTTCGTGTGCTTCTTGGTCATTTGTACATCTTTCTTTGTGAAATTTCTATTCAAGTTTTTGTCCATTTAAAAAATGGATTATTTGTCTTTTTATTATTGAGTTGTAGGAATTCTTTATATATTCTGGGTACAAGTACTTTGTCAGATGTATGTTTTGCAAAAATGTTCTCCCAGCTACAAGTGTTGGAGGGGATGTGGAGAGATAGGAACACTTATTCACTGTTGGTGGGAATGCAGGATGGTACAGCCACTGTGGAGGACTGTTTGGCAGTTCCTAAAGAAGTTGAATATAGGTTTGCCACCTGACCCAGCAATACCACTACTGGGTATATACCCAGAAGAACTGAGAGCAGTGACACGAACAGACATCTGCACACCAATGTTCATAGCCACATTATTCACCATTGCCAAAAGTTGGAAACAACCCAGGTGTCCATCAACAGATGAATGGGTAAACGAACTGTGGTCTATTCACACGATGGAATATTATGCAGCTGTAAGAAGAAATGAAGTTGTAAAGCATATGACAACATGGATGAACCTGGAGGACATTATGTTGAGCGAAGCAAGCCAGACACAAAAGGACAAATACTGTATGATTGTATTACTATAAACCAAATATATTGTGTACCATATTGTATGATTCAAAAGAAAAATATGTGTCCAGTACATTTAATTGGGAAATGTATGTATTTATTCATCTGTGTTTACTTTTTAGTTTTTAATTATTTATATTTTCAATTATTAAATGTACAAAATAAAGTTTAAAAAAAAGTAAAGCATACAACTCTCCCCCAAAAAAATGTTCTCCTGGGAGCTGATGTAGCTCAGTGGTTGAGTGCCAGCTTCCCATATACAAGGTCCTGGGTTCAATCTCTGGCCCTGGTACTTCAAAAAACAAACAAAACAAAAGGTTCTCCCAGCCTGAGGCTTGCCTATCACTTTCTTTTTTTTTTTTTTTTTTTTTTTTT